>OY757943.1:31475107-31762607 GCA_963585895.1 Sepioteuthis lessoniana
GATAGATAGATAGCAATATTTAAAACCATTTAGATGAGTGCAAATAAATGATTAATACTATGGTTGATATGCCATAAAACCCAACCAAACTTTCTACAATAGTCCACTTTGACATGTCATTAAAATCATTCAAAATAATGCTGTTGCCTAAAGTAATGCAAAAATCAGACAAATTTAAAAGAAATGTCTTATCTATTAATGATAAACTTGAAATAATTATTGATACTTTGTATTAAACCCACTTACCATCTGGGGAGGTTTGCAATAATGGGAGCCTTCTGTAAATTTTTTTTTTTTTTTTTTTTTTTTTTTGATGTAGCAGAAAATGTTATAACTAAATGGAATTGAAATGTATTAAAATAATTAAATGAATTTAATTAAATTTACTGGTGTAAAAATAGATTTGAAAAATATTACTATGTATATCCCATAATAGTTACATAAATTGCATTCACTAAATGTAGTGAATGTTATTGGACAAAGGTAGTATATTACTTATGCTTAATTTTTTTTCTCCCAGGGCTTATGGCAATACCAAAAATTGTCGAAAAGTTTTGCAACGAGCACTTAATTCAGTCACGGACTGGCCACAAATGATTGTCGATGCATATCTTCGGTTTGAACGTGAGGAAGGTAAGCAAACAATTCCTCTCTTGTGATCAAGCATTGTTTTTTGTCAATTAAGAACTGAGCAATGTGATGGTATTGCTAGAAGTTATAGTATTACAAGAATTTTGAAATTATCAAGGAAGAGTTGCATCTTTTTTCATTGAGTATTTTTATCTTTTGTGGACAGGTAAATTATAATGTTTATTATATATATGAGTTATTTTATTGAGCCATTTTGACAGTGTCAGTCATTCTGAACCTTTTTATTGCAACCTGATGATTTTTCTAATCCTTGTAGAGTGGAAAAATTATTTTCAGAATATTTGTGAAATAGAGGCTATGATCAAACAATTAATCATATATGATAAATAAAAAAAAAATTGCCCAGTTGGCTGGGGCTGTAGAATACACTGATTGCATCTCTGCAGAGGAGTAAGACTCCCCCTTCCTCCCTCCCAATTAGTGTTCTGGATATGACACTAAACAATCTGATGGTGAGGTTCCAGTAATGCTGGAGCTTTGGGGAATGTAGAGTACCCTTTCATTGCCATAGCTCCCAAGTCCACTCTGGCCTGGAGTTGTAGCACCTGATGGAGTCCTATCTATGGGTCAAATAGAACTAAACTGTGTTCTTATGCTAAACTGAATTGTTTGAAATAGAACTGTTTTAACATTTAACTTTGTGTAAACAAAAACTATACTTATACTGAACTGAATTGGTTGAAATAGAAATGTTTATATGTATAAAAATGGATTTAGCATTAAATAACCTACAATGGTTGATGTGCCATAAAACCAAACAACCAAAATATAATTTGATCAGTGATTCTGTGTCATAGTACCATAGCATAAAAATAATACTCAGTTTTAATTACAATATTTTGTAAAACAATCTTTACACAATTCTACTCTTCAATGGGCCAATGTTTCTATGCATTAACATTGAATTAGTCAATGAATAGCCAATAGGAAAATGCCTTGAATTGAGTTACTGGATAAAAATGTTGCTCTGCTTCTGTACTTTGATAACAAAAATGTCGCTCTATCTGCAAAAGGGCAAAATTGGCTCTATGATAATTATAGCAAAAATATTTCATTTTGTTCACTTGGAATTTGTCAATAAAAAAGGGAATCTGTTATTGTTTATTAAACTATCTTAAAAAGATTCAAGAAAAACTAAACACAATAATCTAATACAGATGATTATTTGATTTAAATTTATTTCAGAATTGTAATTAATTTTTTTTTTATTAACTTTAATTATAAATGCTAAAATGTTTGAGAAGTCATAAAATTTAGAGGGGTGTTTACATAAATGTTTCCACTAACTTTTTTTACTAAGTGACTTTTTCCTGATTAAATCCTGTAATCTGTGAATGAATAAATACTGGAATATTCAAACTTGTTTAATTTTGGTAGAATTTTAAAATGCATGAGTATTTTGTCATTAAAATTTTCTGTTTTTTTTGTGTGTGTGTGTGTGTGTGTGTTTTCTCTTTTTAAGAAGTGTAAATACAATTTTCAAAATCAAGAAACTTCCCGTATGAAGAAAGTAATCAAATTTTTATATAATGATTTTTTTCAATTTTTAATGATTGCCCTGATGCTCTAACAGTATCCCTTGCTATTTGCCCATCTCTTTGGGATGGATTATTATGCTTGTGACTGTGAAAAGTGTTTGCATGCACACACACTGCGTTTTATGTGTAGATGCTTTATCATGTTAATGATATTACCAACTAATTCAGTATCAATGCTTGTCCTATCAGCTGGGATTAGAATACACTGACTGTATCCCCTGTAGAGAGGTAGGACCCCCCCCCAAAAAAAAAGAATGCCCTGATAATGACTCTAAACTGCATCTGATGGTGAGACTCTAGTTCTGGAGATTTGGGCAGGGAGGAATATTCCTTCATTGTCTTGACTCTCTGGTCCATTCTGACCCAGAGTACTAGTACCTGTTAGGGTTTCATCTATGGGTTAGATGTTTGAAAATCTTTTTTATTTGATTGAACCATGTGTCCCAGAAAAACCTTTTTAAGTAACAACTAAACTAAAAATGTAAATATGTAATTCCCTAACCTCTATAAATGAACAGCAATTGTCTAATTTCACTGACATACTATGTGAATAATTTTCTTTCAATTAATAAAACACTTTTAGTAATTTAAAGTTTATTTTTACAAATGAAAATATTCAAGAACTGGAACTTGAATCTTCACAATTATAGAAGACATTTAAAAATGGATTGACTTGGTATTTTTCAACTTGTGATTTCATTTTTTGGTTTCTAAACCTATTACAAATTTGAGAACTATCTTTGTTTTGATTATTGGCAACATGTTCAGATACGTGGTTTATTTAATTAAATTTGTCTGAAAGAGAAAAGCTTGGATGAATTAAGTCACCAACTCTGTAGAATTCATATAAAAGTGCATTTGATTTGATTTTTTTAACTTGGAATTTCAATTTTAATCAGTCATTTAATTCTTCCTTGTAATATTGTTTGTCTCTTTCTCTGAACTTGACTATAGGAATTTTATGCCCTGTTTACCCAGTAATTGAACTCTTGTTCATCAAGTAGGTAGATATTCTTTAACCAATGCTTTTATCAATTAGGCCACATGTCCTTTTGGACACTGATGTATATGATAATACCTCATCTTTTGTGTAGATTTTACTTGACTATTTTAGCTTCAGTTGTTCTGTTTGTGCAGGTACATTGGAAGATTATGAAGTGGCTTTGAACAAATGCACTGCTCAGTTGCAAAGGCTGCAACAAAGAAAAGCTCTGGTAAGAACACACACTTTGTAATTATATATTTAAGGAACTTTAATTATTTTATGCACATGCGCATTAACACAGTTGTTGTTCTGTCATGTTGGTTGGTGCACCCTAGAATACACTGGTTGCACCTTCAGCAAAGATATGTGTGTAGAAACAAAAATTGTTTAGTCCTATGACCATTACTTACCTTCTACAAGCTGGTTGAAATGAATGAGTTTAGACTCAGTTGGCTCTCCCCTTGGAAGCACCTATCATCTTGTTGAAAATGAAAATGATTAAGTTCAGGGTTATTGCTTAATACCTGAAGTGTTCTCTGAAATAGAATACCGGCAGCTGAGCTATTTTTGGCTCTCCTCCCCTCTATGCTGGAGGGTCTCTGCTTTAAAATAAACCTTTCTGCCTATAACAATGAGGCAAGGTAAATACACCCATTGACATTCTTTCTTTATAGGCAGCTCATATATTAGAGATGGACTTTTACCCTATCCCTTCAAGTGCAATGGGAAAGTGTAGATTAGACTTAAAAATTTTCTGCTTTAGATGGATGGAAACTTTGTCTGGTAAAAGTGGCTTTTTCACACATTTAAACTTTGGAATTGTAGAAATGCTAAGTTGTAAGAAACAAAATAAGCTAATTTACTTCCCCTTTAAAAACAAAAAATTTGTTCTCATGAAAAAAAAATTTAAAATTTAGTCAAGTGTCTTTAAATTTTTACATTTTTCCCTGTGCTTTCTTATGGTGCCTGTTGTCATATTTATTTATTTATTTATTATAGGCTGAAGAAAAAGCCCAGATGCAGAAAGAGCAGCGAAGACAGTCACAATTAGAAAAGAACTCTAAAAAAACTTTAACTCGATCGCACAGTACCAGTGACAATTTACCAGTACAGAAAGAAACGTCAGTAGCAATCAAGAGAAAGGTAAAAAAAAAAATTTCAACTGATTTGTTTAAATCTAATTGTAAACATTATTTGAACCTGTTTTGATATTTTATAAAAATGATTCTAAAATCTATTTTTTTTTAACAGATGGATGACAAACAGGTAAATGTGCGAGACAAAGATGGTTTCCGAATCCCTGTCGTTCCAGCATTGGTCGGAGATTCCTCTGGAAGGCATCATGAAACAGATGGACCAACATCAGCAAAGAAAGCCCGTATTGGTATTCTTCGCTATTTTTCCAATACTAAATCTGCATTGATTGTTTTTTTATTGTTGATGTAAAATTTCTAAACATGCTTATTCAGTTTTTTCTTGGCCTGTTGGCTGGGCTTAGAATATGCTGTATTCCACACTGAGGGGTAAGATCCCCCCTCCGAAAAAGTGGCTATGACACTAAACTGCATCTGATGGTGAGGCTTCAGTTCTCAAGATCTGAGAAGTGTGGAGTACCCCTTCATTGCCATTACCCCCAGGTCCACTCTGACCCAGACTGGTAGTACCTATTAGGGTCCCATTCATGGGTCAGATAGACATTTTAAAAATCCTTTGTATTCTGTAATCAGAACTTTTTCTTTACTGGCGAGTTAGTGTTTTCACTTCATTTTGACTTAGGCTTATAGTGGCAAACATATATTTAACTCATTTGTGAACATATTTTGACTATAACATGCTTCTCCTTACACATCTCAGATTCTTCTGTTAATTTCACATGGTTTGCACTTCTCAGCCACTGAAAATTTGATGACAGACCTCTGTTGAAGCCTGGAACAGTTTGATTTGCTGTCATTTTGAAGAACTTCAAAACACTTATTATTGCTAATATTCTACATCATCATTTTTTTTTTTTTTTAACAAGTGAAGTTTTTTACCCATCTAGTTATTTAATTTTTTTGTTTTATCTTCAGATGGCCCACCTCCTGGCTTCACCCCAAAAGTTAAACCTGAAAAAATGAAAAATGAAAGAACTGTGTTTGTGAGCAACCTCAATTATGATTTAGAAGAAGATAGTCTAGAGTCTATTTTCTCCAAGGTTAGTAAAATAAAAATTCATCTAAGTGCTCTTTAATTTTAAACTATGTTCTGTCAACTGAATACATTCACTTTCATGCTGTTTTTAGCTATCAGGAAAGTTAACTGATCACAGCCTACTACCTTTGATTTTTATTAAAATACAGGATGTTGAAGAGGGAAATCAAGAAGTCCAATGCTTGTTGGTTCTTTGTTGGGGGTGTGTGGAGGGGGGTTAAAAAAAAAATCAAGTCTGATGCTTACTGGCACGCCAATTCTTTCTCTTCTTACCGTGTCTGTTGCTTCAAAGTACCAAGCAAAAAAATAAAAACTTCACTTTCCTCATACAACAAAAGAAATGCACAATCACTGCTCAGTTCAAACTTAAAAACTGACTGATAAAAACAAACACAGCTTTTTATTAAGGAGGCAAACTTTCTCATTGGTTGCTCAGTCGGGCAGAAAAGAAAATTGGCATAATTTGTCACTTGTAATGAAAGTGTTAATAATTATTCATTCTTTCCTTTCTTTATTTCTCCCTCACCTATGACAGGCCACACAAAAGACACTAACTCGTTTTTGGGGATTTTCTTCTTGTTTGTCACACATGTGACAACTAGAAGACAACTAGAAGACTCACTGCTATTATCACTTATTGATGTGCTTGGACTGGAACAGGGGCACAGGTCCTTTATGTGGCATGGCATCCCATCGATAATAATTGCATGTGGGCTACTAATCTGAGATTTAAATATCTGAGTAACTACATAGTCTTGACAAATGAAACTAGACAAGTTTAATGTTGATCAAAATAAGATTTATTCATCAAAATTTGAATAAAATGTTAAAAAATATATAGATTTCATGAAGGATTTCACAGATTTTCAATATGTGCACTGCCTGGGATACAAGTCAGTAGTTCAGCTCCTTTTGGCAAGTTACTTTTAAAAAGGTAACTTAATGATTTATTGCTGTCAAAAAAGTCACATGATGGTGTGGAGCTCATGGCCCACGTAAGCAGTTATTAAAAAGGAAGAAACATTGAAATTTTTTTTTTTTTTTTTTTTTTCAAAGGACTTCAAAAGCAATTCACTTCCTGTCCATATGAATATTATCAAATTTGCATAAGATTTTGGAAAGAATTTTTTTCATCTTGATTTTTGCCATTGCCTTTTTAAACAGACATAACAAAGTTTAAAACAGCAAACATGAATTTTAGATACCTTTTAATATCCATTGAAAATAATAAATTCTAACCTAATAATTAAAAAAAAGTGTTTTGCCCAGTCGACTGGGGCTCTAGAATACACTGACTGCACCTCTGCAGAGGGGTAAGACCCCATTCCAAACGAGTGTCCTGGATATGACACTAAACAATCTGATGGTGAGGTTCCAGTAATGCTGGAGCTTTGGGAAATGTGAAGTACCCCTTCATTGCCATCACTCTCAGATCCACTCTAGCCCAGAGTGGTAGCACCTGATAGGGTCCTATCTATGGGTCAAATAGAACTAAACTGCCTTCTTATGCTAAACTGAATTACTTGAAATAGAACTGTTTTGACATTTAACTGTGTGTGGACAAAAACTATGCTTATACTAAACTGAATTGTTTGAATTAGAACTGTTTGACTAAACTGAATAGCTGGAAATAGAAATGTTTTTGACATTTAAACTGTGTACTTACACTAAACTGAATTGTTTGAAACTAAACTGTTTTTGTATGCTAAATTGAATTGTTTGAAATAGAACTGATTATTCATATAAAAATGGATTCAGCATTAAATAACTTACAAAAGTTGATACGCCAAACGACAAAAAGTGTTAAAAACATTTTTTGAGATAAATTTATATGGGTATTGTTAACTTGACAATCCAATGTTCCAAATCTGGTCAGGTCATTGTCACTTTTTGTTATACAAGTCTCTTCAGTTATTTTGACTGAAAGTAAAACCCATCTATATTATGATGATTCAATTTTTGTGTATATGTTATTACATGGCACATCCTAGTGAGATTTCTGTTTGAACGTTTTAATGCTATTGCATTAACTTAGTAATAGGTCAGCATTTGCACTCATCTTAATCTTTATAATTTCTCAAAGGGAAATAACCATTAGATTATGATATATTTTCCCTTATTCATTTGCAATTAATTATAAGATAGTTTATATATAGGATCTGATTTGATATTGTGCTTAATGGCCACTGAAAATGACCTTCAAGCAAGTTAAAAGTAGTTTTGAATGGCTGCATGGCAAGTCACATTTCCCTTATCCCTTGCCTAGACAATTGTGGTAAAATGGCCCCTTTATCAGGACTATGCAATTGTAGGCAATAATAAAGAAATAAAAACCAAATCCAAAATATCTAATTGAAAAAGTTTCATGATTACTGTAAACCGTTTTCTCTTTGTAGTGTGGTGAAATTTCTGAGATTCGGCTCATCCAAAACTTTAAGGGTAAATCAAAAGGTTATGCTTATGTGGAATTCAAGTCTTTTGTAAGTATCTAAAAAGTTTGTTTTTTTTCCTGCTCGTTTCATTAAACCTTAGAACAAGTATTTTTATGTAGTCAATTCCTAATCCAATATAAATAATGCTGGATAAATTTGTACAAAAAGTCTAAACACATAAATTACAACTCTAGATTACTTCAACTTCAAAACCATTTACTCTTTATGGTGTTATCATATATCACCTAGCAAACTATTTCACACGCTTACAACTTGATTTTGGCGGTGTGCTTAGTATAATGGTTATTGTCATAGGAAATGGAATTGCTGACTTGAATTCAAAACCTGGATGAGGCTGTTTCACTTTGCACTTTGGGTAAGGCATGAACTCATTTATCTCTTCTTCCTTCTGCTCTGTTAGCTAGGGCTGTGGAATATGCCAACTGCACCTTTGCAGAAAGGTAAGACCCCTTCAATGAGGTTACCTGTTGGCTATGGGTAGCAACCTGTAATGGTTGAAGACAGAATCCTAAGCAGTCTATGACCCAGCAATTAAAGTGGTCACATGACTTGCGACATTGCACTTTGGCCCTTACTGAGCTACATGGGCAATCAAAAAAGCTCAATCTGATCAAGCGGCTGGTCATATCAGCCCACTTTCAGATTTTTGCAAAAATCTGAATTAGAGGATGATGACTGTAAGTTCAATCATGCTGAGGAAAGACCCATACTCCTTTCTGTTTCTGGGTGTGTAATTATCTTGGGAATGAAAACCCTGAACACAATGTAACTCTCATCAGCATGAGTATACTCTGTAGCCTCAATATCTATAGGTTCCCAAGTAGGGCTCCATGGGGATTAGGGAGCAGTCAATGAAACTCAAAATATATTTTTATAGCTTCTGAGAGAAAAAAAAAAAAGCAAAAGACCTGACTATGACTGATTAAGATCACGAAGAAACATACCTCAAATTTATTGCATGAGAATCTAAAGAACTTCCTCTAATAAAACTATCCCCATTTATTAAAGAAAAAAAAACCTTTCTTCAATAATTACTCCAAAATCAGTTAAAAACTTTATAAATGGAACCAAAGATGACAAAAAAAACTAGGTGTGGTATGGAATAAAGACATATCTCTATGCTCAATCACAGAACTCAAATAAACAGACTGTAATAGATGTCAAAAGAATAGCCATCAAAAAGTAAAATCAAACTATCAACCCTAATACACATACATACTCACCTTTTTAACAATCTAAAACTTTCATCTGAAAAAAAATTGGATATGATTGCTCAAGTGGAAAAATATATACCAAATTCGAGGTGTTACTATTGCTAAAAATATGAACATTTATAAGAAGCTTGCATTAGAAAACCAAAATATATGAAATGCAGAGTGCATGATACTGGCCTAAAAGCTTTGGGTGGAGTATCAATCCTAATAAGGAAAAATGTTCTTTAAAGTAAAATCAACACCCTCTTGTAAGCAATTTCAGTCTCAGCAACTTTACACAAAACTATCTCCATTTGCTCATTATATATCCCACCTCCTGATCCATAAATGAAAAAGAGCTAAACAACTTAAAACAATTCTTTAAACTGTTTATCTTCATGGGAGACTTTAATAGCCAAAACATAATATGGGGAAGTAAAACAATGAACAGAAGAGGCCAGACTCTTTTAAAAAAAAGTCATCAGGAGTAACTATTTATGCCTCCACAATCAGAAATCTGACTCACTTTTGACCCATTCTCTGCTATAGACCTAATCCTCAGTAACCCATCAATCTTCATAGAATTTAACCGGAGAGTATAGAAAGATTCCTACAGCAGTGACCACTACCCACAAATAATGGAAAACGCTATAATAGAAAACTCAGAACCACAAACAATCCCCAAAATCTCTATGATGGAATTCACACTAATCCCAGAAACAAATAAAAATCAAGAAGAACCCATAATACATTTTATCAACACTTTTACTACCATATCCAACAAAACTATTCCTAAAACCACAGTATCCCTAAAACACAAACCATGGTTCAGAGAGGAGTGCCAAGGCATGATAGGGGAATGTCCAGCAACCCTCAAGAAATTTTTAAAAAAACTCAGAAAATCTAAACAAATAAACAACGAAGATCCAAAACTTGACGTACCATCAAAGAAGCTAAAAGATCCTCTTGGAGACCCTTCACTTCAAGAATAAACCCCAATACTAACGCCAAAATAATTTGGAACTTGATAAAGAAAATATCAAATAAAAACATTAACATTGTTAAATCACCTTTCTCAAGGAAACACAATTAAAAAACATATAGTGAATCTGATCACTGAAAATTTTACTCAATCATCTACAAAAAACTATTCCAACAAATTTAACTCAGAAGAAAAGAACATGAAAATTCACCTCTGACAATACTGTAAGCTATAACTAACCCTTCACTTTAACTGAACTCCAAAACTCAATATCCAGATCCGAATAACTCAGCCACTGGTCCTGATGAAATCCACTACATCCTCCTCAATGAACTTCCAATAATATCCCTGAAATATCTTATAGATATATATACAATATCAGGATCTCTGGCTACATCTCTACCTTATGAAAGCAAGCCAAAACCATCACCATCCAACAAAAAGATCCCACAAATCCAACCAATTATAGACCTATGTCTTTAACTAGTTGTCCTTGGAAAACTTTTGAAAGGATGATCAATCTAAGACTGACATGGTTCCTTGAATCAAACAACCTCCTCTCAAACCTACAAACAGGCTTCAGAGCCAAAATATGTAACATAGTCTGCATAGAAACCCTAATCAGAGAAGTATTCATTAAAAAGAAACATCTGGTTGTAGTTTTTTTTAACTTTGAAAAAGCCTATGATGTGTCATGGCCATATAGCATCGGCAAAGGTCTCAGCCTACAAGGCTGACTCTCCATTTTTATAACACACTTCTTTGAAGACCAAACTTTCTAAACATGAGTAAATAGCACATTCTCCAATCCAAGACCACAAGAAATAGGTGTACCTCAGAGTAGCATCCTATCTGTGATCTTATTCATTATTAATAAAATAACAACCTGTCTCCCTCCAGGAATTAACAGATCACTATATGTTGATGACTTCTTCATTTTTTACAGTTCCAAAAATATGGCTACCATAGAAAGAAAAATCACTGTATCAAAATGAATTTTGGAAAATGGATTCAAAATCTTGAATAACAAAACCATATGGATGCACTTCTGCCAAATCCACAAAATGCACAATCACTCTACTCTGACTTTAAAATGGTACTGAAATACCCATAACCAATCAATATAAATTTTTGAGCTTTACCCTTGGCTCAAAACTATCCTTTATCTCTCATATCAAACATGTGAAGATCAAATGCAACCTAACCATTCAACTTCTGAGAGCCATAATCCACACAGACTTGAGTGCTGATAGAAAGTCGTACCTCTGAGAACTTTATATCGTTCACCTCAAGGAGCTCCATATTACATTAGGAGTCTTCACTACCACTCCTATAGAAAGCTAATGAACCCCCTCTCTCCTTGTGAAATCATAAACTTGCACTCCAAGGCTCATCTTATGCCTCCAAAATTCTGTCCTATAACTGCATCATGGAAATAAGATACAAAAACCTGCTTGAAAATAAAGCAAAGGCCATCAAATCTATGAATCCCAAACCATCTCAATGAGATCAAAATCAACCCCAAAATAATATATGATACCATCCTCTTCAAAACAGCACCAAGTACTATAAATCAATCAATAGTAAAAACTAGAATTAACCAAATTATCCAGAATCAAAACACTCCTCATCACTTTCGAAGAGAAATTCTTTAACATCCAAAATAACTTCCCAGATCATCACCAAATCTGTACAGATAGAATACAGGGAATGAAAGTTGGTTGTGCTGCTATCTTCCAAAACCAAAAATCACTAAAATGTCTCCAAATGAATCCTCAATCTATAATGCAGAAGTCATAGCTATTAACATAACCATAAAACAAGCTAATTACAAATCCTCCAAATTTATCATCTCTATATTCAGTCTTACAACCCAACCAACAGAACAAAGATAAATCGACTCCTCTCATCACAGAATTCCTAAGTAAAGTAAACACCCTTTCCAAAAATAAGAGCTTCATTCTTACCTGGATACCAATCTACATTGGTATACATGGAAATAAAAGAACTGACAAAGCTGCCAAAAAGCACTCCTAGCAGACATATCAAATACAAAAATCCAGTGTGCTGATCTAAAATTAACCTTTATCAAATTCATACATGACAAATAGCAAAAATCATGAGATCAAATACACAACAAGTTCCATCATATACAAGATACAATTGATGAGTGGCCAACTGGTTACAGAAGAAACAGAAAGGAAGAAGTGAATCTTTTCAGATTTCACACCCATATCACTCACTCACACCTCCTAAAAAGAGAAGATACCCCAATATGCTCAATGTGCAAAGTACCCCTCACATTCAAACACATTTTCTTAAACTGTGACAGTTTCAAACCAACTTAACCCTAAATATTACCAGGCAATCAACCTAAAGAACCTTTTAAAAAATACCAAACCTGAAGACTTGAGTTTTTATTAAAAAAAACAAAACTTTTTCATCAAAATCTGATCAAATCAACCTTTTCACTAAAACCTGATAAAATACAGTCAAACATTATCATAAAAACCCATACCCTAAACAGTAAAATCCACATAAAAGACAAAACCAATCTAACCTTTTTGTCATTAAATGACCTACAGAGGTTGATACGCCATTAATTAAAACTCAAACTCTTCTTCCTCCAGCAATGGATAAATAGGGCTGATGAGGTTTGTTAGCTTTGACTGGGCATCCAGTATAGAAGTAAAATTCTGAATTCAAATCTGCTTTACATCCTTCTCCTGGCAGAGGGGTTGGGTAAATTCATTCTTGATTACTAAAAGGAATTTCCTGATATTAAATGCATTTCTGTTCACTTGATCAGTATGTTCATGATCTGTAAGCATATCTTCTAGTAAAGAATGTGTTAGTCCACAGATTTAAAACCACACCTAATTTTTATGAGCTCATCCCAGACTCTCGTACTTTCTAATATTGTTAAACTTAATACTTTCAACTACTCCTATTTTGTAAATTAGATACTTACATGGTTACTTGTCTCTGAACATTGTCAAGAAGATATTTATTCCTTTCCATATATAGTGTCTTGGGTATGACACTAAACTGCATCTGACTCTTGTTCTGGAGTGCTCGGGAGTATCCCTTCATTGATATTACTTTGACTCAGACTAGTAGTACCTGTTAGGGTCTCACTGATGGATCAAATAGATATGTTTGAAAAATATTCAAATTAACAGCTTTACAAAAAAGAAGTATGATATGAATGTACAATGAATGCAATTCCCTAACCTCTAAGCATAAAATAATCGATAGATTGGTTGATATGCCAGAAAAATCAATCAATTAATATTTTTTGTCATTACTTACAGGTCAACTCTATCTTGGAATGGTAGTACTTGTTAGGGTCCCATCTTTGGGTAAAATCTGTTTAAAAATTATTTGTATTTACCCCCACCCCCCAAAAAACCCGAAGTAACAACTACACAAAATATGTAAATATGAATTTATAATGAATGTTTTTCCCTAACCTCTGGGCATAAATTAACTCTAGATAGGTTAAAATGCCATTAAAATCACTCAAATCTTCCCAAATACTGTAATCATTCCTGTGCTCAATGCTCAAGATGAACTAGTTGCCAGTCTTTTCATAAGTGCCATTTAATACAGATCGATTAAAAGAGATCTGCAATAATCATACTCAGGTTTTCAGATTGAACAGCAAATTTTGTTCAAATCTCTCTGAAAAGCCAGTCGGATTATAGACCGGTGAAATAAATTCATAAGAGTATATTTATTAATTTTCTTGTTCTTAATGATATATAAAACAGTGTAAATAAATCCAACAGTATGTGAATAAAAATGTTCCAAGGATGTATTTTTTTATATATAATAATGTGCCATTTTCTTTGGTTTTATTCTTAGTTTTTAATAAATCATCTTCAGCTTAGTTATAATAGATATTAAATGTTTCATCTGAAAAATATTTTCAATTGAAAAGATGAAACAATCTTAGTGTTCTTTTATGTTCCTTTCATTGACATTCTGTTTTGAAATGGAATGTCATGGTTAAAGAACTTTTTCATTTGAAAATATATTTCAGATGAAACATTTTAACATCTGTTATATCTGCAATGAAAGTAGTTTATTTAAAACAAAACAAAAATTATAGACACATTATCATATATAAAAAAAAAAAATACATCCTCTGAATATTTTTTCGTGTGTATGTATGTATATATATATATATATATATATATATATGAGAGAGAGAGAATTTCTTACTGATTAGATATTCTTATGGAATATACTATCATTTGGTTAATGCAAAAGTTCTTCAGTCCCAAGGTTACACACTGTTAGAAATTGTAAAAGTATCCATGAAATTTATTCAGCTTCTTTTCTTTTTTTTTTTTTTTCTTTTAGTACCCTGTTTGCAAATACGAGGATCATTGAATAAGTTTCCAGACTTTTTACGTATGGGCACTTTTATTGATAGTACACACATGAAACTCTAGTCCCCTTCGAAGTAATCTCCTACAGCTGCAATGCACTTGTACCATTCCAACAACTTCTGGAAGGCCCCATGGAAGTCCTCTTGTGTGAGCGTGTCAATGACCTTCGTCACAGCCTCTTTCATCTCCTCAATTGTCTCATAACGACATCCTCTGAGCTTAAGGAATAAACAAAAGTCACAGGGAGCAAGGTCTGGATTATAGGGAGGGTGAGGAACTGTCTTGATGCCCATCTTGGTCAAATAGTCTGTGACAAGGATGGTGTTGTGAACTGGTGCATTGTCCTGGTGGAAATGCCACTGAGCCGATTTAAAGAGTGCTGGCCTCTTCCCAAGGAATCTCTTCCTGAACTCCCTTAAAACCTCAACATAGTAACCCTAACCCTTTGGCCAATCAACTCTGGTGTATTGACTTCCTTACTCCTCCCACACCTCATCATCCCTCACAGACTCCCTGCTGTCCTTGAATCTCTTATGCCACTGAAAAACTGATGCTCGATTCATGCAAGATGGTCTAAAAGCAGTCTGAAGCATTCCATACGTTTCTGTGGCATTTTTTCCAAGTTTAAAACAGAATTTTATTGCATATCATTCTTCTAAAGTGTCAGATTGCATTTTTGAAATTGACCTGTTGTGACAATCAGGCTTTAGTAGGGTGTATTCCAATTGCTGCTGTAGCTGTTCATTTGAACGTGAAATCATAAAAATTGGTCAGTCTTCTCATAAGATGTATAGCAATAAGATACTGAATTTTCAAGAGTCTACAACAATTTTAAATGCCGGTACAAAAAAAGTCTGGAAACTTATTGAATGCACCATGTATACGTAGAAAATTCTTATTAATCTTGGATGGGATATTCTCATACAAGTGGTGTGTTCTTCAGACCTGTTAATGTTTTGCTCAACAACATTCTTTGATTAAGAGTTCCAGCAATTTGTAGATATTGTGGAATTCCTTAAAGAATTAATAAATCACAAATGAAATTGACTAATTTACCTAAAACAAGGCAGAAGCTCATAGAAAATCTGAGGAAATTACTCACTGAATAATAATGCCATGAAAAAAATATTTTGCTAAAAAGTGCTCAAAACCTTTTGGATGAATCTAATTGGTATTACCATTTCATTGTACTTATCATAAACTTAATCCTAAAGCAATGAAAATTTGTAAATAGAAAGGACACAATTAAGATATAGTTTTACTTTTTTTCAATAAATGTTTAATGTTAACTCTGATAAAATTTATGTTTATTAGACAAAACCAACTTTAAAAACTGCTACATTTTTGGAAATGCTCAAAGAGAATGAAATTTACTTTAGTGGCTTTCAAGATCGTGTTAACTACAGCTTTGCCACAATTTTTTTTTAATACTGATAGAATAAACTACTAAGTACTTTATAGTACATGAAATATTAATTTATCAATATTTTTTTTATGAAAAAACTTTGGAAATAATTTTTTCTTGCAACATTTAAAATTTTTCACCTGTAAAACAAGTCTTAAAAGAAATTTGATTTTACTTTAAACAGGATTCAGTGAAGAAAGCTTTAGCTTTGGACAGACAGTTGGTTGAAGGACGACCTATGTTTGTATCTGAATGTGAGGATCGAAATATTTCCAAAACACATCAGTTCAAAGTAAGTGTTAAACAGATACGTCTATTTGATTGTGGGTAAAAAATTTGGTCTCAAGATTTGGTTATCAATTATGTCTTTATTTTAACCCTTATTTTATCATGGAAATTTATGATTTTTGATGATTATATGACATATTTTGATGTTTTTAGTTGTAGCATATAAAGGTAATTTCAAATGGATGCCAAACAATTTCCCCCCAGAGAATAATAATATCACCTTGAAAATGTTCATGACTCAATCACAGATGAATGTCAAAAAATGTCTCTAAACTTGCTGTATTGATTCATGTCACTGTAAAAGTTTCTTTTAAATAAAAATGCAATCAAAAGGCTATAAGTCTCCAAGTTTTGGGCATGTTCAATTGCAATTATGGATGTGAAAAATCAAAGGCAAACGACACTTTTTGTCTTTAAAAAAAAAAAAAAAAATTCAGTTCAAAACAGTGAATGTCACACTATAACACTGCTAAATCATAGATGGCAGTTATGACATATAGTGAAGTGTGGAATTCCCTGATGAAAGTATTCATGGTTTACCGTTCAATTTTGAATCAAAAGAAGTCAGAAAAAAAACAGAATTTATAGGATAAGGGTTAAATACCATATAAAACTTCATTGAATGGAAACTCAAAAGTATTAATGGTATTTATTGCTTCCATTATTTTTGTAATCTAATTTTCTGAGATGAACTATATAAATACATGACTCTTTTATTTTTGATATGTGTTCTTATTTTATTATGCTATCTCATTTGGTGCTAATGTTTTAATTTCTTCTGTTTTTTGTGTACTATCAATTTCTAAATAGTTTAAGGTTGTAAACCTTTTAGTCTACAATTGGGATTTAGATTCTTAACCCATTGAATCCAATATTTTGGGCTCAGGGAGATCACATCAAATACAACTAATAAAAAAAAAAAACTTGATAGAGCAACCATTCACTGTCTTACTTTTAAGAGGATTTTTGAATAACTTTAAACAAAGATTTCTGTACCTTGGGGACAAGTTTGAATATGTCTTGTGCTCAATGATTTTTGTAAGCTCAGGTATAGGTATCTGAAGGCCAAATGTTCAATATATACAGAAAGTAGAATATTTAAAACACATTAATATCATCACGTTACATTTATATTTTAGAATAAACTGTGTTAAAATGTAAGCAATTATAATTTTGTGCTTTGTAAACATAAATAATACAAAAGTAAAAAAATTGTTTTAAAGTATATGTAAACAACTTGTTTGCTAAAAAAAGAAATAGGGTGATTGAAAAGTAATTCCTATTGCAAAATAAACATTGTTTTTCAAAGTTTATTCAAAAAGTGCTTCAATACCTGTCTGTAGAGCAAGATGAAACCGAAAATAGTTTACTCACCCCTCTGTGGTTGCATCATAACTGTTAGTCTCATGTATTTTTTAAGAAAAAAAATTATATGAAACTGACTATTCAGAAGCAGCCCCAAAGAAGTGAGTAAGCATCAATTTATTTTATTTATAGTGAGTAGAGTGTTTGCCAATGGTCCAGGAGACCTGGCTTAACACTCAGCAATATAAGGTACGTATCAAGAGTATAGTGGAGCAATCCAGGTAAAGAAGTAGCGTCCTCACCTACACCTCAGTGTAGTAACTGTTGAAAAAGGAGCCTTCTTGTCGTTCTCAACTACAATCACCAACTTTATATATATATATATATACATACACATGTGATTTGTTGTAATCAGGTTGGTTAACAACATTAAACAAATCCAGGATGTAATTGAAAAGAAACTGTCACATGCTTACAACAGGAATATGTTAATAATTTTTCTTGATTTTAATTTTTCAGTTTGCTACATCAATGGAACAGAATAAACTCTTTGTTAAAGGTCTTCCCTTCACTTGTTCCAAAGAAGCTTTGGAGACAATTTTTAAAGAAGTAAGACTTTTTCTTTTCTCTTAATGCATTTGACAATGATGTTACAAAAGTTAGATGTAAAATCATTTGACATAATTAATGATTGAGAACCTATTTCAAGAAAGTTTTTTTTGTGCTGCATGATCTGTATATATTTGCTATAGAAGTTTTATTCATAATTCACTTGTTATTGGGCAGATTTGTTTGGTTTGGTTTACAATGGAATTCCTTAAGTTAATTTATAAATGAATTAAAGATATGAGAAGTGAATCTTAGTCACTAGCTATGTCAGTACTACTGTGTAGCTGTACCTCTTGAACTTTAACGACTCACTTAGAGGAAAACCATCTAAGTAAGATGAGCAAGATATGTTGGGCCCTGCTAGAGAAGTAAAGACAAACCCCTACCCGATGTTCTATAGACTTCTATCCATGGACTCACTAGTGCTGGCTGACCAGATAAAACTTACATTCATCTGCTGTGTGCAGACACTGGATACCATCTAGTGGACTTACAAAGAGCAAGACAAAGGAATCTATATTGTTTGCATGCCTTGATTATATTGTCTATTGTAATGCATCAATCGAGTTTATATATATATATAGAGAGAGAGTAATGTTTTAATAGCACATTTGTTTTTATAGTATTACAAAACTATTGTTGGAGATTAGTTTGCAGCAAGAGCTCATGAAGAATTTTATACATTTAAAAGTAAAAAATAATGGACACTTAAAATAGTATTATATAAAGTAAAAGTAATCTGAAAAGAAATTCAAAAGAAAAGCCTCATCACTTGAAATAATTAAGATGGTGCAAAATGTAAGTAGAAGTGCAGTAATTCTGAATATGACATTAATTCTTCTACATTTTACTTTATAACTTAGAAATAGAGAAGTGGTTAAAAAAAGGTAATTTTTTGTTTACTTTTTGTTTTTTTTTCTTCTTGATATACTTTGTATAAAATCCACTCATTATAACAGCACTCTTAAATCTTAGAGTGCCAAATTCTAAGTAGAGTTGTACACATCTTCATTAGTAGTCTAAAATTTTAAAAAACAGTGTCAACAACTTTTGATAACACCCCATTCTCGTATATATCTATAAAGATGTACACTGTTGAGCAAGTTCTATAATTAAATGATGTCTAGATGAATCAGTGTCAATTTCATTTAATTTTCATAATTATATCTATTCATGTTTGTCTGCCATCTTGTTAGTAGTAAATTATTTTTCATAAATTTGGTGAAATAGATTTTTTTAACCCTTTTTCTACTATGGAAATTTAAGATTTTATTTAATCATACATATTGTCAAAACATTTAAAGTTCAGAGCATGGGCAATTGAAAAATTTCAAAGGATACTTTTTTGGTCAAAAAATTTTTTTTTCAAAAAATGGGATTAGTAGGATATGGGTTAATGTTTGACATTAAATGAAAATCTTGCTGCATATTAATGTCTAAATATCATATCAGCGAAAATTATGCCATGACTTTGTTACAGTTAAAAGAATATGAAAAATTATTTACAAGTATAATTTCTTTTCTCTTTTTTTTTTTCTTTTTCTTTTTTAGTATGGCACCTTGAAAGATGTCCGATTGGTCACTTATAGGAATGGTGCTCCCAAAGGATTAGCTTATGTCGAATATGAAGATTCTGTAAGTAAACAGCAAGTGTGTTTGAAATGACTTTAGCTAACTGAGCTCTCTTGTTCTTATGGATATGATTAATGAAAATTTCCCATAGACAATCAATTTAAGCTTTCAGGTTGGTATTAAAGTGTAGTGTTTATTTATCTTCCTTGTTCTTGTCTCTTTGTGCAGGATGGTCAGATAGAACTGTTTAATTGTGTGCAAACAATTGAGCTCTGGCTGGTTTAAAATGTTACCTATTAACTATTTTTTTTCAAATCATATATATATTTAAAGGATTTGACCTTAGATAGCCTACAAGGGTTGATATGACATGAATCCCAAACAACCAACGAAATATTAGTAAGCTTTATGACTCTACTTGAGGGGACCTAGCTATTTTAGGTCATACACTTGGACCTCTTTATCAACTCTTATCAAATTATGGCAATTTATGATTTTCTATCATCATATGATGCATGCAGTCAAAAGTCTGTAACATTTTCAAGTTCTGGGCATGATTAGTTGGAAAAAATCAAAGACAAACAACACTTTTTATCTGAATCTCTGTCCAAAACAGTGATTAGTTAAAAGAAGTTGGAATTAGTGTGTAAAATAATACACCTATAGAAAGACTAGCAGAAGTGCCAATCCATAAAAAAAATAATTTTGTTATTTATAATGAAAACTAGGCTTAAAAAAACAAACTGGATATTGTGGATTTAATCAGGGTATAGTATAATATTTTTAGAGTGTCCCCTGCAAGTTAATAAAATTATCTTTAGGCTTAATTCACCCTGTCAGTGGAGCTTAGAATATGCTGACTTATCTTTTGAAGAAGGATAAGAACCCCTCTCTTCCTTTAAAAAATAGAGGTGTCCTGGGTAGGATGCTAAACTGTGTCTGATGGTGAGGCACTCCAGTTGAGATCTGGGGAGTATCTCTTTTTTGCCATTACTCCAGATCCATTCTGACCTGAAGTAGTACCTGCTAGGGTTCTATCTGTGGATCAAATAGATCTGTTTGAAAATTATTTGCATTCCGTTGGATCATGTAAATATGAATGTGCATTGAATGAGATTCCCTAACCTCTAGGCATAAAATAACCATAGACAGGTTGATATGGTTTTAAAATCACTCGGTCCTAGGTTTAATTTAAGACTTGCCTCTTTATCTCTCCTATCATCCTTCAGATTTTAAAAATATTTTTTGTCATCTTCAGGTTGGTGCCGCTAAAGCAGTATTACAAGCTGATGGTTTGAAGATAGGGGACCACACCATTTCTGTGTCAATTAGCAATCCGCCCAACAGGAAGGCACCCATGACTCAAAGATCCCAAGACAATTTCTCATTAACACCCACACTTGGAGGTGGCAAAAAAGAAACAGAATTGTAAGTATATAACCCTCTTTTATTGTAATTAGACTGAATTAAATTATTTCAATTTCTGAGCATTTCTTGTACATATCAATATTATAGTTGTGAATTTCTCTGTTTAATATTCAGGAAGTATTGAACATAAGAAAATGCAGAGCAACATAAAGTTTGATATTTTATAAGAAGAAAAGTGTAAAATTAGTTGAGATATTACTGTCATTTTTTAGTAGCACAGGTGAACTAATTGTATATTTTTTAACATTTTTAAAAATAGGTTTATAAAAATAAGTAGATTTTTAAGGTTGTTTAAAATTATTAATCCTATTCTAGTTTTAATATAGAATATATAATCATCATCATCATCATATCGTGCTGGCAGCACGGATATCCCTGACCCTCTCTCGCCACTCCTCCCTATCGTTCATCGCCCTAGGTAGGTCTTCAGGACAACAACCTGTATCCTCACATAGCTGCTGAATGTACGTTCGTGCTGGTCGTCCTGCTTTTGCGCGGCCATGTGTGGGGATCCATAAGAGTACATCTCTTATGAGTTCATCTCTGCTTCTCCAGCAATGTCCTGCATGTCTGGTTCGCCTAACTTGAATAGTTTTCGTGATAGGGGGCAGGTGGCCGTACAGTTGGTGTCTTGTGGGGTGTTGCTGCCAGGACTTGTTCAGGATTGCACGCAGCATTCTTGTGTAATTGCCATCTAGTTTCTTCTCCAGCCGAATATATAAGAAAATCTTTAAATGTCTGAATTTCTGAGACGAAACTTGATGATTTTTATTATTAAAGGTTTTCGGACTATTGTCTTCATCTTTATTGTTATTTCCATAACGTTTCAGCTGATATATCCTCCGGCCTTCTTCAGGTGTTTGTCGAACTCAGGAACCTACACAGAACTTTGAACTACGTCCTTTATTGAATTCACGTGGGTCGCCTGTTCTGATTCTGTTAGCCATAACTGGGTACAAGTGTTAAGTATCCCTGTATTGTTACTTGCTTGCAGTCAGGATTGAACCTGCAACCTCCAGATGATTGTCTCCTAAGAAGCTTAGGGAACCAACACCTATAACCATTATGCTATGTGTCCTGCTGGACTAACAATACAGGAATACTTAACACTTGTACCCAGTTATGGCTAACAGAATCAGAACAGGTGACCCCTGTGGATTCAATAAGGGATGTTTATCAAAAAATGGTTGCTAAACTTGATTTTGCTATTACATTGTACTCGTAAAAGAATTTTGTTTCTCTTCGTAATTTTTTTATGTTTAATACTTTTTGAATGTTAAACTAAAGATAATTGATCCTACATCTCATCCCTTGTTATAAATTAAACTGATTTTAAATATATGTATATATATCTTATACTGAAAATTTGTTTATCTATAATGTTAATTGTAATTAAAGAAATCAATTCATATTTTTTGTATATTTATATATAAACATCTCTTGGTCAATCAGATTTATAAAAAAAAATATGTTCTGATCATCAAAAATTGATGAGTAACATTTTATACAACATTGAATAATTATGGAATTATTTCATTGTTTTTTTTTTTTTTGTTTTTTTTCTTTTTTTTAGCCTTGATATTTTTATTAATATTCACATCATACTCAGAAATATTGTTCTTGTCTTTTTTCAAAATGAACGTAAATCTCTCCCTTTTGGCATGATTGAGACATACAACTCTAAGATAAAAATTAAAGAAAAAGAAGATATATGATTAATGGTTGACTTTGAGAAGTGTTCAAAAAGCATCGAGACTGAAGCTATATTTACTAAGACAAATGAACTGTTTTTTAAATTCTTTAAAATAGTCCTTAACATTCAATACATTTCCAATGAGTTTTTCATCTCTAAAACCTCTTTTGATGTGTGGTTGAAGCCATGTTGTCTTTTAATGTTTTTAAATCTTACCCTTCAGATAAATTTTCAGTTTAGGAAATGAGAAAAATTTGCGTCGAACTACATTTGGTGAGTATGAAGGGTGCACAACAACTGCTGATCAAAAAGTATCATGCATTAGCACTGTCTCCTGGAATTCATCAATTTATCATTGTGCTTAACTCTTAATTTAGATTTGAATGTTCAGTTTCGATATTTTTTGATCACACCTATTCAAAATAACTTTTGTTTATAAATTACTATTATATAACAATTGATGTGCCATAAAATGACATTGTTTTGCTTAAATGTGGTTGGTTTGGAGATTTCAATCAGCTTTTATCTTTTATACAAACTAGACAAATTATTTAATTCAAAATTTAGAAACTAGTCAAATTATTTCACAATTGCTTATCAAATTTGGTTAGATTTCCTCCTCATATCTTTACTTTCAGACGTGGAAAAGCACGGACAATGGTATCCTGGGTCCCTCGTGCTTTGCAGCGAGGAAAGAGCTCTGCCTCAAACAGTTCTAATGGCAGCAGTTTGCACAGCAGCAAAAATGGTCAAAAAATGGATTCCTTGTCATCAGCATCATCAGCATCATCATCTTCATTGTCATCGTCTTCAAGTGCTACCCAGCGTATGAGCAATGATGACTTTAGACAACTCTTACTGAAACCATAATCTTGAACAGGGGAAGCAATTTTGAACTTAAAAAATAGGTAGGATATATGAGAGATATTTTTCATATATCACTTGTAATTTTGCCATATACTGTAGTATAATTATAATCTCATATTAATTTTAAGTGTACATATTTAAATGCATGCAATATTATTAAAGATCATTACTAATATTTCTCTTTTTATTTAAAAAAATTTTCTCTAACAAACCTTTCCTCTATCATTGATGTTGTCAGCACACTTTTTTAGTAAATCCATTCTACAGCTTTCCTCAGGTTTTCTTTGCCTATTCGAAGAATAGGTTCCTTTTTTTTTTTTTTTTTTCTGGCAGTTTTAGAAAAAATGGCAGTATACTGTAAATGTTTATCACGTTATTGGTGGGACCTAGAATATGCTTATTGCAAAGGGGTAAGATGTAGTTTAGTGTCAAACCAAGGATGCTCCTTAGTATGACACTAAACTACATTTGGTGGTGAGGCTCCAGTTCCGAGAAGTGCTGAGTACCATTTGATTGCCATTAATCTCCGGTCCACTCTGGTCGTTCCTATTAGGCTTATCTATGGGGCAGATAGATCTCTTTGCAAATTATTTGTATTAGGAATACTTGATATCATATAACTGTGTGAAAACAATTTAAGAAACTATACAAAAATGTAAATATTAAAAAATGGCTGCTGTTACCTAACCTCTAGGCATAAAATAACCCCAGACAGGTTGACATTCTGTTAAAATTTATCAGAAAATGTTTTAATTCATCTCAGCAATAAAGCTCATAATCTATTTGTTGACAAAGTACACTTGAAGAAGGCTGTAGAATGGGTCATGCCAAAATGTTATTTTGACAGCATCAAGGACATGAGATTTAATTGTCAAAATAAAAACCTTTTGAATGTTAATGACTCTTACTTATAGACAATATTATTAATAATACTGGAGTGAATCACTTGTTGTATACTCTTATTTAATTTCAGGTATTTACTACTACTGTTACTATTATTATGATAAAGGCTAATATTGACATCTATTGTCATAAAAAATGTAATATTCAAGGCTATTTCTATAGTGTCACTGTCATGGCTACTCTAAGTAGCCTTATAGTAATATTTTCTTCCTCCTAGGTAAGTTTGTATTAATGAACATCATCTACATACCTTTGGGTTGGAACTGAAGACCTTGTATACACCAGCCTGCTTATGTCACTAGTGAGCTTGACTCACAAGGGTTACAGATTGTGACTACAACTAAAGCATATGTAAGTACTATTAAAAATAAATGTAACAATTGAATGAGTATTTGTCATTTTAAAAGTGACATCTATAAAAGTACCACAAAATTCCTGGCAGTCAACCAATAATAACCTGAAATAGTTTATATATACATACACACACGCCCACACTATTGAATGTATACATATAGTGGGCCCTCAAGAATGACTTATTGCTCACAAATTGTAGATATCTTAATAGGAGAAAACTAGCTGTGGTGGTGGAGAGTCTCTGTAGCATAGAGGCTAACATGATTGATTGCAACATCATAGTAAGCAAGTTTGAATTTCAGTCATGCTATTAAATTGACTTTCAGACCAATCCTCTTGGGAAAGGTATGAACTTCCTTATCCTCCAAATTGGGGGTTAAATTGTATCACTACTGTCCATTTATATATTCACCTAACCTCTATGCACAAGCAGGATGTGACACAAGGTCAATTTTTAGCAGTTTAACTTGTTTGAATTCAGTTTTTCTTCTAGACTACTTGCCATACCAAAATTAAAGAGCCCAGCTGGCTCTACGACTTACCTATAATTAGAGGGAGAATTGTTGGATTCATACCTTTCCTAAGAGTATTAATGCTATAAGAAATGTAAACAGCCTCATCTAGGTTTTGAACTCTAGTTGCTATGTCCATTTTCTACAATCATTAACCATTACACTATGAGCATCTCTATGCCACTACTATTCTTCTACAAGGATGGATTTGGGATTAAATAACCTTTGAAGGTTGATAGGCCATTGAAAACAAGGAAACTGAATCAAACCCTGTTGGCAGGGCTTTAAATACTCTAACTGTACACCCTGCCGAAAGGCAAAACCCTTACCAAAAAAAAAAAGATATCTTGGGTATGACACTAAACTATGATGGTGAGGCTCCAATTCTAGGGACTGCAGTGTCCCTTCATTGCCATGACTTCCAGGTGACCTAAAATTGTAGTTCCTGTTAAGCTTCTATCTTTGTCTCAAATAGATCTGTTTAAAAATGAGTTGGATTTGACTGTGCAAAAAATGCAAATATGAATGTAAAATGAATGCAATTCCCGAACCTCTTAGCATAAAATAACTCTAGACAAGTTGACATGCCATTAATCAATGAATCATTAATAGAAGAAAACTCATGAATAAATATTTAAGCCTTTATTTTGCACATTGATTTGATGGCTTTTTTAAAACTTTCCATTTTCTATTTATCTTCCATTTTTCTTTAACATTTTTGGTTTTTTAGCTGATAAGTGTGAAAAACTGTCATATTTCTCATTACACAGATGACTTTTTAATGGCCTAGATTGGGTGGTAAACAGTTGTTAGTATAGTAATTGGTTGTTGGTAGAAGCAAATCAACAACAACCATTTAAAAAAAAAATTCTTTATTATCTTAGGAAAGTGAGATATGACTGTTACCAATCATTTGTAACTGACAAACCATTTTGAGAGCATTTTGTCCACATTTAATAATTTTCTAAAAAAAATTTCTTCTCATGCCAGTAGGAATTTTTTAGTTGGTAAAAATCAATAAATGTGAAATTAGGGAAATCTCTTAAAACACACGTGCACATAGATTTATTTTCCTTAAAATTATACTTAGCAAATGTAAAATAAAAATTATTACAGCCAATATTTTTGTTTTTGAATCACCAACAAAAATTTCTCCTTGTCTTAGGACAGCCTGAATGAGATGCAGTGGTTTTCTTCATTAGTGATATACTGAGAGAGTTACATGAAAAAAAAAGGAATTCTTAAGTCTATTTAATGAAATATTTTCTTTCTTCAAAGAGTTTTAAAGGCTGCCTTTGGTAACCATTAAACTCAATGTCAAGTTGCATCCTATTTATAGAATTTATATTGCAAACAAAGAAAAAAGAGGAAGTACTCTATAATTAGCATTTAATAGTTATCTCCTTATGAAAAATTATAATCAAGGTAATTGTTAATGTAGACTACACACTATTGCAAATGATTGGAATTTTATTACTGTGTAATTTTTGCTATGTCATCATCATCATATTGCGCTGGTAGCACGGATATCCCTGACCCTCTCTCGCCACTCCTCCCTATCGTTCAGCTTTCCTATTTTTAATTTTTCTGAGAACCGAGTCGAGTTCTTCTTGTGTGAACGGTCCTAGTTTAATGTCTAATTGTTTGCTACTTATTCTGGTGATTGGTTCATGCGTTATTTTTGGTGGGTTTCCAAGTAAGTTTTCGAAGTGCTGTTTCCACAGTTTTATTCTTTCTTGTTGGTTTGCTGCTTTAAGTTTTGCTTTGGCTGTGTTCTTTCTTCTGCTCACTTCGTTTATTGTTTGCCAGGCTATTCTAGATTGTCTATCTTCCACCGAGTTGCAAAAATCATATGTATAGGCATATTCTATTGAAAATAACAGACAAGGATTTGGTGTTCAGTTTTTTATTGGCCTTGTCTTGTTGGTGAGTTAGATGTCACAACTATGAATGAAAGCAGTTTAAAAATTGTCCAAAATCTCTAATGTACCCATATCTTTGACAATGACCAACAATTGTTGAAAGTATCTGTACTCAGATTATGTGTACTTGTTCATCAACAATAAAAAACCAATAAAATAAACTGAACACCAAATCCTTGTTTGTCACTTTTAATATTGAAAGAAGAGGGTAGTGGATAGTATGCCTCGTCAGTAACAGAAAGAGTCTCTCGTAACTGAACACGTGAAATCAATTTCAAGTGCTGTTACTGTGTTGTCGTCTTTGTAATTGAAGGTGGACTGCCGAATTTTTATGCTGAAAATGACAGTTCTCATAGCTTCTTCGTATGAATTCCTTTTTGCCTGCAACAATCTCCTTTAGCAGTTCTACACACAAGCTCGTCTCTTGTCGTGTGTCACTAAGACTCAAAACACCTTCTCTCCACCTGGTGCATTCAGGCAGGACTTGAATAATCATATTAAAATGCGACATTGGGTCAATCGCACAATGTGGTAATTTACATGCGCGCCAGCGTGTAGGTCGTCCTGACGTCAAACACGATTCATGATCGGAAGGATGTGAGTTCGATCTCTCCAATCATCTGTTTCTCTCTCCCTCATCTCATTTTACATGCCAGACATATTCGTGCATGCTTTGAGCTTGTGTGTGTGTGTGTGATTTCTCTTGCCACAAATATGTCTACAAGAAAATCTTCTGCCTATATAGACACATGGTGTGTGTGTGTGTATGTATATACACACTCATAATGCTAATGTTAGACCATCTGATAGTCTAACATTAGTATAATGGATTATCTGATAATCCATTAATCATTTTGTACTGATTGAAACTCAAGTAAATTAAGTTTGAAAAAAAGGAAGTGTTAGCAAGTAAACATTGGCTCCTACCCAAAATGAGATTGTGGTAGTGATGATAGAATGGTAAGTCAGAAGGGTATTTTTAAATTCAAATTAATGTCAACAGCTTGTGGTGTAATAATTATCATTGTTGGAAATGGACACAACAACCAGAGTTCAAATCCTGGATGAAGATGTTTACATTTTACGTAATTCTTAATAATCATTAGGTAAAGTATGCATCCAACTATACTCCTCTCAGCTATGAGTAAATTATGCTCTTTAATCTTAATAGGGTAACCAGTGTAGGAGAAGGAAAACCCTGAATTCAAACCTGTTATATCAATGTGGTTGTAGACTTCATATAAACGCATATGTGGAATCAGCTTAACCTATGTTGGGTGAATGTAGTCATGCCATATTCTTTAAGGTTTTGAAACTATTTGAGTCTGAAAATGTTGAATATCTTTATGCACTGTAGAGAAATGTTTTTTTTTCTTTTTTTGTTAATTTATTTTGAATTGATTATGTTGGTGTTTTCAAAATGTGTAATTATCATCATATTACAATTTTGAAGTTGTTGAATTATAAATTTGCTAAAAGGCAAGCAACTTTCAAAGTTTTTTTTTTTTTTTTTTTTTTTTTTTTTATATATAAACATTTAGCTGTTTCCTTCTATTTATAGATTATCACTTCATATATTGTTTCATAACAATTGAGATGTATTTGCTCTTTTTCTTTTATGATCATTTTATTTTTACCCTATGACCTTTTATCTTTAGGGCTTAGCAGAGTTTGGGACTCTAACTATTGGATTTAGGATTCTAAATTAGTTGACAGTCATAGCTTGAGCGAGCCTAGTCTGCCATATTATTTTATCAATAGCTGGTAGAGTTGGGTACATTGATTCATATCTTTCTCAAGGATATCAGTGCAAAGTTTGCTGCTTCTATTTTCATGTTTTAGATAATCTCCATGTTCAAAATTAAAGCTGGTTGCTTAATTGTTTTGAAACGTTTAACCCTTTGAGCCCTGAGCTCCTTAGACTAAACTTACTCTGCTGTTTGAACATTATCTCTGCCCCAGTAAACCTGTGCTACAGTTTTGGGGGAAGGGTAAAACCATCAGTGTAACACGCACAAAAGGTGAAGGTATAAAAAGTTTTTTGACCAACCCTTTTTATCTTGTTTATTTTTATTTTTTTAACTTGGTTATGAAATATTTTGGTTTTTCTTTTAAAAAATGTTAATACTTTTTATGATTAAAAAAAAAAAAAAAAAAATGCTTTACAGGATTTTTATTTAAAGGATTTGACATGAAAGTTGTTTTTAAAAAGTTTTTCTTCTATTTATTGTATGAATATTGTAACACTTTTCTTGATAGGAATATTCTAATGTTTTTTTTTTCTTTTTCAGCGAAGTTGACTAAACAAAATGACTTTAAAAGAACAAATGAAAATTGAATGCATTGAAAGAAGAAAATCTCTACAGAAAAATTTTAAGAAAAAAACCCAAAAAAACTAACTCCATGGTGAATGAAAAACAAAAACAAAGGATGAAAGGATGAAAATTGAAGTTTTTTCTCAATTGTTTTGTAAGATATGTGGAATATGCTCTGTTGCTGTTGGTAATTGGACTAAATTTTCTCCCCAAATTTCATAGTCTCTTTGGACTTTTTTTTTTTTTTTCTATTTGATACTTTAAATTAAAGTGTTGAATTTGGAGAAAATGTTTTCTTTATTTTTTTGTGTTATAGTTATTATATATATCTTTGTTGATTGTATTAAAAAAACAAGCTTTGATAGGACTTTTTTTACATTAATCAAGTCAAATATTTCCAAAGTAATATATACAAATTTCGATAATATTATTGAAAAGCAACAAAAATAAATTTTGGTTGTGAGGTATAAAATTTAGTGCTGTTAATTTTTTTAAAAGAACAAAAAAAAACATTACATAGCAATGAAGACATTTAAAAATAATAAAACTTATTTCCAAGTAATACCAACAAATAATTAAAATAGTTAAAAACCTAAGACCCCCCCCTATTTTTGTTCTCGTTTTTTTTCCCATAAGGCAATAACTGCTAGAAAAATTTGATGAATGAATGGATAGTGAAGGGTCTGTATATTTAGGCAATGGTCCTGTTTAGGGAAAGTAATTATATTTAATATCTTTCTAAGCAAAATTCAGTAAGTTAGAAATGTGATCACTATACAACATATAGTTTTGATGGGGACTCATGTAGTATAATAGATAGTGTAGCCATCTTGTCTTTACTCAGTTGATTGTTTTTGTTCTCATTACCATCTTTCATTGTGGCCCCTTGTTCTATCTTTACTGTTGTGATGAATAAACAAATCTTTTTTGTGTGCACAGTTCACTTTATTCATCTTTGATTTCTTTCCACATTTATGACCAACTTGTATGAAAGTTGGGAGCTGCTGAGACTGTAGATGGGAAATGGATATCTGCTCTCTTCAGCATTTCTGGGATTACTAATTCTTGCCAGAAATGTATCTTCTAACTTCTAGGATCCCTTAGTCACCTGACAGATTATCCAATAACAGCCAAGTTCTCAAATTGCCCCTCTAAGTCATTACCTGTCAAACTTATTTGATATTATTGATTTCTACTTTTAGGACACCTGTTTAAACCTTTTAAAATTATCTACACTAAATGCTAGAAAAGATTCAGTAAATCTATTATTTAACTCTTAGACAATTGTTTATGGGTGTCCATATATCTGACAGCTGTTCTTTCTGATTGATTCTTCTGATATTGCTGGGTTGAAGAAAATTTAATTATCTAAAGTCCTCCAAAAATTAGACGGCAATATATGAAATTGTTTTGCCTTCCCCCATTGTGTCAAAATGGACTGTATCTCATGCAAAAAAAAAATGAGTGTCCTTAGTATTACATTAAACTGCATCTGATGGTGAGGCTCCTATTCTAGTATTCTAGTAAGTGTGGAGTCACCCCAGCATGATTGTAGCTCTTAGGGTTCTCTCTATGGATCAAAAAGATCTGTTTAAAACTTATTCATCTTTAAATGAACTCAAAAAAAAAAAAAAATGTAAATATAAACATATAAAGAATGCAGTTCCCTAACTTCTTGGCATAAAATAACTGTTGACTGGTTAACATACTGTTAAAATCATATAGTCTACATCTCCCTTAGCAACATATTGATTTTTTATATCGTGAGATTTCTGTTTAATTTCTATTTTTAGAAAGAAAAGTTTCTCCATGTTTTTTTTTTTTTGCAGTTTATACACCTGACAAAGATTGAAGAATGGATAGGCTGAAATGTTATATTAACAACTTCAAAAATGAGGAAGAAAGTTTATTTGCCAAACAGTTTCTTCTATGTGAAATCATTTTTACAAACTTGGAATACAATAAATATTTTCAGTCTATTGTACAATTTTCAAACATAATAAAAAAGAAAAAAAAAAATATTAAAAAAAAAATCATTTGCCAAAATGTTTACAAATGATAACTGTCTATATTTTAATGATGCAGTTTTTTTTTGTGTGTAATATATATAATTTCTGAAAAATTGATATTTTGTAAGCTTGATTAATTCTCGTTCAAATGATCTCAAATTTTAACCGCATGTTTAGAAACAACTCAAAATTCTGTTGTTTTTTTTTTTTTTTCTTTCCATGTTTAAAAATGCAATTCACTGGAGAAAAAAAGTTGTTCAAACATTAAACATAGAATTTTGAATTATTTCTTCATGTACTGGTAAAATTTGAGATCATTTGACTGAGAATTAGTCAAGATTATGAAATATCATTGTGTTTGAAACATCTTGTACAAATGATATGACTTTTTTTTTTTTTTTTTATTAAAACACCACGTATATTTATATTGCAAAGCAAAAATGCTACATTATCATGAGATTTTGGTTAGAGCCTTTTAATGCTAACTTTGAGAATAAAGCAATTTCCAATCCAATTTGCAACTTAATAATAATGGTGTTTGTGTTTACCTTGATCATTTTAATTTCTTAGCAATCACTGTTAAATCCTTATATAGAGGGGGGGTGTCCTTGTGGTGTTATGGTTAAAGTGCTGGAATGTGGAATCATAGTAAGCGAGTTTGAACTCGTCACACTATTATGTTCACTTTTGACCAAATACCCTTAGGAAAGGCATGAACCCCTTATCCTTGCAGTTATGAGTTAAATAGTACCACTACTGTTCTTTTAGAAGGATAGATTTTGCATTAAATAACCCAAGAAGGTTAATATGCCATTAAACAACCAAACCCAATCTAATATAGAGTACTTTCCCTTATTTTTATTTGCAATTGATTAAAATATGAATTCTTTGAAAAGATATGACTTAAAAGGAGCTCAATGACTGCTAAAAGTCAGCCTTTAAGTGTCAATGCCAGGTTAGAATGTTTTAATCTTAGCCTAATTGAATTGGTCTAATAAAAATATGGAAGCACTCTTGGTGTTATGGTTATTGTAGGAAATGTACTCGGCTACCTGAGTTTAAATCCTGAATGAAACTAAATTTCTCATAGCATTTGGGAAAGGTATGAATCCAACTATTTTCCATCCAGTAATGGATAAAATAGGACAGATTGGGTTCTTTAACATTAGTATGGCAACCAGTTCAGAAGAAGAAAAATTGAATTCAAATCAGTTGTAAACCTGGAGAGGGATGGGCTCCACCAAGCTAATCATACCCAAGACATCCTGAATGAGTAGCACTCCCACTACCAAATCCAGGTTATGAAACCAATAGAGAAAAAAGAACACTGTTATAGATAAGTGATTGTTGTTTATTTGCCAAAATAAACTATTATAATATGAAATTCTTTTTAACCAACATTAATACAAGAACATCCTGTATTAATCTGAATGGTCCGATTTTGGTAAATGTCAAAATGGTTACAATGTTGGACCAACTCTAATACTGGTATGCTTGTTGTAAGATTTGCACAAAGCATTTCATCACTATCCATAATTCGGCATGAGTTGGGTAACCCTGCGTGCTCTCTTTCCTGGCATATTTTCTCTTCAATGATTTGAGGATAACGTTGTGCATTATAATTTTCATAGCAGTCCCAGTGACACAAGCTTCGTTGATTCAGATCTTTTTGACATTGTACTTTTTGGATCCAGGTGTTGGCTTCTGTTGTGTTTTCCTCTCCAGACAATTGGTTCTTTGTCACTCGAACAATGTTCTTGAGTTTATTGATTGAAGCACTGCAGAGATCTGTTTGAACAATCCCATAACTAGGTATTGGTTGCAAGAAAGCTATCATCAATGCTAAAAAGCAGGTTTCTAGGTGGATCTGGAAAAAGTAACAAAACAAAAAGTGTTAGAATCATAACTAACGTTAGTGACCGTAGTCGAGGGTGACCCGAAGGCTGCCTTTTCAATAGCTACAACACCAAGGTGTAGGGGAAGGCACTACTGCTACTCCTTTCCTTGGATTGCTCCACTTTACCCTTGATCCTTACCTTATAATGCTGAATGTAAAGCAAGGCAACATCAAGTACCCTTTCTCTCTCTTGTTTTTTTTTATTTTTTATTTTTAGTCTTAGTATGACTTGACCTGGGATTGAACACTGGTTTCCTGGACCATTGGTGAACACTTTAATCATTAAGCAAAGAAAAATAGTTTTCATAAAATTTGCACAAGCCTTTCTTTGGGTCACTAATGAGTATGATCTAATTTATTATCATGATTGCTTTTAACAACATTATTTTGTGCCTAGACGTTAGGGAATCGTGTTCATTGAATGGTCACATTTACATTTTTGAGTATTCTGGTTAAAACATTAACCTCCAGTTTTGAAGCTTGGGGAATATGAAGTACCCTTTAATTACCATTTCTCCCAGGTCCACTCTGAGCTAAAGTGGTAGTACCTGATAGGATTTCATCTATGGATCAAATAGAACTGTTAAATCTTTTACCAGGGATTATTATTATTAAATAGAATTATTAGTGTTGAATAGCAATATTTGAAACAATTTAACTGTGTTGAAATAGAACTATTAGGGTTAGATATCAATACTTGAAACCATCTAACTGTACAAACATGATTAATATTACATAGAATTATTAATTCTCGATAACAATAGTTGAAAACATTTAACTGTTTGTAAACAACTGAGTTCTGTCTCATTTAAAAATGTTATCTTCAAACTATTCACTTAAAAAATCATACGTACCATATATATATATTTATATATATGAATGATTTGGCATTAAATAACTCACAAGTGTTGAGATACTATAAAAACACAGCCAAACTCTTATTTTTTGTAGTTTCTTGTCATAGTTTTATCTCTGAACCCTATATAAAATGACTAACAAGCAACCAAAGAGATTATTCAATAAAAATAATAGATTTATAAAATTTGGATGATTTTTTAACAAAACTTAAAATTTTCCTTGCCATTACTCCCAAGTCCATCCTGACCTAGAAGAGTTGTACCTGTTAGGGTCCCATGTATCGGTCAAATAGATATGTTTAAAAATTATTCTTATTCGATAAAATCTTTGGAAACTGCTACACAAAACAAATGTAGATATTTACAATACAAGTGATTCTCAAATATTTGAACAGAGTGAACATCTTAAGGATGAATGAACCAGGAAGAAGTAATTGATATGAGATATCATCTAGGAATAGACAGTGAGCAACTAGCTCCTCCACCATGAACTCGGATGACTGAATAAGAACAATCAATCGTCGTGGATTGAATAACTCTTTATTCAATCCGCAAGGATTGATTGTTCTTATTTTCAAATTCCCTGAAGGTTACTCATTAGGACATGAACTCATGGCATAGTATTTATCGTCTTCGGAAATTTGGTGACCTAATCATGGATGATTCTGTTAACATTTCTCTTCGCGCTAATACCCTAAGGTAAATGGTAGGGCAGACTAGGTTATTTAGCCTTGGTTAGGTAACCAGTCTTGAAGAATGAAAACTGATTTCAAACCAGCTTTATTCTGCTTGCCGAGGGGTTGGACAAATACCTACAGACAACGTCTTATTCTTATAGAAGGCTGGAAGGTGACTTAAATGACAACCAAGTTTTAGACAATGAATAGTTCCATGACTCCTTTTCACTATGGAAAAAATTATATATTGTATATAGATTTTGTTTTCAAAAATGTATCTTGCTTAGGAAAAAAAAACCCCCAATGATAATCACCGTATATATGCGAGTAATAAACGATTTGGTGTAATGAACGACCCCTAATTTTTAGCCGTAGAGAGGTTTTCTGCGTGTAATCAACGACCACTTACTTTTGGTTATGCTAGCCTATAAAATTTTTCTTCAACATTCGATGACATAAAAAGAAAAGATTCAAACAATTATTCATATTCTCTAAACTGCTGTAATGCCATCAAAACCGATGCAATATCGTTAATAATCAGTGTAATCTAGATAGAAACAAAGGCTTTTAGTTAAGATAATATTTTTACGGTTTGGTTGGGTTTTATAGCATATCAACCCTTCTAGGTTATTTAATGTCAAATCCTCTTTAAACATATATACTAAATATATAGGATTTGTTTGAGTTGGTTTTTTTATGGCATATCAACCATTGAAGGTTATTTAATGCCAAAACTTCTTGATACATATATATTAAATATAGATGGTTTGGTTGGGTTTTATGGCATATCAACCATTGTAGGTTATTTAATGCCAATTCCTCTTTATACATATAGATTAAATATATATATGGTTTGGTTTGGTTTTATGGTATATCAACCATTGAAGGTTATTTAATGCCAAATTATATATATATACATATATATGATTTGTAAACACATTTTGTAGATAACATTTTTAAACGAGCCTGGGCTCATTTTTTTCCCACTCAGTTATTTGTTTACATACAGTTAAATTGTCCTAAGTACTGCCATCCAACACCAATAATTCTATTCAATATTAATCATTTGTTTGCACACAGGGGAGTGGATACAAGTATTGCAATTTAAAATTAATTATTCTATTCAACATAACTCATTCGTCTAAGTGGTGCCAAATATTTCTCTGTGTCCCTAATTTTTACCTAATATCGTTTGCTATTTATAATATTTGTACATATATGTACTATCTTGATTACTATCTTTTAACAAAGTGTTGGCTAGGCACACTTTGAATCGAAGTTACTGTAAGGTTAGGTCTAGAAATAAGGTAAGCTTCAATTTTTCAATATATGTTTTTCAGGTAAAAAATGTTCTTAAAAACCATTCATTATACAAGTATATACGGATATTTTGTTAATGCATTGTGATAAAGAATGTTCCCGATTTGATGTCAAAGACAGAATCGCTATATTCTCAGTCTACGTTATATGCCGTTCTCATTTGTGAATGATGTGTTTTGCCTTGGCATCAAAACAAAGCCTATATGGCTTTACCCACCAACGAAGACAAGTAAGACTTTTCACCTTTTTTTTGTAACTCTTTTTATCTACAACTTGCTCATAGAACAATGTGCACATTTAATCTCTTAGAACACGTTTGTTGAATTCTTGTAATACTTATATGTTTTATATGTATTCATTAAAAGCCCTACATGTGTGTATATAAGCTTATTTTGTCTTTCCTTCCATTTATTCAGTGTTAGCGTATCAGTGAATATACTAATGCTAATTCCTCCAGCTATGGGTTAAATAGCACCACAACTGTTCTTCTACAAGGATGCCTTTGGAATTAAATAACCCACAAATATTAATATGCCATTTAAAATAATAGGAAAGTTGAGTTAATGTACGATCTGTAACTAAGAAATTAATTGTCAAATACATTGATGTCAGATAAGAAAATTTCTTTTACTCTGAAGTTAAGAAGTTTACACATTAGGCTGGAGCTTGTGATTAATGTTGACGGAAAACCAGGTATATTAGCCCATTGTCCTTTGCCTGTTAAATATGTGAGGATGATGTGATAGCCCTTGGGCAGAAAAGTGAAATGGGAATGCAAAATCAAACGATCCATACGTGTTCCCAAGATCTCAACATTTATCCAACTACTGGGATTTGCATTTTTATCTCAAAATACAGGCCGTATAAGCAATATAAGATTTTAAAATAAAATTTTCCCTAAACCTAAAACATTTCCATCAAATAAATTCTATAAGTTGATATAAAATAGAACTAACGAAAATTCTAAGTTTAAAAAAATCCCTCTAATATTCTCGATAATTTCTCAGAATTGACATAATTTTATTGAGGCTATAGTGGTAGTAGTCGTGGAAGAAAGCTCTTTATGTTTGCAAAAAAAAAAAAAAAAAAAAAAGAAAAGAAAACTCCATATGTTCTAAAAATCACCTCAGAATAAATTACCATTCTCTTATGAAAAGACTTGGTTTGGTTTGGTTTGGTTTGTTTTTTTGTGGATTATTTAATACCAAAACCACCATTCTAGAAGAACAGCTGTGATACTATTTAACCCAAAGCTGGGGGAATAGGAAGGGTCATATCTTTAGCAAAGATATTAGTCCGAAAAAGAACGTAATAGCGCAACTGGAGTTCAAACTCACTTCGAGGCGGCAGTCCAGCTCTTTAGGAGAGAGGCATCAAAAGTTTGCATCGAAAATAATCTTTCAAGTCTATATCTTTAGCGAAGCATAGAATAAGTTGACTGTATTCACTACAGAAGAGTAAAATTCTCTTAAAAAGGATGTCCTGAGTATGACATTAATCTACATCTGGTGGTGAAAGGCCTGGAGTTCTGGAGACAATGGAATAACCCTTTATTGGTATTACTTCCATGTCCACTTTGAGCTTTTAATGTCCCATTAAAGGGGTCAAATTGATCTTTTTAAAAATTATTCTTGTTCGGTTGGACTACGTGCAAGAAAATCCCTGTTAAGAAACAACTTGTCAAAAATGTAAATATGAATTTACAATGACCACGATTCACTAACCCTAAGGCATAAAATAACCGTAGAGAGGGTGAAATGCCGTTAAAATCAATTAATCAATCAATCACATATGGCTAAGAGTATAAAAAAATGAAAGAGAGAACTAAAAAGCTGTGGAATATGAGGGTGACGGTTATGCCAATTGTAGTTAGCGCACTCGGAACGGTCCTCAGAGTCGATTGAAAGAGCATCAATGAAGGCCGGCGTGAAAAACTCGCAAAGAATAATCATAATTATTATTCTGATTCAAAAAGGCCCTCAAAAAGAAAAGCGCCCCCCTCCCCACAACTACAAATCCATGATGTGTCTACCGATGATGTGGAAAATGCCAACGGGAAAAATCAGAGAGGAGATTTACTATTCGCTAATAAGCCGTGGATTGTTCCCCAAAGAACAGAAAGGGAGCTATAAGGGAATTAGAAGAATAGGAGAGCTACTATACATTGATCAACACATCCTCGAGGAGAGCAAAACGAAACGGAAAAATCTTGCTATGGCGTGGGATTGACTACAAAAACAACATAATATGGTCTCCGCAAAGCTGGATAATAGAATAATAATTAAAATGTACAAGATATCCGGTGAAATCATAAAGTTAATCGAGTGTTTCATGGAAAACTGGAGAGTGGAACTGACAGTTGGAGGAAAGGGCTTAGCTGAGGTGAAAATCCATAGATGAATCTTCCAGGGAGATGCGCTATCACAATTACTATTTGTAATAGCGATGATGCCATTTCATCACATACTTAGGAAATGCACAGAAGGATACAAATTTCATAAATCACAAGAAAAGATCAATCACCTAATGTACAATGACGTTATTAAACTGTTTGCTAAAAATTAAAAAAACTAGAAACCCTAATACAGGCAGTAAGGATATTCAGTGACGATATAGGGGTGGAATTTGGCATAGAAAAATGTGTCATACTCATAATAAAAAGCGGAAAACGACAAATGACGGAAAGAACAGAACAACCAAATCAAGGAAAAATTAGAACGCTCGGAGAAAAAGAAACTTACAAATACTTGGGAATATTGGAAGCGGACACCATAAAAAATAAATAAATAAAACAGAGAACCTCAGGGGAACGAAAAAACTACTCGAAACCAAACCACATCACATAAATCTTGTTAAAGATGGGCTGTTTCCCTTATAAGATACTCGGGACGATTCTTAAAGTGGACCACAGAAGAAAATGGACCAGAGAACAAGAAAAATCATGACGATGCTTAAGGCCTTACATCCCAGAGATGAAGATGACAGACTGTATATGTCAAGGAAAGGAGGAGGAAGAGGTCTCGCCAGCATTGAAGGTAGCGTCGATGCATCAATACAACGACTAGAAGACTGCGCAAAAAGTGCGGAGGAAGACTTATTACAACCACCAGAAACAATACAGACAACGCAAACATCAGCAGAAGGAAAATAACTAGAAAACATAAATGAGAAGAAAAAACAACTGTATAGACATTACAAGCGAAATCTTTCACTAGAAAACTTAGATATGGCTAAGAAGGGGAAATCTTAAGAGAAACTGGAATCTCTTTTGATAGCAGCACAAAACAACGCCATAAGGGCTTTATCAAAGCAAGAATAGATGTCTTGATAAGACACAACAAAATAGCAGATGTAGGTTATGTGGTGATTTAGATAAAACTATCAATCACATAATAGGCGAATACAGTATATTAGCACAAAATGAGTATAGGACTAGACATGACTGGGTGGAAAAGGTGACCAACTGGAAATTGTGGAAGAAGTTTGAATTTGACCATACGAAGAAATGCTACGTGCACAACCCAGAATCCGTCCTGGAGAATGAGACGCACAAAATTCTTTGGGATTTTGAGAAAGAAATGGATCCTCTAATCTCTGTCTAATTTCTACCAGACCAAGTGATAATCAACAAAAAAAAAAAAAAAAGAAAAAAAAGAAAAAAAAAAACGAGAACCCGCCGAATAGTTGACTTTGCCGTTCCGGCTGACCACAAGGTAAAACTGAAAGAAAAGCGAGAAGAGACCTTGCTAGAGAACGGGAAATGATTGCGATATCAATTGTAATTGGTGCGCTCGGTACAGTCACCAAAAGACTGGAGAACTTGGAAATAAGAGGACGGGTGGAGACATTCCAAACTACAGCATTGTTGAAATCGGCTAGAATACTGAGGGGAGTCCTGGAACCACGAGGAGACTTGCTGTCACCAAGACTCCAGTGAAAAACCATCGGCTAACGCTGGTATGAAGAACTTTTAGAAGAGGAGTGATAATAATAATAATAATAATAATAATAATAATAATATTTGGTATGCTAGGAATGGTTCCCGGGGATTTGGAAAGGAGCTTGGTGGAATTGGAAATCTGTGGAAGAATTGCTGAGATAGGCCAGAATACGCAGAAGAGTCATGGAGACGGAAAATAGATTGGTATAAAAATATTTTGTATAAAAAGTCATGTATAAAATTTTCTTACCATCTTCATGTTGTAATATTAATTTTCTTCTCGTTGAAAGTTGAATGAAGCTGGGGTTTTTTTTTTCAAGCTTTCTCGTAAGATTAAAAAAATCTTGTTTGCAGTTGTATCGTTTGCCGATGCAGCAAAACCAAAAGCGATTGAAATCACTATCGACAAAATGAACAGCCACTTTTATATATAGGTCTAAAAAGCCAAAAAAAAAAAAAAAAAAAAAAAAACATTAGGAGTGTCATTTATCACCTTAAAAGGTTCAGATTTTACTTACTCACCGACACAAATGTAAAGCTTGACTGCACATACGTGGTACATCAGTAATTTATGTACAGATAATATTTTTTAACTTGGAAAATTATTTTGTTATGATATAAAAACTCATTTCCTTTCCTCATCCAATCTATTTTTACAACAACTCCTGTTCCATAATTGTTGTTACATTTGCATATAAATTTCATGCACCCAATGTAAATACTATTGTGAGACGGGGTAGTAATATCTATTCGGTTTGGTTTGGTTGGTTGGGTTTTATGGCATATCAACCTTTGTAGGTTATTTAACGCCAAATCCATTTTTATGTAAATAATCTGTTCTATTTAAAACAATTCAGTTTAGCATAAGTACACAGTTTAAACGGTCAAAAACATTTCTATTTCAAACTATTCAAGCAGTGATATGTAACAATTTAGTCAAGTGTAAATATAGTTTTAAATGTCGAAAAACAGTTCTATTTCAAATAATTCAGTTAAGCATAAGCACGCAGTTTAAATGTAAGTACGGTTTAATTGTCAAAAACATTTTTATTTCGAACAATTCAGTTTAGCATAAGTATGCTAGTAGTTCTATTTAACCCATAGATAGGGCCCTATCAGGTGATATCACGCCGGGCCAGAGTGGACCTGGGAGCAATGGCAATAAAGGGGTACTCCGCATTCCCAAAAGCCCGAGCACAGCTGGAACCTCACCATCAGATTGTTTAGTGTCATATCCAGGACACTCGTTTTTTTTTTGTTTTTTTACGGGGATCTTACCCCTCTGCAGAGGTGCAGTCAGTGTATTCAACAGCCCCAGCTGACTGGGCATAATATCTATTCATTCTGAGTGTAAAGAGTAAAATTGACAATATCATCAGGATTCATTGTTCGCAAACATTAATCGAGAATGATCGTTTATTGATAATTTATTAAAGCTGATTCTTATTCACATATGTATTTACAAACACTTCTGCACGAGTAAGACGTGATATAAAGTCCATTTTTTAAAGCGAAGTTTTTTTCCTTCTCCTAAACCAGTTGCCATATCAAGTTTAAAGAGTCAGCCAGTCCTACTATTTATCCACTGCTGGAGAAGGGAAAGTTGAAGTCATACCTTTTCAAAGGGTATTAGCACTATGTGAAATGCAAATAGTCTTGTCTAGGATTTGAACTCTAGAAGTTGTGTCCATTTTCTATAACGATAACCATAATACCACGAGCGCCTCTAGGATACCTCCTAATTCATATATCTCACCCTAACAGAGGGCCTTAGAATAAGCTACTTGTATCCCCTGCAGAGGGGTATGATCCCTCCAATGGGTATGATCCCTCCAATGGGTATGACATTAAGATACATCCGATGGTGAGACACCAGTTGTGGAGATCTGGAGGATGAGAAGTACCCCTGTATTGTCATTATTCCAAAGTCCCCTCTGATCCAGAGCAGTTATACCTATTAGGGTCTAATCAACGGGTCAAATAGATCTGGCTAAAGGTAATTCGTATTCAATAGGATCGTGTGTAAAAAAAAGCTCTTACAAAACAACTACACAAAAAATGTAAATATGATTGAATAGTGGACGCGATTCTCTAACCTCTAAACATAGAATAATCCCAAGCGGTTGATATGCTGTTAAAATCAATCACTCATATATCCAAATTAGAATGAAATAAGTAGGCATTTCAGTACCTAGAAGTAAGTAGAGAAGAGACGAAAAATTGTATTTTTTTCAGGTTTTACTGTTTTTTTTTAAATTTGGCTTTAACAAATATTTGGTGTTCCTTGACACTTTTTGTATCAAAAGTGAGCGAAATATATATTCAGAATATATCTTATTGACATTCTTCCGGCGGAGAAGGTGATGTTATCCCCTCTTCACGAGTGCAGATTATAGCATATGGTTGAGTTTATTGTGTTTTATATAATACACTCAGGACTGGACTTTCATCTGTTCAGGCCCTTACCTATATAGAATTTGAGGACCTTCTCAAAAGAGTTTAAGCCAAAAATTCAAAATAATAATACATTATATATACAGTATATACTCAAGTAATAAACGACTTTATGTAATGAACGACCCCTAATTTTTAGCCATGAAAAGATATTTTTATCATATATTGCATGTAATGCTAGATTCCTAACTTTTAGTTATACTTGCCTCCAAAAATATTTCTTCAACATCCAATGACATAAAAAAAACTTCATTGCAAAATTTTATCTTTTTTCAATGGACTCTTACTCGTTTAAAAAAAGGGGATGGGGAACAAAAATACATGAGAAAGAAGTTAGTGTCAAAAACGGAGGTTATGTCATTGTCTGGAATTATGTAACATGTATCAAATTTTTTAAAATTAGGGATACAGTCAGCGTCTGTGGCTGTAGAATACGTTTACTGTATCCCCTAAAATTGGGGATACAGTCAGCGTCTGTGGCTGTAGAATACGTTCACTGTATCCCCTAAAATTGGGGATACAGTCAGCGTCTGTGGCTGTAGAATACGTTTACTGTATCCCCTAAAATTAGGGATACAGTCAGCGTCTGTGGCTGTAGAATACGTTCACTGTATCCCCTAAAATTGGGGAGACAGTCAGCGTCTGTGGCTGTAGAATACGTTTACTGTATCCCCTAAAATTGGGGATACAGTCAGCGTCTGTGGCTGTAGAATACGTTTACTGTATCCCCTAAAATTAGGGATATAGTCAGCGTCAGTAGAATACGTTGACTGTATCCTTGCAGAGGGATAAGACCCCACTAAGAATGTGTATCCTGAGTATGATTCTAAACTCTCCAGATTTCCACAACGGTAGCCTCTCCATCAGATTCAGTTTAGTGTCATACAATGGACCCCCCCCCCTTTTAAGAGGAGGGGGCTTACTCCTCTGTACAGGGTCATCGTCATCGTATTCTAAGTCTTACCAAGAGTATGATGGGGTCAAGGATATGGCTAGTGAAAAAAAAAGTTTGAAAATCATTGGTCAGTATAGTTCGCTTGCTCGTTGGTTTAAGTGCTTCACTTACTCATAACCGGATTTTGTTTTCGTCCCTGTCATTGCTGTTCTTAATCTGCACCTCCATCTTTTCTTGGTCAGCCCATAAAACAATGCGGATGTCAATGCTCTTCCTAAATAATAAAACGTTTTAAATATCCGGAATATCTAATGATATTTGCTAGTTAATTACAACTTCCTCCTTTTTATGATTTATGAAGATTTTTTATTTTTCCGAATTTTCGAATTTTGAAGAAATAAATCGACAACTGGTAGTAAGGAAATGAAGAAAATTAACACGTTCATTTTAATCAAATAAGAGGTACAAAACATTACAATATGGGCGAAAACCATACGGCAAAAATATACAAGCAAATATATAAGTCCGAAGAAATTTAAATACTAACGCCTACAAGTCATACGGAAAGTATCAGAACATGATAATGACTGACTGATTGATTTTAACGGCATGTTAACCCGTCTTTAAAAACTCTATATTATAATTCAGATTTTTACTTTATGCCTAAAGGTAAAGGGAATTGCGTCCGTTGTTCGTTCATATTAATATTTTGCATATAGTTGTTTCTTAAAAAGTTTTTTGTACAAGTGGTCCTATCGAATACGAATCATCTTTAAACAGATCTATTTGATACACAGATGGGACCTTAACAGATACTACCACTCCGGGTCAGAGTGGACCTGGAAGTAATGGCAATGAAGGAATACTCCACTCAAAAACTCTAGAGCTTGCGTCTCATCATCAGATACAGTTCAATGTTATATCCAGGATACCCATCTTTTTGTAAGTATCCCTTTGCAAAGGAATACTGTTAAAATATTCTAAGCACCGCCGAAAGGTCTTCGTGAAAATTTTCCAAAAATTTCTAAGAATACATCTGACTTAATAGATAATGAATTACATTTTATTTATATACTAATTTAATTAGTTGGCTGCCATTGTCGGGTGGGGCTGTAGGATACGCCGACTGAACGGCTGCAGAATGGTAAGACCTCTCCGATGAACGAGGTCTCCTGTTGGCCATGGGTGGCGACCCGTAATACTTTTGGATGGGAACCTGGCGGCTGTGCAGTCTTTGACGCGGCAAGTAAATAGTGAAGTGAATTGCAACACTCCACTTTAGCCCTTACTGAGCAAGACGGACATATATGTGTGTGTATATATATGTGTGTGTATATATATATTATTTTTTAGCGAATAATTTGTAACATCATTCTAAAACTAGTCATAGTTGATTTGTTTGCACACAGTTAAATAGTTGAAATCATTACCATTTGTTTGTTTTGTTATTCAACTGTAATAATTCTATTTAATATTAATCATTTATTTGCACAAATGGTTTCAAGTATTGCTATTTATCATCAATAATTCTATTCGATCATCATCATTTGTTTGCACACAGTTAAATCGTTTCAAGTATAGTAAAGGATTAAGTAGTTCGATTTGACCTTTAGACAGGTACGACTGCTCTGGGTCAGAATAGACCTAGAAGTAATGGCAATGAAGGAGTACTTTACATTACCCAAAGCTCCAGGACATGAGCCTCATCATCATATGGTTTAGTGTCATAATCAGGTCACTCGTTTGGGGGTCTTACCTTTCTGCAGAGATGAAGTCTCAGTACTCTACAGCTCCAGTCAACTGAGCTAAAATTCTTCGTTGACAACTAAGAAAAAAAACTTTAGTAGTGTAATTATCTATAGGCAAAACTGAGTGCATATTGTTTTGCAAAATTGCAACGAACAGAAGAAGAAGGAATTTGTATGTTCATCTAGTTGTATTTGTAAACATGTGTTGGGATGTTCCTCTTAGCAAATAATGTACCTCTTATTACGCTTCCTAAACATAACTCCTCAATTGCACACAAGACTGCAGCGAGTAAAAGGAAGAATTTGCAAGAAGATGCAATGATATCCCGTGAAAAAGATCAACGTACGTATTTACCCAATCCCTTTACCACTGGCAGGATGTGACACAAGGTTAATTTTAAGCTAAGTACTGCTGGTTTGAACTAAGAATTCTCCTCCTGCTAGACTGGTTCCTTTACCAAAGGTAAATGACCCACCCTGCCCTACTATTTACCTATAGCGGGGGAGAGGAGAGATGGATTAATGCCCTTCCAACGACATTAGCACGAAGTAAAACCCAGAGAGTCATCCAGGATTTGAACCTGAATCACCGATTCCATTTTCGACGACGGCTGCCATTACACTAAATACTCCTCCCTAAAAACTCAATATAGTTTAGCTTTTGCACATGGCAGCAAGTTTGGGTTCCCAGTGAGGATCAAACATATTTTCAGTAGCAATGGATCAGCGAGATTCACCCGTTATCTATTACACCACAATGGGACGCATAGAAGATCGACGTAGACATTGTCAATTTCCGAGAGAAAGCGAAATAACCGAATTGTATCGAACGGCTTGAATTCTGTTCATATTCAAAGATGGGCTGAAAAGTTCATATGTCGACGTCTCTCTGCTATTGATTACTTTTTTGACCAATGGAATCCAAACACTGCAACACCGATCATAGAAATTGACAGTTAGGAGAACTATATTGAAAAATAAACAGCATTTGGTCACAGTCCATGAGAGTTTCTTGGTCAGCCTGGGAATTTTTCAGCCGACCCTCATATATATATATATATATATATATGCATGAGCGTGTGTGTGAATGTATATATATATATATATATGAATTCATGTGTATATATATAATCATACGCACACATATTTATATATATGAATGTAAAATGTACCGGTGATATTGTATATCTACCAGTTGAATGAACATTATTTCTTGTTTCCAAGTTTATTCAATTAGTCTTTTGTAGTTTCATGGTGAAAGTACCTGGCTAATGAGTTTTTATTCAGTTTTAGAGGAGTATGTTTCAATTGACTGACCGGCTGTTTTAATTTTTTTATATAGATATATATGACTGCTAGATTTTATTTCAAATCAGAGTCATTAAGTTTTATATTTAATCCAAATGGCATCTATATTTGCAGTCGGTTTATCCATTTGTCTTCTCGGTTTTCTATTATTCGTTTTATGTTTATATTTCTTTCAATTCTTTTTAGTTTTTGCCATTTTTGAACTACATTAAAACTTTAGCTCTTAAAACATTTGATATTGCAACAAAATATGAAGTGTTAATTACTTAAGAATTTTATAACATGAAACATGAAGGTTGATCAATAATTTATTTCTATGTTTTATAAATAGCGTTGCCTTTATGAGGAAAATACGAATTTGTTGTTTCTGTAAGAATTCAGTTTTTCCTGGTAGCCGCTCTGTTTTTGGGTTTTCTTATCATGGCAATCGGAAATTGGCAGAAATTTGAGTTTTCAACCATTTTTCAAGAACAAGGCTGTCTTGTGATCTTTAAAGATTGAGCGGTTTTCCTTCTGAAGAGAAAGAATTTTTGTTTAAAACAGTTCAGGAAATCTTTTCTCTCCATCGAATGTTTAAAGGCATAGAATTTGTGCAAAAAGGTCTGGTTTTGAACTACTGCGGATTAAAGAAGTTCACAAGTAAAAGCATTCCCTAATTTATTCCATTTATCATTGTGATAAGAATTTTGAGGTGTTCTAAATTCTTGCATTTGTAGAACCAAATATTTTCACCACATGAATGTAGTCATTTTCCCCGGAAGAATTCCCAGTTTGATATTAAAAGAACTACATGGCAGAAATTTGTACTTGCCTATTTTTACGTTTAATATATGTTCGAAATAACATTTATTTTAATTTCGTACCTGTTCTAAGTAAGGTACGCGACTTTATTTCCAAAGAAAATATTAGGAAATATTTAAGCAATTGTTTGGAAGAAAAAGGGAAAGTAATTTTGTCAGTTGTCTAAATGTATTTGTGAAGCAAGCCAGCATTGACGACGAAAAATGTAAACTTTGAACAAGCAGTCTAAGTTCCTAGGAAGAAGTAAACGATTACAGTCGTAACCTTTGCGAGGCCCAGAAAAGGAGGAAAGACGAGAAGCAGACTATTTTTTTCTTATTGTATGTATCGGTTTATCAATGAAAAAAGTAGTTATAATTTGTAAGAGTTTATTTTTTTCGCCCTTTTGCCCATTGTTAAAAACTCTCATATGGACTTATATGCATCAAGCCACCTTTTATTTTTGTTATAAGTAAATTTTTTGAAGCTGTATTTGTCTCTAGTCTTTATTCTAGATTTTCTTATTAGCTACTCCTTGGGACGATAGTTTATTTTTTTCAGTAAAAGACGGACACATGTCCTTTAGAACTTTCAGAATTTTTTAGATTTAAAAACCGTTCATTGCATTTGAATATTTGAAAATCATCAACATTATATAAGGATAATTGAAATTATATAATCGTGCAAAATATATTTGTATCAGATAGTAATAATTACTGAAAGCCTTGTAATTAAGTTGCTTAAAATAGGAATTGTTAATTTAAAATATCTTTATAAATTGCAAATTATTTTACTCTTTACGATTTTTTCTCACCACTTGTACTAGGTGTTTATCAGTGGAACCAAATCAATATAGCAGAACTGATTGGACACTTCTAGATATCGTAGTAGGCCACCACTTTAGGAGAAAGACAACACTGAATTTAAATCGTTGAGAGGATAATGAGAAACATCCCTCTCTCAAGAGTTGTCATGTTGATACACGGCCGATGAAGAGAAGTAGTGAAGAGTCATTATCTCTGATCTCGTAAAAAGGATATGACGATTTTACTCCCAAACATTATGGCTCATCCTTTTCTTTATTTACGTGACTTTTCATGTAGAATAGTGCGAAATTTCTTAATATATTTTCGAGGATCATCATTTCTTATTTTCAAAATAATTTTCGGCAAACTCTGTGCATAAGTTTTATTGTTACCGCATGGCAAGCCTTTGAAATTAATAGACTAGTTTAAATACCTCAGTAGCAATATCACATCTATTGAAAGTATATGCATAAGTAAAGCATGGACTGCTATCAACTATAAGGAAATCTAATCTCTCTGATAAGATAAAACGGAAATTCTTCCAGACTGTAGCTGTGTTACTACTAATGTATTGTTGCACCACTTGAACTTAAATAAAACGCTCGAAGAAAACGCTAGATGGGAACTAGACAAGAGTGTTGGGTGCTGTTTTGAACAAATCCTGGAAGCAGCACCCTACAAAACAACTGCTGTACTGCTACTTACCTTCCATCTCGCAAACCATCTAAGAAAAACGATCTGTACACGATCTTTAACGGATTCTTTCACATGGATACGCCAGTGTTGGCCAATCAGCAAAAAGTCCCTTTCATCAGGACATTGCGGACACTGGGTCCTATCTAGAGGACTTACCAAGAGAGATGATCGATGTGGACAGATTGAGAGAGAGAGAGAGAGAGAGAGAGAGAGAGAGAGAGAGAGAGAGAGAGAGAGAGTCAAAAGAATTCGTATTGTCAGTACGCCTTGATGTTGATGATAATGAGTCATCTCATTGCTTCTTTGTTTTGAGCTTTTAGCGAAACCCATTTTCGAACATTTGAGTCAATAAACGAATAGTTTCTAATCAAATTTCAAAATCGGAAGAAATATCAGGCGACAAATCAATGATGTCACGTTGTTTATTTTTATCTGATCCTTTTATTCATTAATTTCGTAAAAAGAAAACAAAATCAAATTACCGGAAGTTACCAACTGGTGAGATTACGTTAATTTCATTTTCTCGAGTGTGGTATTGCTTAGCAAGTTAGACTAGCAAACCTACACAATTGAGTTCGGGTCTCATTGGGTGCCCCATTCATTCGGCCTTGTGCTACATCTAAGCCAAAAAAAAAAAAAAAAAAAAGAAAAAGAAAAAAAAGAAAAGCTAAGTAAATTACTACTATAATTTCATTTTCTCGAGTGGTGTATTGGTTAGCAAGCTAGACTAGCAAACCTACACGAATGAGTTTGAGTCTCATTAGGTTCTCCATTCATTTGGCCTTGTACCATATCTAAGCTTAGTAAATGGGCTACCCGAAAGCTCCCTTTTCAATAGTTACTACACCCAGGCGTAGGGGAGGGTGCTACTTCTTTCCTTGGATTGCTCCACTTTATCCTTGATATGTACCTCATAATGCTGAATGTTAAGCAAGAAGGTATCAAGTACGATTTTTGAGTCTTTTGTATGACTCGAGCTGAGATTAAACCCCTGGTCTCCCTGGCCATTGGTGAACACTCTACCCACTAGACCAATGGGCCGGTATGTACCACTACTGTTCTAAAAAGATGACTTTCACTTTAAATAATCCTCAAAGTTTGATATGTCATTAAACATAGAAACTAAACCCTTAATTACAAGAAACCATATCACTGTTAGCAAGAGAGAGAGAGAGAGAGAGAGAGAGAGAGAGAGAGAGAGAGAGAGAGAGAGAGAGAGAGAGAGAGAGAGAGAGAGAGAAATTCCTTAAAATCTTTCTCTGTGTTCAGGGTGTATGCTTAACGAATTTTGTGGTTCTATCATAAAGCTTTTGACTGTCTGTAGAAGAAAAACACTTCGATAAATAGCTACTATAAAAGATAACCCCACATAACAAAAAAGACATTCACCAATTATATATTTTTTATGTTATAAAATTGATATTGTTCTGTGAAAATGTTCTTGTTAGTTTTTAAGGAAATATTTTTTAGGAAATATTTAAAAAAAATGTAAATGAGTTATATTCATCACAGAATCCTCGGAGTGTGAAAACATAAAAATAGTCAAGTAATTTATATTTCCGGGTTTTGTTGATCAAAATATCTGATAAACAGTGACGATGGGATGACTAAGCATTCCTGTGTATATTAAAAAGATAATAAGACATGAAAAATCCAAACTAATATGTAAATAAACTGAGATGTATTTATTGGGAAAATTATCAAAAATATACAGTCGTCATTAAATGTTGCCAATCAAAATGAAAAAAAAACAACCCCCCCCAAACTATTACGATATTGAAGTAGATATCGACCATTCATTCGTTTTTTTCACTTTTTTTAACAATAAATTTTTATTTTTTAAATTTTCGTTTTTCTTTATATATTTTCTAATAAATCTTTTCCTGTTTTCCGTTGTGTCTGGTTTTGATTTTTTAATTTCCAAGTGTTCTTATGAGATACACATTTTTTCTAGTCTTAAAATAAGCAATAAAAACATACTTAAGAACATTCTAGAAATTTAGGATCAAAACCGTATTAGCATTTAAATTACATTTTTATATTTTTCAACCAATCAGCTAAAAACATAGAATAGAACATTCTAGAAAAATAAAATAGTAAAATACAAATCTGATTGGTCAATAAATGTCTACGCGCCAAAATTTTAGGACGATTCTTTGATCCACCTGTAGGATATAAATAACACAGAGTTAGGGAGCCATCCACACAGACTAACACACAGACTTACACGAAGACTAAAACACAGACTAACACACAGACTTACACACAAACGAAGACACAGATGAAGACAAGCCACGAGGCCAGTAAAGCAGTAGCCGATACTATGTCCGGCAAACTACTTTCCTTCCTCAACTAAAGTTCATGACCTCTCTTCAAATGGCCGAGAATCACATTCAAAAGAAAAACCCGACAAACTTTCTTTCATCAACGCGACACGCTGTCGCCACAATCATAAAACCCGCTATGAACTTAATGTAAGTAAGAATGACTTATTTACGGACTCCGTTAACATGAACATACACACATCTTTAAACAAATTTATTTTCTTCTTGTCAAACTTTATTTTCCAAAAGGCCATTTACACATCATGTATTTTGTTTGTTTTCATATTCTGTTATATGCATATTAAATTGTTTGTTGTTTAATGTTCGTTGTGTTCTATTCCATTTCTTTCACGCGATTGTAAAGTTTTGTGTTGTATTTGTGGTGGAAATAATTTAGAGAGCAATACCCGTAAATTACGGACGCACATCTACTGAAATAACCAAATTACATACAACCCCCACATCTTTCTTTCTTTCTTTCTTTCTTTCTTTCTTTCTTTCTAATTAATGGTAGATAGTGCAGCACTGTATCATGGATACCAAAACAGATAATGTTGAGGAATGGTATTTTCCTGAACACTTAAAGGAAATTTTCATTATAAAAATTATCCAATAAAGTAAAAGATAGGATGTTTTATATAACACTACAAGGGCAAAGTGATAAACAAGCTGGACTACGACATTGTAATTAGCGAGTTCAAGCTCCAGTCGCGCTATTCTGTTCATTTTTGGAAAGGTATCACTCCCCCCTACTTATCCCTCAATTAGATAGGCATAACTACTGTCCTTTTACAAGGATGAATGTAGCATCAAATAATCCACGAAGGTTGATATGCCACTGAAAAAAAAAGAAAAAGAAAAAAAGAAATCGGTCATAATAAATTGATTGTTCATATTGTTTTTTACAGAGTAATTGGTAAATTTACAGTTACGATAAAACAAAGCGTTACTTGACATGTATATTTAATGCACAATGTTAAATAGTACCACAACTGACTTTCTAAAAGGAAGGCTTTGGTATTAAATAACCCACGAAGGTTGATATGCTTTTAAATAAAGAAACCAAAACAAACCAAACCTCGATAAATCAAGATATAAAGAACCCTAAAACAAAAATGGAAATGCATTAAAATGTACAAAACATTATCGAGTAATTACAATGCTAAAGAAATTGTTTATTACTTTAAGTGCAAGCAACGTAATTATATTGGATATTGACTTGAAAATCTCTTTTGACTTGCCGCATAAATTGTGTGGGTTGAATGTTAGAAGGAAGTCGCAGGCTGGAACAAAAACAAAAACAAATAAAAAACAAAAATGAAACTGGAAATAGACCAATTTCCTAAAGTAAATACGACGGGGTTTCCTGGCGGAAGTGTCGTGTAAACTGCGTGGTTGGCATACATGAAGGAGGTATGTTCACGTGCAACCCGTGGGCGGCAGACTAGAGGTGTGATTACGAGAATTTGCGTGGGTGTCCAGAATATAATATAACCAGCAGAGACGAGCGGAGAAAAGAAGATAGCGGGAGGCAGCTATTAGACTCACGTCACGTTGGGTTCTGACATTGCGCCAGACTGTCCAGAATTGAGAAGCGAGGAGAAACTAAGATGATTCGATGCCTTGAGATGGCCCTGCACGAGACTTATTTTACATTAAGTGTCAACTTGCCAGTCTGTCTGCCATGATATTTGTCCTGAAGATGATAGCTAAATAGCTATCATTGTCAAGACGAATAATAACAATCGAAACGTTAGAATAAAGAATAAACAAAGAAATAACTGGAAATATATCTGAAGGCTCGCTTGATCAAAATTTCCAATACTGTTGTATAGCCACATACATATACAAATATAAGCGGAAACATAGTCAAACATAATGACTAACTCAATGAACGAACGAACACACTTCTTTATAAAAATATATCTCTCACATTTTATTCTCGAAAGGGTTGATGTTGGCTATGTGTGAGAGATGAGTTGGAGACAGGGACAGACTGCTACATATTGACACAATGTTCTTCTGACCATAGCAGCACTTCTTCCTCATCTTGGCTGGGGTTGCTCAACCGTGGGTTACTGAGGGCCGTAAGCCCTCAGTTTGGAGGCTGATTCTCACGCTGACATCGTGTCCCCAACTGACTCCAACTCCAACTGGAACTGACTCAAGCTGTCTGTAGCACCTGGATATATAATTGTCTTACGACCGCCTGCTTCCGCTGTTCCTCCGTTTATTTACACAGGTTCATCTCTTGATTGACAGCTCGATAGAGGGTCAATATATAACAATGATATACAAAAAATATCAATTTCATATGTACAGCCATTCATTCTAACAACATCGATATACTAAAATACATTACATTAGTTATTTGAATATAAGACGCGCCATTTTTCCAGATTTTTCAGCCGAAAAGGAATTGACTTGAATTGAATAAATTATTTAGAAGAAGATGAAATCTGTACTTCACTCAAACTTCAAAACAACTTATTTTTGCTTAAGCTCTTGATTTGTGATAAAAAAAAATTAAAGCGTATGAAATAAAAAAATGTTCGTCGTAGAAAATTGGTTACGTCGAAAACCAAATCCAAAAAAAGAATAGCTGTTTATGAAGGATGATCAAGGGAAATTATCTTCAATTCATCAAATTATTTTCTACTTTAAATAATTTGAAAATTAGTAAATTGTAAAAAAAGTATCAAAAATTTTCTAAAAAAAAATAATGACAATTTTTTTCATTATTTGAATTTAACCGATAAAACTTGAATTGAAAGGAAAACAAAACGAGGAAGGGAAATTGTTTAATTCACCGCAATATTTTTATTTTAAAAAAAGGTTTACATTTTTTTCTGGCCACATACTTCACCTTATTTTGGGACAGGATGACAAAAAGTAAATTATATCTATTGTCTAAAGTGGAATGTGTATTACGCCATTACAGAGAAAAAAGATCCACTGGAATGTGTGTTTGTTTATAATTTTGTTTTTCCAAATTTGAATTTATTTTCGTCGCTAGTTGGTTACATTTTTGTATTTGTCCGAAAAATGATGTAAATTTTGTGTCTCTAAACATAATGTAAACTACATAAATACTTATTTTTGTCAGTACGAAACGATAAAAGTTGAACGAATGTTAAATTTAGCCGCTACAAATTTTTAAAATGTCAGTGAGTATTATACTCGAGAAATCTTTTCCACAATTTCGGAGTCCTAAGGTTAGGGTGCATGTTATACATGAGTGCGTGTTATACACAAATAATTATTGTATGTTGTAGAAATAATAAGAAAATTTGGAACATGAAGACGAGATAACATGCTGCAACAGTTTGAAAACAAGTGAATAGTTTGAGTAATGTCCCTTGCACATAAAGTCCTTATGTTAGATAACTGGAGGAATATTTACATACATCAAATTTTCACAGAAGATGGCAGCAAAGCAAGTAGATATCAAACATGCGGGGAAGAAAACGTTTAGAACATTAACTACTTTTGGTGGCTTACCCAAAGCATATTAAATGGAATATATATATATATATATATATATATATATATATATATATATATATATATATATATATATATATATATATATAGTCTGAAGCTTAGTCTATCGTAAAGTTAGACGGGTTTCGATTCCGGCTTCGAGCGTCCTGCGTGTCTAGCCACACTGAAGAGTTCTGATAGAACGAAACAGTCGTATGAGCACGATTTATGGAAATTCTGTCGCATGCATCTTTGAAATTTGGTAAAAGAAACACGAAGTGATTCTTATGTTTCATGAAAGCAGAAAAAAGAAATGAGTTTATTTAATCTTAGATATTGTATCGTATCTATTTATTCATATTTACACTCTTGAAGAAAAATGCAATTATCTGCCCTTTGAACAACTTCACGAAAGACTATATTTATAGAGAGATAGACAGACAGAGAGAGCATCTTTTGCTTTTCATTTTATGTTCAATCTTATCATTTTCTTTTACGTTTTACAATGGTTGTGAAAAAAGAAGTATAAAGTTGTGGTGGCTTAATATTACATGGAACAAATATATAGAAATGTTTTCAAAGTTTGCGTCAGGCTTTATTTATTGATTGATTTTAAGTACATGTCAACTCGTTTAAGGTTATTTTATGCTTTGAGGTTAAGGAATTGCGATCATTGTGCCTTCATATTTAGATTTTTTGTGTAATTTCTTATGATTTTTTTTCGAATGTAAATTTTAAACAGATCTATTTGACCAAAAACAGGTACTACCACTACGAGTTAGAGTGAATCAGGGAGTAATGGCAATGAAGGGATACTCCTCCTTTCTCAGATCTCCACCATCACCTCACCATCAGGTACAGTTTATTATCATACCCTGGACACCCCTTTGAGAGGAGGGAGTCTTATCCTCGAACCTTTAGGGGACGCAGCGTATTTAGAATTCCTCACCGACAGAATGACTTTGTTTATTGTCATTAAATAATAACTGTATATAGAATTAAATCATAAGATATTATAGAATTAAATTATAGGATATTATCAGATTATTGGATATTATAGAATTAAATTATGATATTATTAAATTATAAGAAATTATAAAATTGAATTATAGGATATTATTAAATTATAGGATATCATAGAATTAGATCATAGGACATGATTAAATTATACAGTATTATAGAATTAAATAATAGGATATTAATTTTATTATTAATTCCCGGAGTAAAATTTTATAGAGTAAAATTAAAAGAAAGTAAAAAGAGGGATAAATGCCGCGACCTTTGCTAGGGAATTGAAAAAACTGTGGAACATGAAAGTGACGTTTATACCAATTGTAATTGGTACTGTTGGCACAGTCACCAAAGGATTAATAAAGGGACTGGAGGACATGGAAATAAGAGGACGAGTGGAGACTATACAAACTACTGCATTATTGAGAACAGCCAGAATACTGAGAAGAGTCCTTGAGACTTGAGGAAACTTGCTGTCACTCAAACTTCAGTGAAAGACCACCAGTTAACGCTGGTCGGAAAAACTCTCAATGAATAAATAAATAATAATAATACTCTAAACTGTGTACTTATGCTAAACTGAATTATCAGAAATAAAACTGTTTTAACGGAATGGTAGCACCTGATAGGGCCCTATCTATGGATTAAACAGAACTAAACTGCATACTTATGCTAAACTGAATTGTTTGAATTAGAACTGTTTGACTAAACTGAATAGCTTGAAATAGAAATGATTTTGACAATTAAACTGTAGACTTACATTTAAACTGTGTACTTATGCCAAACTAAATTGTTTGAAATGGAACTGTTTTTGACATTGAAATTGTATTTACGCAAAACTGAATTGTTTAATAGAGAACTATTTTGACATTTAACCGTGTGTAAACAAAATCTGAACTTATACTAAACTGAATTGTTTGAATTAGAACTGTTTGAATAAACTGAATAGCTTGAAATAGAAATGTTTTTGACAATTAAACTGTTTACTCATGCTAAACTGAATTGTTTGAAATAGAACTGATTACTTGTATAAAAATGGATTTGGCATTAAATTACCTACAAAGGTTGATATGGCATAAAAACCAAACAACCAACCGACCAATTCAATAAAACATCCGTTATAAAACAGTTCTATATCAAACAATTCAGTTTAGCATAAGTACACAGTTTTTTCTTTACACATAGTTAAATGGAAAAACTTCTATTTCAAACAATTCATTTTAGCATTAGTGCATAGTTTAAATGTTAAACAGTTCTATTTTACTCTGCATTTTTCAAAGTTCCAGTATTACTGGAGCCTCACCACCAGATTTTTTAGTGTGATATCTAGGTAAAACGTTGTTGTTGTTGGTGGTGGGGGGTTTATCCCCTCTGCAGAGATGCAGTCGGTATATTCTACAGCCCTAGCCGACTGGGTCACATTTATATTGAGGATATTAGGATATGAAAAAGAACTAGAAACCTTTATACAAACTATTATAATCTACAGCCAAGACATGGAGAGGGAATTTGGGATTTAAAATGTGCCATGCTTATAATGAAACAATGGAAGGAATAGAACAGTCTGTTGAGTCAGTAAAATAGGTTTATTCCTGTGTGTGAAGTTAAGCGAGGGAGAGTCTTCCTTTGATTGGATATAACAATCACGTGAATAGCCCAGATGTTTTGGCGCAAAATACCAAAAATCACCAGATAGATTATGGACCAGTTTCGAGTAAACTTGCACGTCGAGTAAAAATTCTCCCCAAGAAATCACTAAATCAGAACATGCCTGATATCATCTCCATCATACCGGTAAGTCTCTCAAACTTGACTCGAGGAAGGATTATATATTGTTAGTCATTGTTTTGTGCTTTAATAAATTGTTAGAATTTAACTAAGTTTTAATTAATTTATTTGTTGTTGTTAGTCTTAGAAATAAATGATATACTAACTCCAATAATAGGGGTGAAGTATTGCATTTATTTCTAAGACTAACAACAGCAATAAAATGAATTAAAACTTTGTTCAATTCTAACATTTTGTTAAAGAAAACTACAAATACCTGGGAATATCAGAAACTGGTATCATGATGTAAACGGAAATAAATGAAAAAGCAAGAAAGAAGGCACAGAAAAACTTTTCGAAATCAAATTCTTCAGTGGAAATCTCGTCAAAGGAATACATACTCTGGTAATCTTACTTGTAAAATACTCAGGAACCATACTTAAAATGAACAAGGGAAGAACTCAAACGTATAGGTAAAAAAACAAGGAAATAGATCCCTATGTAAAAGGCCTTTTACACCCTAAGGAGGACACAGATAGAACAGCAAGAGAAAGAGGATTAAACAGCATCGAGGATTGTGTAGATACAACAATCTAAAAACTGCTGTAATCAACTTCCCTTTTTTTATTACTGCAGTTAACAACAGCAATATCAACAGAAATAATGTAAGGACAAACAGGAAAACAACCATAAAAAACTAGGAAAAATAAATAAGAAGAAAAATAACTGTACGGATACTTCAAGCGAAAATCAAGGAAATTGCACCCTAGAAGACCTGGAAAGGGTTAAGAAGAGAAAACCTTAATGAAGAAATGGAATCTCTTTTAATATTAGCGCAAAAAATACCAAAAGAACTAATTCCACCAAAGCAGAAATTGATAATACACAGAATATTAAGTGTTGGCTATGTAGAGAGATGAAATAATTAATCACATGATAAACAAATACAGCAAAAAAAAAAAAAAAAAAAAGAATACAAGAGTAGGCAAGACTGGGTGGAAAACGTGCAAAAGACTAAACTTTAATTGACAAAGAATCTATGCACAAATCAGAATCTGTCCGAGAAAACGAGATGCAGGAAATTCTTTGGGACTTTGAGAAATAGCAGACCAAGTGTTGATTAACAAGAAGAAGAAAAAAACTTATTATCTTGTGCAGTTTGACATTCCAGAGTGAAAATAAAAGAAAGTAAAAAGATAGATAAATACTTGGATCGTTTTAGAGAGCTGTAAAGGCCGTGGAACATGCAGGTGATGGTGACACCATTTTTAGTTGGAGCACTTGGAACGGTCTCCAACGACTGGAAAAGAGACTTGGGGAACTGGAGATCAGAGGAAGAATGGATACCATCTAGACCACAGCATTATTAATAATCTGCTAGAATATTTAGAAGAGTCCTGAAGACCTGAGGAAAACTGGTGTGAAAAATTCGCATTGATTGAAAAAATGGCGATGAATTACTTATTTAAACGTTATAAAATATTCTAATAAAGAAGAGATTAATGATATAATTGTATTTTATAATCATAGTTTATGTCCTTTCTTTTTTCTTTATAAAAATCAAGTCCCAAGCGTGCCTACTGATGACAAATCAGAACAATCATCAGATTAAGGAGGTACGAAACCCCGAGAGTGGTTCGAACTTCTCCTGATTTGGCTTTTAAAGGAAATCTAAAAGATTTCCCTGCAGCCATCTTGCTTGTGTGCATAGTTGTATAAGTAACATTGAAGTCTTCGCGTGGAGTATTGTGTGGACTATGTTGGAAGTCGATACTCCTTTGTCGTCTGTGTTCTCCGTGGTTATTACGAACAGCAACGTTCTTCATTATGGCGATACAGGCCTGAAAGAACTGTGTAATATTCCCATTGAATTTCTTTTGAAAGCTGGGAGGCAATGGGGGTATCGGGGGTTCGGGTGGCGGGTAGCGACAGTGGCGTCTTCTTCGGCGGCCTTCTTTCTCGTGCGTATGGATAACGGCCTTTTCTGGTTGTGAGGGTTCAAGCGTTGTAATGCGTTCTTCGGTAAAAACAACTGTTGATGTTTCTTTTCTCTTGTCTGCAAAAAGGAAATAAATAATTAAAAATACGAAGAAACATATGCTTAATAACTTGCGTTCTTCCTACTAATTGGATGACGGATTTTAACGGTATGTCAACCTGTCTAGGGGTCGAGTATAAGAAACGTTTATAGTTACACTGTAGTTGTTTTTTAGGGATTTTATTTACCTATTTTAAAAATTTCGTTTTAACGATATGTTAAAATCTTCTTAAAATGCTTATTTTGTATGCTATTGATCGTGTTTGTATTTATAATTTTTGGTATGATTTTATTTCTCTGAAGAAATGTCATCCATGTCGACATTTTCAAATAATTCCTTCAGATTCTTTGCGTTAAAAAAAAAATTGTCTAATGAGAGCTAAATCTCCGCATTCTATAAGAAAATATTTAACGGTGTTTGACATTTTATATACGCTGTGGTTGTTCATCTTGAGTATAAAGAAGTGTGTAAGTCTTGTATAACCAATGCATGATAGGGATATAGTGACTTTCTGAACTTTCTGAAAGCTGGTTTTCATTTTCTTAGCGTGGGTTTTATGAGAAAGTTTTTTTTTTATGTATGTGGTTATTCCAACGTTTTGGTCATTTTTTTTATAGAAGAATTTATTGATTTTTCCTATTCCTTATCATAATCATATTCTTAATGTTGTATTTAAATTTGAGTTTATGTGTAGCAAACCGATGTAGACAGCACAACGTTCGAAGTCCCAGTCATTTGTTGTTTAAGGTGATTCAATTTTATGACAAAATACTTGGCCAACAAAAATGAAAACAGAAGTTTTAAGCCAATGAAAAGTAAGGTAAAAATTTATTTCACACACCGCTTTCTAATCCTACCATGAAATATAAAATCTTTATTCATCTCTTAAGAAATTAATTAACAAACGGCTGGTATCTAATCTGATGTTACAGAGGACAAATAGGAAACTAAACGGTCTGTTTTCACTCGCAACTCATTCATAATTATGTCTAAAACTTGACGACCAATCCGATTTCATGCCATTCTACATTCATCAGTCTTTTGAGATTCAACGATATTAACTTATATTAAATACATAATGTTATGTTCGTATATCACAATGTAGAGGAGGAGAGAAGGCGAGAGAGAGGAATGTTGTACAATCTGCTTTATTGAAGGGGTGGAAGGAATAGTAAAAAACAATAATAGAATCAACAAAAAGGAACAAATCTAGATATAAAAACAAACAAGAGATTTCCCTTTCTTGATATTAGTTCAGAGGAATTACAAAGAAGTTACGTTTTGAATTGGTCATTGAAATATTCTTCTGTTGGTTCACTGATGTAAACAATGATCTACTTATCATTGTAACCAGTGACAAAGTGTTATTGTTTGACTCACAAAAAAGATATTCACAACTTGTAAAATCCACGGTACCTTATCATATAAGACCCTATCTTGCTCTTTATTTGAAAATTTTTATATTCAAAGAATTCTTCGTAAAATAAAACTGTTCTCATGACGTTTCGACAAGTAATTCCTCGGCTTTCTTCGTATGTAAAATACTCCTCAATAAAAAAGGGACCCTCGTTTTGATCTCTTTTTTCTTTGCACGTAGCAAAAATGGTGTCAAATAGAATACACCTACCAAAACCAAAACCAAAATTTAAAAAAAAAAAAAAGAAAAAAAGTGTAATGGTTATTGTCAAAGGAAATGGAGTCGGCGACCTGATTCTAAATCTTGAACGAGGCTCTTTGCGTTTCACTTTGTGTCTTGGGAAGAGCATGATTCCAACTGTTCTCCCTTCAGCTATAGGGGAATAGTGAGGCAGATTGTATACTTTAGCCGTGGTAAGACAACCTTTATAGGAGAATGAAAACTCTGAATTCAAACCAGCTGTACTCATTTAAAAAATTAAATTTGTGTCACATCCTGCTAGTGGCTTTTCTGCATTTCGATAAATACATGCAATGGACATAGAGTTAACAATGTATTTCTCTCACTGGCTTACGTTAACTACGGAGGTGTCAGAGACTTAACCCCTTTAAAATGCAAAATTGTTGTTGAATACTTTGATGCAAGAATCGGAATCAGATACTGAATTGAAATTATTCAGTATCTGATTTCAATTCTCTTATTAAAGAAACAAAACAAAACAAAAAAAAAACTTATTAGTTTGGTAGCAATTGAGAAAATGGACAAATTTTTCCCGGTGGGACTGAAATTAGGTAAAACATTTATATTTACGTTTTATGGTTTTCTCTTTGTTTAATGATTAATTAACTAAATTATTTTAATTAGATAAAAACACACAACAAAATTGAATTTTAGTCCCATTCCTGTTCAAATATGCACAAAACTGATTTGAGGTGGTAATTCGTGCTTTCTTCCTGTTTTTTAAAATCAAATTTTAGCTTAAAATTTTGGTTTAAATGTTTGAAGGATTCACTTAAACGAAAGTCAATAAATTTTTCTTTAAAAATGCCTACCATTTCTATTTCAACTAAATAATTTATTTATATAACTCAACCTGACTTAATAATTATTTACTTAATGACGAAGTTGAGTCGCATCTGATTAATAGAATATATGGTAATAATCAAAGGAAACGATAGAGTAATTTTAAAATGCACTGAACTGAAAATAAATAAATGAATAAATACGGGGAAATATTCTATATGTTTCTTAAAAAAATTTGATAAAAGCAATGAACGCCAACATAAACCTTTAATTATTTTACTATTTTGAGAGTTTTTCACGCCAGGGTGAGCTGATGGTTCCTCATTGGAGTTTGAGTGACAGCAAGTTTTCTAAAATCTACAGGACTCTTCTCAGTATTAACAATACAGTGGTCTGGATTGTCTCGATTCATCCTTCGATTTCCAATCCTTGCAGTTCCCTTACAAAGCCTTTAGAGATCGTTCCAAGGGCACCAATTACTATTGGTATCACCGTCACTCTCATATTACCCAGTTTTTTCAAATATTTGGCAAGAACTATCTTTTCGCTTTCTTTTATTTTCACTGTGTGGTCTGTTGAAACAGGAAAATTCACGAAATGAACCAGTAACAAAGTATAATTGTTTGACCACACAAAAAAGGTATTCACAACTTACTTGTAAAATCCACAGTACCTTAATTTTCTTGTTAATTAACTTTACGAGTAAGTCTGGTATTTTGGGTCGGGATTTGGTGATCCGTATTCATCTCAACGTTCTAAAGAATGTTATGCGTTTCATTTTCTCGGAAAGATTCCTGTTTGTGTATATACTAGTTGACACTATGGTCAAATTTTAATTCCTTGCACAATTTCTTCTGGATTACTTTTCCCACCCAGTCGTGCCAAGCCTGGTATTCTTTTTGTGACAGTTTGTTGGATGTGCTTCTTATATGATTGACTGTTTAATCTCTAAGAGATTCAGTTTCGATTTTCAGGTTTCCTCTGCGTAGCTATGTCCAGGTCATCTCAAGTGCAATTTCCTTAGTTTGCCGTTTAAAGTATATATACAGTAATTTTTCTTCCCATTTTTGTTTTCTCGATATTATTATTATTATCATTATTATCAGGGGTATGATTGTTAATACTGAAAAGAGGGTTACATGGAAAAGATAGTACATTCTGATCCGGGCTGAAAAGCTGGAGGGTTACACTCTGACCCAAGATACTTTGTTATCGATCAACAGGGAAATAATAGTCATATTTTAATAGAAACTTTGCTTTTTTTTTTGCTAATATTCATTACCAAATTATATAATCTAAATCTGGCTTATAATATTCAGGTCTGCTCATACCTAGAATTCGATAATATTTGCACCTGGATTTTGGGCACCGGCATATGCGAGGTTGTATGGAAAACTAACGCAGCAAGTCTTCCCTTTCCACTTTACCGATATTGTTCTTGGGAAGGATAAGGGCCGATACAGTTTAGCACCAGTGTAATCGTCATGAATTGTCAGAACGACGTTCAAAACAACGTCAAACTGTTTGGGGACTCCAAATTTGAATTTAGAGTTATCCTTCTTGGAGACTGGTTACACACCAAGACTCAAAATCTCAGTCAGTCACACTATTTTAGCAATAGGGTACAGAAACTCCACCAATCGATTCTATTTGTCGCATCGATAACGAATCCACCGTAAGTACCTCCTCTTTCACTAGAAGAAAATAACACATTTGAACAGAAATAATGGATTACGGATTATATCTTTGAATCTTTAGATTTTTATTGAAATGAACTGACTTTGACTGTGTACTCAGAATTGTCCCACCACAACAGACTTTTTAAAATTAATTGTTTTTATACATGCACATAATCATATGCTAAGAATATATAAGAATACAGCATATTTATCTTTAAAGTAAACATTGTATTAATAGTTAACTTCTACTCCTGTACAGTGTATTTATATTCGAGAAAAATTTCGATGACGATGGGAAATAGCCGAATGAATATCAAATACCCACTTAATTTCTCATATCTTCAGAAATATCTGAGACGTTTGATTTTGTATTTATGTATTAAAAAGGTTTTCTGCTATAGGAAAGCCCAGTCAGCTGGGGCTGTAAAATACAGCGACTGAATCTCTGTAGAGAGGTAAGACTCCCCAACCCCCGAACGATTGTCCTGATTATGACACAAAACAATCTGATAATGAGGCTTCAGTAATGCTGGAGCTTTGGGGAATGCGGAGTACTCCTTTATTGCCATCGTTCCCAGGTCCACTCTGACCCGGAAAGGTAGTACCTGATAGGGTCCTATCTATGGGTCAAATAAACTGTGTAATTACGCTAAACTGAGTTGTTTTTTAAATTAACTGTTTTTACATTTAACTATGTGTTTAAACAGTGTACTTATGTTAAACTGAATTGTTTGAAATAGAACTGTTTTGACATTTATCTGTATGTAAACAAAAGAAAAACTGTACTTATATTAAAGAGAATTGTTTGGAACTTTTATCAAAATGACTTAATTCGGTGTTAAATGACCCGCCATAAAACCAACCAACCAACCAACCATTCTGCTCTAGGAACTAACAATAGCCACAATGTATGTTTCGACTCATCTGACCAAAGTGCTTCGTTTCCATTCCATGTATGTCTTTGTGAAATCTCTCACCATTTTCATCGCTTACGGCAACCAGAAAAAATTGAGATGAGAATACAAGGAAAACATTTCATTTGATATGCTATTGTTTATCAAATGAGCATAATTTTCAGCTTGATACTTAAGAAAGTTCTGTCCCACAAACACAAATGAATTAAGTAGATTCAGTTTACAAATGAACTTGTTTTCAGACAACAATTAAAATGCCTCTTTTCAGTTTTGCATCATTTTCTTTGCGTCAAATTTAATTTCAAGTACTAGAATCTATAATCATTTTGTGCCTTGATTCTTTAAGAAATGCTTCATGGGATCAAGTTTGATACGAAGGAGTGGAAGGCACATCTTTTGAAGGTGTACTATATATATATATATATATATAGACGAGGTGTATTTCAAAAGTTTCAAGATAAACAATAAATGAAACATTCATTTTCTTTGGCGTTCAACACATTGAGTTTTTATTGGTCGAAGTACCTCTGAAACTCCTTTTTTTTATATCGTTTCGTATTTTGTTTAATGTCTTCCACGTTCCAAATATGACCCATGCGATGAATTTTTGTTTAAGGAAACAAGAAAAATTCGCACGAAGCGGAAGGTCTGGTAATTATGGAGAGCGTTGTACTTGCACAATTCTGTGTTTCATCAAAACTTGTTGTTCAAAGGATATCGACACTAGTTTCATTACCAGTGAGTTAGGCGTTGAGACTACATTACTTGATGACAGAAATCATCCACTGTACATACGTCTCAAATTAAATTTAAGATTTTAAATTTCTAAATTTCTTTAGTCTCGATAATTTTTCATAACACATTATATGATGTACATTATGAGAAATCCTGATGTATTGGAGCTATTCTGGGTAAATATTTAGAATCAGTATACTCGATTTAGTTTAAAACACACTCGAACTAGTATCCTTATCTTGACCGTTAATAGTTACAACGTTTCGTTTGTTCTATCCTCCAGTTTTCTGGTGTTTGTCGTGATTAGTTACTTTTGGGAAATTTCGAACCTACCCTACCAGGGTAGATTGTTTTCATTCTACTATGTATATTTAGAGGATGAGGACTTGCCAGCATCGAAGACACCGTTGACGCATCGATACAACGGTTCAAAGACTACATAGAAAAACACGAACGAGGACTAATTACAACCATCAGAAACGATACGGACAACACGATAAACGAAAGAATGACAACAACTAAGAAACAAAAATGGAAAGGAAAACAACTCTATGGCCGCTTTAAACGTCTAATTAACAACATCTCACACCAGAAAACCTGGACCTGGCTAAGAAAAGGAAACCTTAAGAGAGAAACGGAATCCCTCCTAATAGGAGCACAGGACAACGCCATAAGAACCAATCATATCAAAGGGAGAATAGATAAGACGCAACAAAACAGTAAATGTAGGCTATACGATGACAGAGACGAAACAATCAATCACATAATAAGCGAATGCAGCAAATTAGCACAGAAGGAGTATAAGGCGAGACACGACTGGGTAGGCAAGGTGATCCACTGGGAAATGTGCAGGAAATTTCAATTCAACCATACAAACAAATGGTATATGCACAACCCAGCACCTGTCCTAGAAAATGACTCGCATAAACTCCTATGGGACTTTAGCATACAAACGGATCACCTAATCCCGGCCAGAAAACCAGACCTCATAATAATCAAAAAAAACCTTAAGAGAGAATTTGTAAAATTGTCGACTTTGTTGTCCCGGCGGACCACAGAATAAATCTGAAGGAAAGTGAAAAGAAGGATAAGTACCTCGACCTTGCTAGAGAATTGAAAAAGCTGTGGAACATGAAAGTAACGATTGTGACAATTGTGATTGGTGCGTTAGGCACAATAACTAAAGGATTATCAAAAGGCCTGGAGGACTTGGAAGTTGGCGGACGGGTAGAGACTATCCAAACGACAGCACTGCCAAGAACGGCCAGAATCCTGAGATGAGTCCTGGAGACTTGACGAGACTTGCTGTCACTCAAACTCCAGTGAAAGACCATCAGCTAACACTGATGTGAAAAACTCTAAAGGAGTTATAATAATAATAATAATAATAATAATAATAATAATAATAATAATAATTATTATTATTATTATTATTACGCGGAAGAAGGCGAGGATAATGAAAAAATAATATATTCTGATTCCGTCTGAAAGGCTAGACTAACACTCTGATCTAAAACATTTCTGTGTCAAGGTACATGCGAATAATCCCGTCATATTTTGACAGGAACTTTACTAATGTTATATAACATTCATTCATAAATTACATAACCAATATCTGGCTTTATAAATAACCATTTTAAAAAAGTTTTATGACTAGAATTCGAATATCTAAATTTAACGAGTATCTAATTAAATGTTTTTTTATATATTTTTTCCCTAAATTTCACTCTTTAACAGTTCTTATCAATTATAGATATATTTTTTAGCCTATTTTAGTTGTATATATAAATCTGCTTGTTGAGGGTTATGTCGCACCAATAATTCTTTTTGCGTAATCTTTTGTTGAGAAATAGACCCAAATACACAATACATGACTTGAAACAAGAAAAAGCCTTCTTACTTGATACTTTTGGTGTCGTTTGTCCGTTTTTTGATAATTCTGTTTGACATATTAATATTTCTATACTCTAACAATTAATGTGATATTCAAAAATTTAAGTCAATAATATACAATATTAATCCCAACCCAAATAAAACAAACAAACAAACAAACAAACTGAAAAAACTGAACCATTTTTATTATTGTCACAAATTCTACTAAAATCTCAATGGCTCAGGCACATATAGGAAGTGATTATTTTCCTTTGATTATTGTTGTCAAAGTTCTCGTAGTTGTAACTAAAAGTTATCAGTAAAGGACTAATCCCAAATTTTGATATCAAGTCAAAGAAAAGAAGTTCACAGAAAATTTCTATTACATGTATTTCTGAAAAATTTCCTTTTTTTTTTTTTTTAGAAAGTTATGATCTTTTTCTTCAATTAAAGAAACTTTGAGAACGATAATCACGGTAAATCATTTTGTATGTGTTAGAGTCACATAGGAAGTGATTTTTTTTCCTGGATTATAGCCATTGAAGTTTCAGTAAAATTGCTCAGTTTTTCACTGCTTTTTCATCCAGTTCTGCAGTATTCAATGATATAATAATTAATGTAATACTTAAATAAGAAAAAAAGAAAAATTATGCATAAGACTCTAGTATGAAAAACAATTAAAACGAAGGACAAGAAGCTAAAAACAAAATAATTATACTGTTTTAATAGAAAGTAGTCAGAGAAAAAAACTGATATAAAATGAAAAAAGTGGCAAATCACACACACACACACACACACACACACACACACACACACACACACACACACACACACACACACACACACACTTCAAATTATCAAATGAAGAAAAAAACAACAAATACAAGAAATGAAAATACGAACAAAAAATAAGAAATATTGCAAGATTAGTAAAGAAAAAAAGTTCTTAATACTTAACGTATTCGTTGTATATCTGTGTATGCATTCCAACGAAGCTGTTGTTGATGTTGTCATAAGTCACTCAAGATACCGGAAGTGATGAAAATTTCAGCCAGAAGTTTCGATGCTCATGTGGTATCACAATGTCGACGAAGTGGGAGCATAGTTTTTGTCACGATCTTAGTTTCTATTTTCATCATTTTTCAGTTCGGCTTCATCAAATGACTAAGCTGCTCTTTTAAACATTAAAAAGATAGTGTGTTCTACGAATACGTTTACTCTAAAACGAGAATAGAAGGGATATTTTCTCTCTCTTTCTCTTTCATTTTCTTTATCTCTTTTTCTCTCTCACTCTCTGACACACACACACACACACACACACACACACACACACACACACACACACACACACACACACACACACATATGAAGAAAAGTTGAAAAAACAAAATAATCCCAAATTTTGGTTATATTAACTTTCTTCATGACTTTAAATTCATGAAAAATATTGTTAAAATAGCGATGGATGTTTGATGAAATAATAGGAGAAAAGATAGTGTGTATAAAAAGAAAGATTCATAACAGCAGAAGGTTATTATTACAACCGCAACGTTCAACGTCGACTTTCATTATAAATCCATCATATGTGGATTATTTTTTAAAAACTTTTTTCATAATGTCGGTTTTATTTCCTTATTTACTTCCACCCCTCCATATATATATATATATATATATATATATATATATATATATATATATATATATATATATATATAGGGATGTCTGTGCGTGTAACGTCTAAACCCATGCACTGATATCTGTAACGCATGTAGATATAGTCAAGGAGATTTGCGCAAATTCGTCCTCACTCTATTCTCCCACCAGAGATCATTATGCAAGAATGGTGAAAAGAATTGGTCACAATGGCTAGAAATGTGGTTATCTTAGCCGTCAAGTCACATGATGGTCTAAATCCAGCTCAAGTACTCTACTTGTGGTCTCACAATTCAAGATCGAATTGTGCTTTGCAAAGAAAAGCAGAACTGACATCGAAGGATCAAAACAAATTGTTTCGAACGCTTGTTGCCGACACGAATCAGTTTACTCATAAGGTAAGTTTTCTGACACTCTTTAGCAGAATACGCGTTACATAATTTACTCTACACGCGTTACATAATTTTATCGTGTGCTAAATTTCTACCTTCACTAATCTCTTCTTTGGAAACCTACATTAACATTTTAATGAACATACACACAGAAAATGCCTTCATCATCTAAGACTTTTTTTATAACGATTATCAAATGCTGTTAGTAAAACGTTAATTAGAATTCATAGCGGACAAAGAACACCGTGTCCAAATTAGCTTCATCCTCGGACTTAGGAGGACCGTTCAAAAATGTTTAAGCCTCACCTAGAAAGAAGAGGCCAGAGATGAACATTTTTGTTATGGTAACACACTACCACTTACAAAACAAGAAAAACTAATTTAGTTTTTATTGTTTTATAAAAGGGGTAATATGTCACCACGGCAAAATGTTCAGCTAAGGCTCGTCTTTCTTGTTGATGTTTAGAATTTTTGAACGACACTCGTATATTCATATGCTCTCACATAAATTGTAGGTCCTATTTGTAGCAAAGATTTCTGCAGCTGCTTGATCACATGCATTTGCGCTTTTGCTGAAATAAGTTTTCGTTTAAAAGTTCGATCTTGTGACACTTTATACGGGCTTAGCTCTATGCAAGAGCATGTGTGTATGTGCGCGTGTGCCTGCATGTATATATTTGTGCGTGTGTGTGTCCACGTAGGAGCCGAGACATATTTGCGTGGGAATCACTAATTCAGCTCTGCTAGTAGGTACACAGGTACAGAAGAGATGGGGGGCGGGGACCAGAACAGGGTCAGTCAGTTACTAGAAGGGGTAAGAGAGAGACACAGGAGTCAATCTGAGGACAGTGAAAAAGAGGAAGTCTGCCACAGGAAGTGGTTAAGAGACAGACGTAGGAGAACAGACGTAAAGAAAAGTCAGAGAAGGGACACGAACCGTACAGGGCGAAGTCACAGCACTACTAGATGCAGAGGTTACACCTGGGACCACAGAGACAGAGATGGGCTAAGAGAAGGGATACAGAAGAGATGGGGATAGAGACAGACATGCCGATAGGCTGATTTTTTTTTAGTAAAGGGATTTCATTGAAAAAGGTCACACGAGTTTCTTCTCTCCAAAAAAATTCATTCAACCTTTTGCGTTTTCGCCTTGTTTCTTTCTTTGAGGAATCGTCTCGGATATGCGTTTCAATTTGCAGAGAAAGCAAACACAACAAAGAGGTAAGACGATTATGCAACCGAAGATTTTCATTTCACGAGTGCATACCCCGGTCGTATATTTCCACAATTGCAATAATTATATTTTTATCGCAATGTCATAATGAATTCGAGCAGTTTTTTCCCAACTATTTTTTCTTTGGGTGCGCTTTAAAGTCAATAAAATAACAAAATAAATTAATAAAACAAAAAAGAAAAACGATTTTGTACGTTTAAACGTACGCAAATAATTTTGATAGTAGAATTTTATTCAATTTATTCGGCAATTTAAGGATAGAAAAATCAAGAAAATATAGACTTGATGTTTCTTGGTGATGTAGGATGACAATAAATAATTATCTTCTTTTAGTTTTGGGGGCGTTTTATTTAGCATGTCTTGTGGCCATGTGAGAATACGAACGTGTTTTTGTCTCGTTCCGTATTCGTTCTTCGAACGGTAACGACACTTTCTTTTGTTGTTCCCGTTCTTTAAACGAAGTGGATATGCCTTTGTATTGCTGTTCATTGAACAGAAGAGAGATTTTGTTTCTACTGACTTTGTCTCAACAGACTTTGTCTTGCCTCAACTCTAAAACATAAAGCCTCATAGCTTTTCTCACCAAAGAAATCAAGACTTTACCGTTTTTGTATCCTTTTCATATACTGCTTCTTCATAGAACAACGTGTACATATTTTATCTGTTGAGATACGTTTGAATACTCCAGTTAATACTTCTTTTATGTTACTTACGTATTTATTAAATAGTGTTTGCCAATGGTTCGGGAGACTGGTGTTCAGTTCCAAGTCGAGTCATACCAAAGACTCAAAAGTAGCACTTGAAGCTTCCTTAATATTCGGAATTATAAGGTACGGATAAATCCAGTGGAGCAATCCAGGGAAAGGAATAGCGCCTCCTTACATCTCGGTGTAGTAGCTATTGAAAAGGGAGCCTTCGGGTTGCCCTTGACTACAGTCGGCAAATTAACAACTATATGTGTAAATGTCTTGCCTTCCGTTTATTTAATGCTAGTGTATCAATGGATATACTAATGCTGGTGAGGAGGGACACCCCTTGACTCCGATCTAGGGTGCTTTTCCTCTACTATGCAAGCTGAACTTCGTTACCCTTTAAAGTATTATTTATGTTTTATTGCGAGAAAATGAATTAATAGGAATGATAAGTTTATTACAGTAATCAAGTAAATGAAACAGTTTCGACACAGCATAATTTACTTACATTTTAACAGTTTATGCGACGTATGCTATCAAGCTGGAAGGTCGATATTATGACTTTGGCTACAACAACTCGGGGGGAGGGTAGAAGAGAGTTTCTTCATCAAAACTGAATACTGAAGAGCATGAAGAGAGAGGAACAGAGAAGCTTGAATGGCAGCACATAAGCATGACCCAGAAATTCCTTTGTGACCTCATTCCACCCCTTTTACCATTCCTATTAGGCCCCAGCTAATTGTGATTTTTAATTATTTTTTACTGTTTTAATTGTTTGATTTATTTTGACATATTCCAGTTGTATTTGACAGGTCCCTCATTTTTTTTGCAAATTAAAATCTATTATAATAGATATTATTATAATAGATATTATTGTAATAGATATTAATATAATAGATATTAATTTGCGAAAAAGAACATTATCTAATATTTTATAGTTATAAAAGAAGAACATTATTTAATCCTTTCCGTTCTCTTTCGCCTATTTTGCCAATCTTTTAGCAATGCAACATCGATGTACAATCTTTATTTTTATTTTGGTCATGATTTGATTTTGAAAGATTGAAAGATAAAACATTATTGTGGTGGTGCATGTAAGAACTGAACATTTTACTTTAATCACCGCAGAAATCTAGAGGTAACTTACCACAGAAAAGTTTTTGCTAAAATGTCAAATAATTTCGTTACAAACAGATTTAATGTAATTAATAGATAACATATTATGCCGTTTAATCACAGTTTTCTCCCTTTAAAGGATGAAGCCTTCATAAAAATCAACTCAGTATCTGTGGCATATTAATAAGATTCGGAAGAAATCATTTATATTGAAAGAAAATTATATGTTTTCCGAATAAGAGAACATTTCATAAACCTCATTTGTCTCTCATGTATAAAGTATCGTCGATCTGTTTAAGTGATATCTTTAATGAACTCATGGGTTTTATCTTTTGGTGGTTGGCTTACGAGAAGACAAAGTTTACAGTGAACGGAAGCAAAGATACGAGACGAGACTGTTCCTTGAAGAACAAAGAAGCTGACTACACATATCGTGTTCATTGTCCATATCTTCTTTTTTTTACATAGACCCAGTCGAACGGAGAGAATAAAACATTAAAAGATCCTAACGCTAAAACAAGTTGTGTTTTTGTGTTTTTTACTCCTCATCCAACTATTAGCCATCACTGACATCTAGTTTTCAACTGGTACGGATCGATACGAATTCAATACAATTTTATAATTTACGACTCAATTTAATTTTATATTTCTTTCTTTCAGTTGAATATCAGATGAATTTAAAATTTAGTGATCATTTTGCGTATTATCTACATTCATCTCTAGCGACTATCAAAAACAATAATAATCTTTTTATTTCAGCAATAACGATTCGAATCTTGGAAAATCTATGCTTTGAATGATTGCTTAATTCCTTTCTATTGAGGAAAAATTGACCCTGGCCAGATGTATAGTTCATAGTTGAGATGTTATTTTCCTTGTACTAAAAAAACAAAAAAAAAAACTTCAATCAAATTTACCCCCCTTTTTATTTTAAATTTTTTTTTTTTTTTAAAATTTTATTTTATTTCATTTTATATACGTACACATGGGAAGCAGCATGATGTATGTAAAGCTATTTGAATAAACCCATGGGCGACCAAACTCAATACCTAAACGGGTCCTGGACGTGAGTTTGACGACTTTACGCTCAGGATCGTTAGTTCGATCGGGGAACTACTGCTGCTCCTCTATAAGAGTGGCTTCTATAGAAGAGAATAAAACAGCCATCGAAAGATAACCATGACCCACACTCAAACCACATACACAAACCGCATCGCTCTTCGCGCGGGTAAAAAAGGGGCGGGTCCTGTTGAGGTTGGAGCCCTGGCCTCAGTGTTCGAAAAATCAGCTACAGAGCTCAAACAATCAAAACTACTAAAATGCAAGCAAACACTACAAATAGCCACATTTAACGTAAGAACCTTAAATAGAATAGGACAACTACCAGAGCTAATCACATCGGCCGAAGAACATAAGATTGACATAATATGCATACAAGAACACAGATACACGCACACCGAAGATATCAAATATCACGAAACTGGCAATGAGTGGTCGCTCGTCACCGTATCTCCATGGAAAAACTCTGTCAACGCTGCAGTAGGAGGGGTAGGATTACTTATAGGACCTAGAGCATTAAAAACGATAAATAGCGTTGAGAAAATACAACCTAGAATGATGGCAGCTACTTTTAACGGCAACCCCAGAGCAACAATCATCTCATGCTACAGCCCCACCAATGTTAGTGAAGAAACTGAACTAGTCACCTTCTACGATGAGTTATCCTCATTAGTGCGTAGCATCCCGAAACACAACATGTTAGTCATTGGCGGAGACATGAATGCCCAAATCGGGAAAAACGGAAACAACAAATACAGCCTCCACAACACGTCAAATAGGAATGGGCAACATCTAACAGATTTCATGATAGAAAATAGATTAGCATGCCTCAATACAAACTACCAAAAAAGGGAGGGAAAACTATGGACATACACGTACGCAAACAATACTAAAGCTCAGATAGACTACGTCCTTATAAACAAGAAATGGAAAAATAGTGCAATGAATTGCGAGGCATACTCCTCTTTTGAGGGTGTGTCCACCGATCACCGAATAGTCACGGCGAAAATACGGTTAAGCCTACGAAAAAACGCCAAACGAACAGCGACCACCAAACACTATGACTGGGCCCTATTGAACAACAGAGATATAAGAGATAAATACGTATTAGAATTAAGAAACAGATTCGAAACACTACAAGAAAAGACGGAAAAAAGTACACCAAACGACGAATATGAAAATTTCGTCAATGCACACCTCGAGGCAGCAGCGAAATACATTCCAACAAAACTCAAAACTAAATATAGAGTCCCTTGGGAAACTTTAGCGGTGAGAGAAAAACGTGCACTAGTGAAAAGAGCCTCCAAAAACTATCGAAAAAACCCAACAAACACAAATGCCTTAAAACTAAAAACGGCACAATATCAATTAGCAGGCGTATATATAAAGGAACAGACAGAATACATTCAAAATCAGATAGATAAGATTAGAGACTCGGTGGAAGATAGACAATCTAGGATAGCCTGGCAAACAATAAACGAAGTGAGTAGAAGAAAGAACACAGCCAAAGCAAAATTGAAAGCAGCAAACCCACAAGAAAGAATAAAACTGTGGAAACAGCACTTCGAAAACTTACTAGGAAACCCACCGAAAATAACACATGAACCAATCACCAGAATAATTAGCAAACAATTAGACTAGGACCGTTCCCACAAGAAGAACTCGACTCGGTTCTCAGAAAAATCAAAAATAGGAAAGCTGCAGGGCTGGACGAAATTCCCCCGGAAGTATGGAAGACCAGACAATTCGATGACATACTGCTTCGACACTGCAACGCAGTATACAATCAAAATCCGATAGATAGATGGATGAAGGGATGCATACTCCCCTTCCCTAAAAAGGGGGACCTCGGATTAGCCAAAAACTACCGAGGCATAACACTTACATCCATAGCAGCCAAAATCTACAATGCCCTACTACGAAACCGCATAGAACCCGAAATCGACAACATACTTAGAAAAAACCAAAATGGCTTCCGAAGAAATAGATCCACGACCTCACAAATATTAACCATCCGTAGAATCCTTGAAGGTGTACGGGCAAAAAACCTACTAGCGACATTAATTTTTGTTGACTTTACCAAGGCTTTCGATTCCATTCACAGAGGAAAGATGGAACAAATCCTACGAGCGTACGGCATACCTAAAGAAACCGTAGCGGCAATAACGATTCTCTATAGAAACACTAAAGTAAAAGTACGATCACCAGATGGAGACACAGAATACTTCGACATTGTAGCAGGAGTACAACAAGGGGACACGCTGGCTCTGTACCTCTTTATCATTTGTCTTGACTGCTTACTTAGAACATCGATTAACAAAATCAAAGAGAATGGCTTCGAACTGACGAAGAAAAGAAGCAGAAGGTACCTCGCAACAACAATTACCGACGCCGACTACGCCGATGACATAGCGATACTGGCAAATACACCTGACCAAGCCGAAACACTACTGCATAGTTTGGAACGAGCTGCAGCAAACATAGGCCTCTATGTTAATGCACACAAAACGGAATATATGTGCTATAATCAAACGGGGGACATCTCCACTCTAGAAGGAACCCCTCTTAAACTAGTAGACAAATTCACTTACCTAGGAAGCAGCGTCGAATCAACCGAAAAGGACATCGAAACGAGGTTAGCGAAAGCATGGACAGCTATCAATAGGTTATCGATTATTTGGAAATCAGACCTAACCGATAAAATGAAACGCAGTTTCTTCCAGGCAGCGGTCACATCGATACTGCTATATGGCTGCACTACATGGACGCTAACAAAACGGCTGGAGAAGAAGCTAGACGGCAATTACACAAGAATGCTACGTGCAATCCTCAACAAGTCCTGGCGGCAACACCCCACAAGACACCAACTGTACGGCCACCTACCCCCTATCACGAAAACTATTCAAGTTAGACGAGCCAGACATGCAGGACACTGCTGGAGAAGCAGGGACGAACTCATAAGTGATGTACTCTTTTGGACCCCCACACATGGCCGTGCAAAAGCAGGAAGACCAGCACGAACATACATTCAGCAGCTATGTGAGGATACGGGATGTTGTCCTGAAGACCTACCTAGGGCGATGAACGATAGGGAGGAGTGGCGAGAGAGGGTCAGGGATATTCGTGCTACCAGCGCGATATGATGATGATGATGACTAATCGGTACTAACATTTATAGTCAGCGGTTTCGTGCCAGAATTGTGTCTTGTGACCTCTGGTTTAGAAATTCGGGAGGCAAAAGATGCCTCTCAATGTTTCTATAAATTAATAGAACCGAATAGGTTGCGGAAAAGCATATTTCTTTCCAATACCCACCCCGCGTCAAATCGAAAAGGATTCTCAAGAAAGGTTCTAGTTGACTTTTTTAGACCTGACCAACTCACATTATTTTTTTCTGGTCGCAGAGACTGAGCAGTTTTTGCCCAGGCTTACGTATGAGTGTGAGCCAAAACGTTATACGTCAGATTTTACCATCGTCGGGGGAAAAATTAGTAATCATATTAGTGTTGTACCTGTGCTCGTGGAAATTCATACTAAATATATTACAGAGATAAATAAATAAGTTTTAAATAATCCTCTCTGTATTTATACGTCTATTTTTTTATTAAAAAATTGTATTTAATTTTAAGGAAGAAATAAATTTTATACTCTCTTAAAAATACTTATTTTCATTTGCCTTTTGTATATATATATATATATATATATATATATATATCAGAATTACCCGAGTATGTATACTGATTCTAGGTTGACATTGCCAATATAAATAATTTCATCATATTTTTATGGAGACGATATTATTATTATGCTATAATATTATTTCACAAAAATTAATGAATTCGTTATTCAGGTTTTGAAGTTGTTCAGCAAATAACTTATATTTTCCTGATTACTTTAGAAGCTTCATAAAAGTCTTATTAATAGATTTTGCTAACCTGGAAATCCTAAATCTTCTGTGAATTCTAGAATGCTTTAACAAAAAAGCATGAGTACAACGAAATACAAAAAAAGCTCTGATAGCGACAAAAAGTTAAAGTGTTTTTAAAGCCACACAGATGAACATGCAACGTAGTCTAATATGGCAACTTTACAAGTTCGAATTCGCCATAATGCCACTGAGGAAGCAACCAGAACCTTTTACTGTACGAAAGATGAAGGCGCAGTTGATCATGGCACAATAACTAGACGTTTCAAGAAATTTCACTTGGGTTGCAAGAACCTCGACTCTCAGATAAACCTAAATCCGTAGATCCCAAGGTCGAGCTCCCAGATTTAGAGATAAATCTGGCAAGTAGTTCTTGAAGAGTGTCAGGCGAGCTCGGCAAATCCTAATCAAGTTCACGACCTCGATAAAATCATCTTAAAAGGTCAAATTGAGGCTCACGTTACCAAAATATTGCAACCTTTCTAACAAGCCGTAGTATCTTAAGTTTGGAGAGAGGGCTTTAGAAAATATAAATGAAACTATTTTAGAAATTAACTGAAATAAAAACAAAACAGAAAAAATCTACACGAAAGAGGAAAGAAATACATAATAAATCTTCAGAGATGAGGTCAAGATGATTAATAATGATCATCGTTGACGAGTGTTAATCACATGCATGAGTCAAGCAAGAAAAGATTCAACTCAATGTGATTTTGCTTAGCAAATTAAATATTGAAGAATGTATTCTACAGATTATTTTGCATCGTTTAGGTATCTGCTTTATCAAACGTTGCTACAATGGATTTGCTCTGTAGATATATGAGATATTTTTTATATCGACTCTTTTGGTTTTTTTCCTATAAGAAAGAAGTTACTTTTTACTCTCACGGATCATACATTTGATGAGAAGTAAAAAATGAATCGAACCATTGTGTTAACAGCATCAAAAATACGAAGAAAAAGATTAAATTTCCAGCACATAAATCTCAAAATTGATTCAAAATCAACTATAGAGCCCAAACTTAAACCCCAATCAAATTTGGAAGCAATAGCCTTGTCAACGTAGCAACATTTTGCGATAGAACATAAAGTCCAATTAACCAACTTCCTGAGCTTATAATGTCTACAGCCGAGTAGAATATAGACATCATATACGTACAGTAAGATAGATATTATTACAGAAAACTAAAACTAAAATACCATGATCCTGGAAATAGATGGATATTTTCCCGTCAAATCCACCATTGGGAGTGGAAGATTGCTTCTCAGTTCTCGCGCCTTAAAATCACTAAAATAGAGAAAATCACACAGAGAATAATGTGTTAGCGGTTAGAGTGTTCGCCAATGGCCCGGGAGACCTGGGTTCAATCCCAGGTCGAGTCATACCAAAGACTCAAAAAATAGTACTTGATGCCTCCTTGCTTAACACTCAGCATTATAAGGTACGGATCAAGGGTAAAGTAGAGCAATCCAGGGAAGGAGTAGCGCCCTCCCCTACACCTTGGTGTAGTAGCTATCGAAAAGGGAGCCTTCGGGTTACCCTCGACTATGGTCGCCAACTTTACTTTTACTTTACATTCAATGGCAATCTCGGTCCAACAATTGTCTCTTGCTACAGACCCTTCAAGTCCACTGATAAAACGGATATCACCACTTTCTATAACGAGTTCGGTACATTTTCAAACACACCGTCATGATAGAGATATGAATGCGCAAATAGGCAAAGATAGAAATAATTAAATCCTGCTTACACAACTCGCCTAATAGAAATGGTGAATATCTTGTAAAGTTTTCTCTCGAAAACAGGTTTTTATGCATCTATTACTAGGATCATGGTATTGTAGGCTGAATTCCAAAAAGGGAGGGAAAACTATGAACCTTGCGAAATAACTATAAAGCACTGCTAGATTATATATCTATAAACAAGAAGTGGATAAACAGCGCTTTAAACTCCTTTTTTGAAGGAGTATCTTCCGATCACAGAATCGTCTCAATAAAGATTTGCCTGGACTTACCATATTTACCAACCCCTCCGCTCGGGCAGGATATGACACAAGGTCATTTTTTAAGCGGAGTTTAACAGGTTTGAATTCAGAGTTTTCCTTCTCCTAGACTAGTTGCCTAACCAAGGCTAAAGAACCTAGTCTGTCCTACTATTTACCCATAGCTGGAGGGAGAATAATTGGATTCATACCTTTCCCAAGGGTATTAGTGCTATGTGAAATGCAATCAGTCTCGTCCAGGATTTGAACTCGTGTCGCCGAAATAAGAAACAAATTGTTGAAGCTTTACAATATCACTGGCCCTCACATGCTAATAGGGATGTAAATAAACAGTATACTGTAACAGTAGGAAAAAAGTTTGATACTCTTCAGGAGACATCTGAAAGATATACTCCGAATGATGAATACGAAAATTTTGTTACCGCCCATACAGAAGCCGCAGTAGAGTGCATACTAACCAAAACCAAGAGCCAAATGTAGATTTCCATAGATGCAGCTTGGGAAAAACAAGTAAACATGTAAAAAAACATCCTTACTAAAAAAAAAAAAAAAAACAGAAAATACCAATGCACAGAGCCTTATGAAAACTCTGAGAGAACTAACTAAAATATACCGAAAATAACTGGAATCCATTCAAGGCCAAATCAATAAAATCGAAAACTCGGTAGAAGATAGACAATAATGATTAGCACGGCAGACAGTAAACGAAATGAACGGAAGGAAAAGCACTTTGAGAGCAAAACTAAAAGCTGCAAGCTCGGAAGAAAAACTTCACAAGTGAAAAGGATATTTTAAGAATCTTCTTGGAAACTCGACTGAAGTCACTGATAAACTTACCGAAAAATTATTTATGGCCAACAAGACATAAAACTAGAACAGTTTACGGAGGAAGAACTTGATACTGTACTACAAAAACTAAAAGCAGAAAAGCTGCAGGCCTCAACGAAATACCTCCTGAAGTATAGAAGTCAAAGGAATTTGACGACATACTTTTTCGCTTATGTAACGCTTATCTATAGACAAAACACAATGGAGAAAAACACGGAATTCTGAATTCTCCCTTTTCTCAAGAAAGGTAATCACAGAATCATGAAGAACTAAAGAGCCATTACTCTTACTGCTAAGGTTTAATATGCCAAACTTCTCAATCGTAATCGACTTGAAGCGGAGAAAATTCTTAGGAAAAATTGGAACGGCTCCTGCAGAAATCAATCCACGACATCACAGATTCTAACAATCCCTCATATCATCTGAGTACATGCAAAATATCTCGAGGCAACAATTTTGTTCGTAGATTTATCTAAGGCATTTTATTCTATACACAGAGGAAAGATGGAGTAGATACTACTGTCATATGGTCATCCCCAAGAAACTGTTACCACTATAATAATACTTTAGAAAAACAAGAAAGCAATGGTTCGCTTACTCGATGGTAACACCGACTTTTTCGACATTGCCACGTGAATCTTGCTAGGAGATACCATATACTCGTATGTTTATTATCTGCCTAGATTACGTACTACGAATGTCAATAGGTCTAATAAAAGAATATGGTTTCACACTGACTTTATTGGCATTGTTGCTGGTTTCTTGCAAGCAGATATATTAAGCACCATATATATTAATAATCTGTCTAGGTTACATACTATGAATGTCAATAGATCCAATAAAAGAAAAAGGTTTCTCATTAGAAAAGACAAGAAGCAAATGATATCCCTTAGAAACTATGATAGATGCAGATTATGTGGATGATCTTGTACTTCACGGAAATATAACAGCAACATAGCCGGGAATAAACAGCAAGAGACATTGACTTCTACATCAACGCAAATAAAACATAGTTCATGCGGTTTGAAAAAAAGGGAACCATTTCTACTTTAAGTAGCAAGCCTCTTAAAATTATTAGAATAGTTCACATACCTTTGGCAGCAATATCTCATCTACAGAAAGCGATGTCAATATACACACTGGGAAGGCGTGGACTGTTATCGATCATAAGGATATCAGATCTCTCTGATAAAATAAAAGCTGTAGCTATGTCACTACTACTGTATGGGTGCACCACCGGGACGCTAACGAAACGAATGGAGAAAAGGCTAAATGGATCAATATAATAATGCCACACGCTGTTTTGAACAAATACTGGAAGCAACATATTACCATCGGTATCTGTATGGCTACTTACCCCCCGTCTCACAAATCATACAAGTAAAGCGAAAAAGACCTGTTGGGTATTGCTGGTGAAGTAAGAACGAACTCCTAAGTGACATTTTCTTATTGAATCCTACACATGGACACATCAGTGTTGGCCAATCAGCAAAAGCTTACATATATACACTCTGTGTGGACACTTGATGCGGTCTACAAGACCTACCGGGAGCGATGGACGATAGAGACGGATAGCACGCGAGAGAAAAAGAGAGAGAGTGAGAGTCAGGAAAGTTTTTGTTATTAGAACGACTTAATGATGATGATGATAACATCCCAAAACGTTTAGAGTTTTCAAAGAAAGGAAAACCCCCCAAATAAAAGTGATGAAAACCAATAAGTACGAAGCAAGGAAGAACAAAGAACTTAACCAAAAAGAGAGATAATTCTAACTTTTCATTGTTTTCGAAATGAACGATGCCAAAATTCTTGAGTATCAAAGCTATAAAGCACACAAATATTTTCATAAAACCGAAAATAGCGAATTCATTTAAAATTTTTTTTATTGATCCCTAAGAGAACCAACTTTCTTCGGAGACTTATCAGAGGTTTTTCATTAGAAAAAGATATTTCGGTGAAATAAAACCTTTTCCAACGAATAGAATGCATCATTTATAACATAATTTGAATTTTTTTCCAATAATTTTATAATTGATGCATCAGAAAAAGTTACAAAGTTCTTCCTTTTCTATGTATAAATAAATCAACCGAAAATATAAATTGTTTTGTCAACATAAATTTGGCTGTTGAGTAATAATGTAAACAGATCCTCAAATCCTGTTGAAAATCTTTTTAATAACCAAACAGGAAGTTTTCATCTCGATAGCTCATAAGGTAAAAGCAAACCAAAATTTCGATCGGCTCCACGTATCCACTTCCGGGACGAATGCGAAAAAAAAAAAAAAAAAAGATGACCATAAAAATATTTTCCAACCAATTAGAAACCGTTACGTAACTTTCAGTAAAGTCGAGTTCTAAGCCGATTCGAGTTTGAAAACGTATAAGAATGTTTGAATTGACGCAGCAACAGAAGGAAATGATCCTGACAGCAACGACCCCGAAGAAATGCCGACCGATCAGAAGCGAGCTGTAGCTTTCAAATATGCCAAACGATCTGACTAAGGAGCAGTAGCGACTTCAAGAAGATGCCAAACGATCATTAAGAAGCAACAATATGAACTTCAAAGAAGACGCGGTCACAACAACGATATGCGATCGTATTTTACTACTTTATACAATGACAGCTAAGTTCTATTTGTAAATCAATCGAGAATAAAATCTTTCATACTTTTATTTCAAACACGTCTCATCTCCACGATTGTGTTACTTGTCACTCTTTTACAGTTAGCGTAAGTTATGTTAACCAAAGTCGATGATATTCGTACAAACCTTATCATTACTTGTTACCATAGCTTCTACAACAGATAAAATGATATTAAAATCAGTGTATTCATCTGGTTTGAAAAGCTTTTCATTTATCTAAATATCTTTTCTGATGGAAAAATCTCTCTTCAGAGAGTCAAAAGAAAAAAGCCCTCCTAAGACATTAATAAAATAATTTAAAATGAATCCACTATTTTTAGTTTGATTAAAGTTCTATTCAACAAACCATAAAAATTATGAAGATTTCCACTCGTTTTTTTAATTTTCTTTCAATTTCCACAGCCATATTCTCGTGTTCGGACAGGATGAGTCTAAAATCGAAGTGAGTCTAGTTCAAGGGAACGCAACCCAGTGACATCATCTCCCATTTTGCTCCAAAAATTCGATGTCAGCGTAACAGTAGTTAGTGTAAAAATTGAAAAAAAGATTTTCGTATAACAATATTGTTATTAATCATTTCGAAATGCACACGAACAAGCCTGACCTGGTTCCAGCTAAGCTCATGCTTTGTTGGCGTGATGTAGTAAAAAAAAAAAGCAATGTTTTACAAAGCTGCTTAGCAATCAGGCAAAAAAAAAATGTCCATTCCTGATGGGACAAGCGGCATAAGTTGCAAGCATAAGATAAAAAAAATAATAATAGAGATGCAAATCTGATTGGGTTTGTTTATTCCTTTATTTCTTAATTTCTCTTATTGAAGAGTTCTATTTTTTTTTTATAATTTAAAAAGTCATATTTTTTCGAGCAAACACGGTATTTAAAAAGATTCTTTTTTTCATATCTGAAGATCACTAGTGATTGGTTGTTCTTGTGAAAGTTTCTCGGACTAAAAATAAAAAGTCGCAACATAGACTGAAATATATATATATATATATATATATATATATATTGTTTTGGATAAAAAAAACAACGGAAGCAATTTTTATTATTGTCACAAATTGTAATTAAACTTTATAGTGATTATTTTCCTTGATTATTGTTTTCATAGTCCCCTTAATTGTAGCAAAAATAGCAATTTTGTGAAAAGAAAATTCTAAGAAATACAAAAAAAAAAAAAGAAAGGAAATTTCAAAGAATTTTCTTTTCCTTGATGTGATATCGCAATTTATGATTATTCTTTTACTAATGGATTTTTAATTTCTATTTGTGTTTAAGTATTTAAAGTTTCATTAAAATCTGTGGCAATAATAAAAAATGCTTCATTTTTTTTTTCATTATATGGCTTTTTGTCTAACACTATATATATATATAGTTTCTGATTTTGAATTTAGCCGGTATTGAGCACTTTTTGGATCGTTTGAAGAAACGTTTTTAAAACTTGTTCATATATATATATATATATATATATATATATATATATATATATATATATATATATATACAAAGATGGTTCAAAAAGTCTATAACTTGACATGTAGTTATTAACTGAAATTTGATCGGAAATTTTCACTTTATAATGTCCGATCAATGTGATAAATGGAAATGGGTTGGTTTAAATGCATTGACAAGGAAGAAGATTATACTGAAAAATAAATATTTGGTGTTGAAATATTTTATCATTAAATTATCAACTTTTTGAGGCACTAATTTGCATATATATATATATATATATATATATATATATATATATATATATATATATTAATTGAAAGAGAGAAAGAAAGAGACAGAGACAGAGAGAGTTGGGTGGGGAAAAGAGGCGCTCAGAAAAATAGATATTATTTCATAATCTAATCACTTGACAAATTCTCGTTCAAATCATCTCAGATTTTAACTCAAAATTCTGTGTTTAATTGTTTTTTTTTATTTTCAAGTTTAGAAATGCAATTCATTGGACAAGGAAAAGTGTTTAAACACAAAATTTTGAGTTTTTATGCATACTGTTAAAATATGGAGTAATTTAAATGAGAATTGATTAAATCATTAGATTACGAAAAGATATAAAAATTTCTGAAACACCCAGTACATTTCAAATAATATCAATTTTCAAACTCCACATATATACACACACACACACACACACACATATATATATATATATATATATATATATATATATATATATATATATATATATATGTGTTTGTGTGCGCGCGTGTGTGTGTTTGTGTGTGTGGTTACAAAAGGAATAGTTATTTATAAATAATAAGTAAAAGGTCAATCTAGCTTATTATAAACAGTCTGAACAGCAACATCATGAAAATAATTGTTATTCAGTTTACAGAAAATATAAGCGAACTTGAACATATTCATTATATTTCGGCGAGTGGAGAGAGCATTAAAAACAGAATTAAAATATTACGTGACAATTTTTTACAAGAAATATTTTTTCTTTTTTAAAAACTGTCCTACTGTATTTTTCTTTTCCTTTTATTTATTCATTTTTTCATAACTCTTAATCAAAGAAGCAACATAAAAAACAATGGTCTAGAACAGACAATATTTATTGTCCTTTTCAAGTTTATGCCAAAGTGAGATAATGAAAAAGTTATAGGTCAAAAGTTAGTCGGGGCGGAGGTATAAAGAGAAGAGGTGGAGGAGAAGAAGGAGGTGGAGGTAGTAATGATGACAGTTGAAACAGCATCTTTATCATTGTATATATATATATATATATATATATATGTGTGTGTGTGAGTGTATATGTATGTGTGTGTGTGTGTGTGTGTGTGTGTGTGTGTGTATGCACATTTTGTTTTTTTGGTTGTTGATTTGTTTGATTTTCCCCCGTAGTAATTGCGCATGCGTCAGTATTGGACTCGTGCGTTGCCCGGATGTCTCACTGGGAAGTGTCATAAGCGAGGGTAAGTTCATTCATCTCTTTCTCCTCTCTAGTCGCCCAGTTCTGTCAACAAAGAGAGATAGAAAAAGAAAGAGAAAGACTGGGTAGGTATGAGTTTTAAGCGGTCGTTAGGAATTAAGGAATGATCAAAAGTCTTAGAGCTTCAAATTTTGATAGACAAACACAGAAACAAAGAGAGAGAGAGAGAGAGAGAGAGAGAGAGAGAGAGAGAGAGAGAGAGAGAAACACACGTGTTAGCTTTCGGAGTCAATCGGACTTTGAAGTAAGCTCTATATATAAAATAAGCAAAAATGAATCAAAAGTTATATATATATATATATTAAAATGAATCTAGGATTTTTTTTTTAATTCTAAAAAATACAAATCTCTTCGTAGACCTATTCATTTAAAAATATTTTTATTCTCTCTTTGGACCTACAAAAAAAAAAAAATTATATATATATATATAATGTTAAAACTCAAATTTTTCCCTACTATTTAAGTTTTATGAATCTCGATCCTCTTGGTAGACAGCATTGTTTTGTTATTTTTTTTTTTTTGTTTAATGGCATATCAACCTACTCAAAGCTACCCTTGTTGAAGAACAGCAGTGATACTATTGAAACCCATTGATGGTGGATTGGATAACAGAGTTCATATCTTTCCCAGGGGTATTTGTCCGAAAGTGAACTTAGTAGTAGCGCGACTGGAGTTCGAACTTGCTTACTACGATGTCACCATCCATCCCGTCAGCCACTACACTATGGAAACTGTTCCCTGATGGGCATCAAAACAAATGAGAAATAGGAACATTTTTATCAATATTAGCATTTAATACTTTGTTTTACTTATAAAGATTGTTGAGCACTTTCTTAACTATTTCTTCTTCACAGGTCCCATATCTTGGTTTGATCGTGTGTCTTAAACAAGAATACCCTCAAATAGTTTAAATTCAGAGTTTTCCTTCTTTGGAATTGGTTGCTGAGTTAAAGAGTCCAGTCTGCCTCAGTTTCATAGCTGGAAGGAGAATAGTTGGTGTTATACATTTACCAAGGTTATTATGTGAAACAAAAACATCACTGTTCAGGTTTTGAACTCGTTTTGCCGAGTTCACTTACACTACGACAATAACCGTTACGCCATAGCGGTTCCTTTGTTTTTACTTTCCTATTTTATAATTACTTCAAAGCACACACACACACACACACACACACACACACACACACACACACACACACACACACACACACACACCGAGCTTTGTGTATTTAATGGTTTTTCATAAAACCAAATTGGGAGTTCGTGGCGTAGTGGCTAATGTGCTGGACTGCGACATCGTAGTAAGCGAGTTCGAACTCCCGTCGCCCTATTATGTTCACTTTCGGACTTTGGAAAGCTATGTACTCCCTTATCTCCTCTACCAGCGATAGGTTAACTAGTGCCACTAATATCTTTCTACAGGGAGGGACATAGCATTAAATAACCCGCGAAAGTTGATATGCCATTAAACTAAGAAAGCAAACCCCAACTAAAATTAAGAGTAAGTAGAATATAGCGGTAGTGCCTTTCAAGATTAACAAAATTGATTGATGAAATATCTCATCATTTGATATATCTTAACGTCATATTAATATTATAATGTCATATCATTAATGTTATACATGGTGGGCCTTGTGCCAGACACTGTCTAATTTTGAAGATTGTTAATGTAACAGGACATAAGAATAATTCTTAATCTTGAATTTTGGGGCAAATATACGTTGTTTTTTTTAATTTTGTTTCTATGATTTTTTGTTGAAAAGTTACGGTGTTTTAAAGTTGATAGTTTTATGGAAAAATCAATGGCAAAATTTGTGCATTCAAATTTATCACTGAAATTGTGATGCAATCTTAAAATGACTTTAAAGTTAATTTAAGATAAAATGCCCAGAAATGTTCTGAGTTTTTGGACTAAAAGGTTTAGTAATACATTTTTATGATCATTTCAGTAAAATTTTACTTTTTATAACCAGATTTTAAGTTAACATCCCATCAAAAATGCTTATTTGGGGGGTAAAACACCGAAATATTTTTGTGAGTATTTAAGAGTATCATTATAACACAAGGTTGAACATATTACTCATATATATAAATTTTCTTTTTTCTAATATTTTTTCGTCAATTTTGAATTTCAATAAAAATATCAAGTAAATGAAAAGTATAATTCCATTGTTAGAAGCAGAAATCCAAGTCAAATTGTGTGTATTCATTTCATTTAGTTTGATATTTTCAATGCTGTTAATATTCAAATTCTGTTAATAAAATTTGGTTTTATATGTAATTTTTCGATTTTTCATTTTTACGTGTCAGTCAAAAATCTTATAAATATTTAATTCTTTCCAACGTGGCTATTCAGAGGTCATAAATGGAGTTTTGGTGAAATTCTGATCTCATCTACGTGTGCCCAATGTATGGTTTATCACATTTTTTGACAAATTTGCATTGTCCATTCCATATAACCATGCAACGATAAATCTGTCCCACTGTGTTATGAATTAACATCATTTTATAATACAATATTTACATAAAACAGACTCTCAGCACATTGAATATCTTTGTTCAGATCAGCGCATTTAAACAACAATTGCTCTAACTGTTCAGCACTTAAAAAGCAGATTTAATGAATACTTAACAGACAATAGCAATATTGATATTCACGGCCACTAGAAGAGTCTGCAGGTCGGCCATTGACTTGTCGTCATCGATATGAACAAACAACAATAAATAAACAAATAAGCATTGGTAAATTACTATCACCTTGCCTATCTACAACCGACATTTATATTTTCCATACATTGTAAACTGTAAACATCTAGTTGAGATATCTCATCTACCGAAAACGATTTTAACATACAGTTAAAGCGTCAACTGCTCTTAACAGGTTATCGATTATATGGAAATCTAATCTCTCTGATAAAATAAAACGTAACTTGGACTCTTACAAAATGCTTGGAGAAAAAAGCTAAATAGGAACTACACAAGGATGTTGCGTATTGTTTTGAAAATATCCTGGAAGCAGTACCAGACAAAACAGTAATTGTACAGCCACTAATTTTACAATCGCCCCAATAAAGACAAATAAGACATGCTAGGCATTTGCAGGAGAAGCAAAGACGAACTCAACAGCGATGTTTTCCCATGGACTCCTACACATGGAAACACCAATGTAGACCAATCAACAAATTCCTCAGCTTTGTGTGGACACTGTGTGTCATTTAGTTGACCTACAAAATGAATTGGCCGATAAGAACGGGTGGTAAAAGAGAGAAAGACAGAGACAGAGAGAGAGAGAGTCAAAGGAATCTGTACTGTTGGTATGCTGTATTGATGATAATGATGATGATGTAAATTTCTATGCAGATTCTTTTTCAGTATGTTGTCTATCATTTGTAATTAAATATATTTTTCTAACCTAACTGTATATATGGCCTTCTTCTTCTTCTTCTTCTTCTTCTTCTTCTTCTTCTTCTTCTTCTTCTTCTTCTTCTTCTTCTTCTTCTTCTTCTTCTTCTTCTTCTTCTTCGTGATTTCTATACTAATTACATTAGTAACTTAATACAAATTACATCAAAGCCAGCAGTACTACAAAGTATAGAATAACATTTTACTTTCTCAACTTGTCCTTGAAAACTACCGATGTTTTCATCATTGCAAGATAGCGTGAATGCACAGTTTGAATAGCCACTCCACAAATTTTCTTGCAAACATATATTTTTAGAACTGAGTCGTCAAGTTCAATTTTCGTCGTAAGTTCCACTTGCAGAAAAATCAGATAGCCGATATTTTGAATGCGAGTGCGTTTCTAGTGCTATTCGATCTTCATTATCATTAAGTCATATCGAAAACCCCAATTCCTTTGATTCTCTCATATCACACGTCTCTATCAGTATTTGTTCTTGGTAAGTAGTCTAGAAGATATCCATTGTCCGCACAGAACTGATGAAATTGCTTATCGACCAACACTGGTGTGTCCATGGGTAGGAGTCCATAGGAGAATGTTACTTACGAATCCGTCCTTACTTCTCAAGAAGTATCCAGTATGTCTTGTTCGTTTAACTTGGATGGTTTGTGAGATGGGATGTAAATGGATGTACAGCTACTGTTTTGTACGGGACTGTTTTCAGGATTTGTTAAAAATAGTACGCAACCTCCTTGTGCCGTTTTCATCTAGCTTTTTCTCCTAGCATTTCGTTCAAGTCCAAGTGGTTCAACCATACAGTAGTACTGACATCGTTTGATCTTCGGTCTCTTTATATTTGGCGAATATGTCGACAATTATTTGTCAAAATCAGCATTAAATTTTGTAATTATAACTGATAACAATTAAGGTTAGACTCCGAACGCAAAATGTATGTCATTGTTAGTAGCTAAGAATTAAATAACACTAAAAACAGGATCATTATACGATGAGAACAAAAATATATTGGGACAATAGAAGAAGAAGAAGAAGAAGAAGAAGAAGAAGAAGAAGAAGAAGAAGAAGAAGAAATAAGTATTGATATAGACAAATAAATGGTTAGATAAACAAATAGGCAAATATATAGAGAATTACGGAAGAAAAGATGTATTAATTATAGAGTTTACACGAGAGGAAAAACAGATTGCACACAAGACGTTGTTTGACAGAGAGAGAGAGAGAGAGAGAGAGATAGAGAGAGAGATAGAGAGAGAGTGATAGATAGATAGATAGATAGATAGAGAAAGAGAGAGAGAGAGAGAGAGAGAGAGAGAGAGAGAGACAATTAAACAGATAAGAATTTAAATGCATCAGTAATTTGCATATAAATGGATTCAACATTCACCAAATGTAAAAGTATTGCATAATAGTTATTATATTTATTATCATTAATATAATTATTATAATAATGAGACAAAACGTTAAAGGTTAGCCCGGATGGATGGCAATTAGCATGTAGGGTTAACCATTCAAATGCTTATTATTATTATTATTATTATTATTATTATTATTATGCATATAAATCATTGGGTTAAAAACTTAAGCTGAGTTAACAAGGAGTTGGGAAGACAAGCAACAAATGAATAAACAAAAATAAAATTAAAAAATCTGAAAAATAGATAATAACAAAATTGTCACTCAAGTTGAATTTTAAGTTTTGTAAACAACTTGTTGGAAATGGGTGAAACGCTTCATATTTCTTCTTGTATGTTTTACCATATCTTATCATTTAAAGGTTTGATTAATACAATCAATAAAGAGTTTAAAATAACGTACAAATCAAATTTGTTTTATGTTCATTAAACTCTTTATTCATAAATGGTCCAAATCTTCTGGGAAAACGTAACATTGTTGCTTCAAGGGCAATAAATATTTGTTCAATTAGGAATTATATTAATTGATTGATTTTAATGGAAATATCATGGGTCAGATGTAGCAGTCCATGGCTACCTATGTCCCATAATAGTTGTAACATTTAGTGTATGAAATTTATATGGAAATGTAATAAGTATTACGGAATAGAGGTTTTAGTACAGGTTTGTTTAGTGTATTTAACTACAAATAAACCCGTTATTGGTAATGTAAATCCAAAATTGGATTCATTTGTAAAAATAATCATAACTATTCATATCTTACACAATTAATATTGTTCCGAGTATTTCTAATACTAATAATTTGCACACAGTTATATAAATTTAAGTATTCCAATCTATAAAAAAATTTTTGGATTTAGTTACATGGTTTTAAGTATTCCAATCTAATGTTAATAATTATAAAACAGATCTATTTGACCCATAAATATGACCTTAACAGGTCAGATTGAATCTGGGAGTAATATTAATTAAGGGATACTCAACACTCGACAGAACTGGAGCCTCACTATGTAATGCAGTTTAGAGTTATACTCAAGACATCCTTTTTTTAAGGATTTTAATTTGTATCCTCAATAGAGGATACAAATAGCGAATTGTAAACCCCACCGACAAAGCTATAATTATGATTTAAGGCCATAACTATGAATAAGGGCTGTGATTTTTTCGATAAACCCCAATAAAATGAAATGATTTATTCATCCTCTGTAATAAAGATTACTTTTGTTGCATGAAATAATCCATTCTGTAATTCTTCTTCCTCTCCTACAACAATATCAAGACTTCTTGGATTAACTCAACAATAGATACTGTGAAACTCCTGGGGTATGGGTGTTGTATAAAGCCCAGAAATATTTCGAAAGGAAAAAAATGTCAGTTATTTTCTTTGCTGATGTAAATATTTACTTTATTTTCTTTGAAGTATCAGTAAATTGTAATGTGTTGAGAAGATTGATTTTAATGGCCATGAGAACAAATTTGTTTTGCATTGAAGCACAAATAAATATCAAGTGCAATCTGAACGTTAGAAAAAGGAATTTAAATCGTATGACTTATGCAGTATCTATCTATCTATCTATCTATCTATCTATCTATCTATCTATCTATCTATCTATCTATCACGTTAGATGGGAACTACACAAGGATGCCGTGTGCTGTTTTGAACAAATTTTGAAATTAGCCCCCCCCCAAATAGCAGCTGTACGGCCACTTATCTCCCATCTCATAAGCCATCCAAATAAGACGGGTACTATTGGTGAAGTAAAGACGAATTCATTAGCTACGTCCTCCGATGGATACCTTCACATGAACACACCAGTATCGCTCGGCTAGCAAAATCTGACATTCACCAGCTCTTCGCAGACCCTGGATGCCTTCCAGAGAACTCACTAAGAGACATGATCGGTAGGGACGGATGGTGAGAGAGAATGAAAGGAATCCATACAAGTACAATGACAGCATTTCTTGGGCAAGATATAAATCTTTTACTAAGCAGTTCTTGTCTTCTGAGAGTTTAAGAGAAAAAGTTACCGTAATTATTTGTGTATAAGACGCAATAGTTTAAAGATTTTTCAGCCCCAAAATTAAGGCTGTGTATTATATACGAGAACTAAATATTAACTTTTTGGCCACGTGCGTCGATATATTCAGGACAGCATGACTGAAAGAAAGTTATATTTACGGTCCAAACTCACTTATATCTAACAAACACTTTTGTTTTTCTACCACTACAGAGAAATAGCCACTGGACTGCGAGTTTGTTCATAGTTTCTTTTATTGTGAACTTATTTGCACTGAAAATTTATTAGAAGTTTCATGTGGACATGTCCTTGTCTTTGCTCTGAGTACTGTGTACATTTTGTGTTTCAAAACCTTCTATAAACTATATAAATTGTTATTTTTAGTCGACAAAAACCAGATAAAAAGTTGAAGAAATGTTAAATTTAGTATAAATTTAGCTGTTATAAATTCCAAAATGTCAATGCATATTACACCTGAGAGATTTTTTTCCCAGAATTTCGTTGCCGAAAGTTAGGAATGCGTATTATACCCAAATGCGTGTTATACACGACTAATTATAGAATTTAAAAAAATCAATTTTTAAGATAAAGATAAGAAGTAGATACATTTTAAGTTGGGACGTTTAGTTCATGTAAAAATACCAGAAAAAAATGGGGGAAAATATGAAAAATGCATCAGTGTTGAATCTGAAAGATGAGAGAGATGATTGGATACAATGAATAAAATGATCAATTCCTAAGAGAAAATTATAAATCACATGATAACAAACATTAAGAGTGAAAGTGAAAGTGAATTACTAGATTATACTTTAATTGTTGATAGCTTACTTTCAAAGACGAGTTTCTCGAGCAGTGTTAGTCTATCTCCAATGAGTCCAATGTCGTCCTGATTCTTTTTAAAGTGATTTAATTCCCCTTGGAGCCGAGTGACTTCGTCTTGTAGAAACTAAAATGAAGAAAAAAAAAAACCCAAAAAAGAACAATATTGAGAAATGAACATTATAGTACAATAATCAGCAAAATCAAAAAAGACAAAACAAAACCAAGATATTGCTGTATGTATTTACTTGACCTCTCCAAAACGTCAATTTTTAAGCGGTCTGAAGCCGGTTGAAATTCAGTTTTCCTTCTCCTCGGTTGGTTGTATTACTTACCACGATACTGTCACACTAAGCCTGTATCCAAAATATATAAGCTACTATTTTTTGATGGCACTCAAAGTAAATATATATCTTTTAACAACATGCAAGAGATTTTGATTATTCGTTCAATAATTATTCGGCCAAAATTGTTGCATCTTTCCTCATTCTTCGGGCAATAGTAAAATATTCACAATTTCTTACTTTTAACTCTTTGCTGATCTGATTTACAGCCAATCTCTATCCTGATTATTTTTCTCGGAATCAAAAGATTATATATATATATATATATATATATATATATATATATATATATATATATATATATATATATAGATAGATAGATAGATAGATAGATGTGCCTTTGTCAAAACATTTTAACTTTACAATAAATGTTGAAAGTGATTTATTTTTTATTTGGACACATTTCATATATTTGCAACCCCATAAATGTTTGCTCCTTCATGTTTAAAATTTTCCTTTCAATGCAAGTTTTTATCTTTAATTGTTTTGAAACATGACCTTTTTCAATCCCTCCCCATAAAACAATGAAAAAAATCAAAAGGAAGAAAGATTTGTCCAAGGAAAACGATATAACTGACAAACACAAAGATTGGTGGCCCGAATAAGGCATGTGCTTTATGAAATCTCTAAAACTAGTAAATATTCTCTGAGTAAAGTGGTGTCTTATAACTATATCAAACAAGTATGGTAAATAAAATGTACGTTCATTGATATCTTATCTTCTCATCTTTAAGGTTGTGTCATCTTTGAAATGCAATATATATATATATATATATATATATATATATATATATATATATATATATATATATATATATATATATATATATATATATATATATATATATATATATATATATATATAAGAGTGTATATTTAGGCAGCAAGTTATTATTCAAGCAAGTTTTATTAAAGACTATTGAAATGTTTATTATTTTTTATGGTCACTGTCCAAGTGTCCCTTGTGGTGTAATGGTTAGAGTGTTAGACTGCTGAGTTGTAGTACACGAGTTCGATCTCCCGTCGTCCTATCACGTTAAGTTGGGAATTGTGTGAACCCTGTTATCCTCCCCGCTATGGGTTAAACAGTACTACTACTGTTCTTCTAGGAGGATGGATTTGGTTTTAAATAACCCAAGCAGTTTAATAAACCATTAAACAAACAATGAAGCAACTTTGATATTTTCTTGTAGTTGTAAAGAAGTTGTCCCATATCTTCTGCCCCAGCTTCTTCGACCATACTTTTGGTCGTCATCAGGGGTAGTGTAGTTTGAGTTAACAGTTTGAGTCTTTATTGTTTTGATTATTTGTAGCGTTTTCTTTTGAAGTTGTCGGTTGGAACGTTTTCAGTGTTTTGTTTTAAAACGTTCGTTTGGAAAAAAAAAAAGGTTTACTTATAGAGTTAATGATTTTAGTTATTAAAAATAATTAATATGTTGGTGCCTGTGTTAAAATGCTATTTTATTTAAGTTTGGATTTTTATTTTTTATGCTAGTTGCTTCTAGGATTTGTAATTGTTTTTTTATTATTGTTTTGAAGAAATCATGCGTTAAGACCATTTTCAAATTCTTCTTTTTTCCACTAAATGTTCTATCACTAATGAAATAATGTTTTTTTTTATTGAAACCAATGAAAATCTACGGGTGTTAATTCTAGTGAGAATGGAAGAATTCAAAGAACCATCCATCCTCATGATCTTACCTTTTCCAGGGTTTGTTTTTATATCCACCCAATTAAAACGTAATTACTTTCTGTACACCCTAATATATATATATATATATATATATATATATATATATATATATATATATATATATATTCATCCACAGACAGACCGTTTCGTTGTATCGCAACTCTTCAGAGTGGCTAGACACGTAAGACGCTTGAAGCTGAGATCGAATCTCATATTATTTTGGATATATAAATAAATATTGAATTTTTTTTATAATGTGGCACGAATAACGCCGAGATTGTTTATTTCTTTGCTTTCTTTGTTTAATGGCATATCAGCCTTTGTGGGTTATATAATGCAAAAGAAGTCCTTGTAGAAAAACAATAGTGGTGCTATTTAATCCATAACTGGACCCTAGATTGCAATCAGTGAAGTTACGAAAAAGTTATCAAGAATTCTCGTCTGGCTGCAAGGGTTAAAAAGTGTACTTAATTTTAGGATACGAGACTAAATGTTCTAATTTTTTATGCTTTTTAAAAAGATCTTTAAGGCCCATTATGGTAATAAATAAAGACATTCTTTATAATAGTTTACAAAAAAAGAAGAAAAAAAAAAAGAAAGAAAGAATGCATGCCCTTACTAAGACCATTTTGTTATTCCAGTCAGCAACTAAATCATTGAAAGACCGTTGGTTGTATTAAGAAAATGCACACCTCATCTCAACAATTACGAAAACCTCCAACAAAGAAAAGAAAAGATTTCAAAACATTTTCTTTCGGGACATTCTTTATTGTTGACATTTAAGGCAATATTGACTTCCAAAAGAATTTTTTGATGAAGTCTCTAATAAATATTTGCGTAAATATTTTTTATCACATTAATTTACCAAATATCATTTTTTATTCGCCAGTCTCTAGGTTCATGACCGCCGAATTGTTAGAATCATATCCACCCGATATTTTATGGCTACTAGTGGGATTCCGCTGCAGATTTTAGCTAAATGATTTTTGAAATTTTAAAACTTTTAAAATATTTTAGCCAGGGGTTTGATTGATTGATTGATAGATTGGTTTTAACGTTTCGTCAATTTGCCTGGGGTCATATTATACCTGGAGGTTAGGGAACAATGTTTATTGTACGTTCATATTTACATTTTTTGTATTGTTTCATTTGAATTTTTTTGCACATAGGCCTATCGAATAGGAATCATTCTTAAACAAATCCATTTGATCCATTGATGAAACCCTAACAGGTACTAATACCTCTGGTCAGAGTGGACCTTGGAATAATGAAAATGAAGGGGTACTCCACACTCAATAGAGCACGAGAACTGGAACCTCACCATCAGATGCTGTTTAGTATCATAACCGGAATAATGGTCCTTTTGAGTTACCAGCTAGTTTCTTTCCCCTCTGTATTTCGTCTCCGATGACCAAATCACACAAAACTTTTCCATTCCATTTCAGTTTTGAATTTTTAATACCTTACTCCTCTTCTGTGTTTTTCACGAACGACAAATATGTTTGAGTAAAATTAGGTTTCTTTGCTTTAGGGCATATCAACGTTCGTGGTGGCCCTGTCGAGTGAAGCTGCAGAATACACTAACTGCATCTCTGCAGAAGGGTAAGGCTTCTCCAACGAATGTCCTGGAAATGAAACTAAACAATCTAATGGTGGGGCTTCAGTAATGCTAGAGCTTTGGGGAATGTGGAGTACCCCTTCATTGCCATCGCTCCCAAGTCTACTTGGGTCCTATCAATGGGTCAAAAAGAACTAAATTGTGTAATACCGCTACACTGAATTGTTTGAAATTAACTGTTTTTACATTTAACTGTATGTAAACAAAAGACTGTACTTAAGTTAAGCTGAATTGTTTGAAATAGAACTGTTTGGTCATTTAACTGTGTGTAAACAAATGAATGATGTTTAATTGAATTGTTAGTGAATGGGAGACATTAGCGGTTAGAGAAAAACGTGCAGACATGAAAACTGCCTCCAAATACAATAGGAAGAACCCAACTAATGCAAATGCCCTGAAACTAAAAAAGGCACAAAATGAATTTGCAAGCATATACCTAAAAGAACAGACAGAATACATACAAAATCAGATAGATAAGATTAGAGACACAGTGGAAGGTAGGCAATCTAGGATAGCATGGCAAACGATAAACGAACTGAACAGAAGGAATAGCACTGCCAAAGCAGTATATGCTACAAACCAACAAGAACGAATAAAACTGTGGAAGCAGCATTTCCAGAATCTACTAAAAATTTACACATGAACCAATCACGAGAATTATTTGTAAGCAAGTAGACATCAAACTAGGACCGTTTACTCTTGAAGAACTCGACTCAGTACTTAGAAAAATTTAAAATAGAAAAGCCGCAGGGCTTGATGAAATTTCCCCAGAAGTATGGAAGACCAGACAATTCGATGACATACTGCTCCGACACTGTAATGCAGTTTATAATCAAAATCCGATAGACAGATGGATGAAGGGATACCTCCACCTTTTCCCTAAAAAGGGCGACCTTGGATTAGCCAAGAACTACCGAGGTATAACACTTACATCCATAGCAGCCTAAATAAACAATGCCCTACTATGTAACCGCATAGAGCCCAAGATTGACAACATCCTTAGGAAGAACCAAAATGGCATCCGGAGAAGTAGATCCATGACCTCACAAATATTGACCATCCGTAGAATTCTAGAAGTCGTACGAGCAAAAAACCTACCGGCAACAATATTATTTGTCGACTTTATCAAGGCCTTTGATTACATACACTGAGGGAAGATGGAGCAAATTCTACTCGCATGCGGTCTACCAAAAGAAACCGTAGCAGCCATAATGATTATCTATAGAAACACCAAAGTGAAAGTGCGTTCTCCGGATGGAGACACAGACTACTTCGGCATTGTAGCTGGGGTAATGCAAGGAGATACACTTGCCCTATTCCTCTTTATCATCTGTCTAGACTACGTGCTTAGAACATCGATCAATAAAATCAAAGAAAACGGCTTCGAGCTGACAAAGAAAATAAGCAGAAGGTACCCCGCAAAAACAATTACCGACGCCGACTACGCCGATGACATAGCGATTCTGGCAAATTGCCCCGCCCAAGCTGAAGCCCCACTGCATAGCCTGGAACGAGCTGCCGCAGGTATTGGCCTCCATGTCAATGCACACAAAACGGAATATATGTGCTTTAATCAAACAGGCGACATTTCCACACTAAACGGTAGCTCTCTGAAACTAGTAGACAAGTTCACCTACCTAGGAAGCAGTGTCTCATCGACCGAGACAGACATCGACACGTGGACATGCTATCTATTGGCTATCGGTCATATGAAAGTGAGACCTGACCGATAAAATGAAACGCAGTTTCTTCCAAGCAGCGATCGTGTCGATACTGCTATATGGATGCACTATATGGACGCTAACAAAACGGCTGGAGAAAAGACTTGTCGGCCACTACACAAGAATGCTGCGAGCAATATTGAACAGTTCCTGGAGGCAGCACCCCACAAAGCAGCAGCTGTACGACCACCTACCACCCATCACGAAAACTATCCAAGTTAGACGAACCAGACATGCAGGACACTGCTGGAGAAGTTGGGACGAGATCATAAGTAATGTACTCCTATGGACCCCTTCACATGGGCGAGCAAAAGCAGGGCGACCAGCTCGAACCTACATACAGCAGCTCTGTGAGGATACGGGGTGTAGCCCTGAGGACCCGCCGAAAGCGATGAACAATAGGGAGAGGTGGCGAAAAGGGGCCAGGGATATCTGAGCAGATGGCACGACATGATGATGATGATGATGAGTGATACATAGCAATACTTGGAACCATTTAACTTTGTTGACATACTAAACTGAATTATTTATACGTATAAAATTGTATAGAACTGTTTATACGTATAAAAATGGATTTGACGTTAATAACCTACAATGGTTGATATGCCATAAAACCAAACCAAAACAAACCAAACGTTCGTGGGTTATTTAATGCCAAAACCACCCTTGAATAGAAGAAATAGTGATACTATCTAACTAATAGCTCCTGTGGGGGGGAGGAGGAATAATAATCTTTAACTGAGAAACCGGTCTCTGTCTGTCTGTCTGTCTCTGTCTGTCTGTCTGTCTCTCTCTATATATATATTTAGCTTCAGTGTTTCCTCTGACAATAACCGGTACGCTACGAGGGCCTCCATATTATTATTATTATTATTATTATTATTATTATTATAATTTACTCTGAAAATTTTTTCCACACCAGAATTATCTGATGGTTCCTCATTAGAGTTTGAGTGACTTTCATGTTCCATAGATTTTCCAGTTGTCTAGCAAGGTCTAGGTACTTATTTCTCTTTTCGCTTTCTTTCAATTTTACCTTGTGGTCAGCCAAAACGGTAAAGTCCACTACTCTGCAAGTTCTCTTTTTTTTTTGCTGACTATCACTAGGTATGGTCATCTGGTTAAGATTAGGTGATTCGTTTCTGGAATTATCATCATATACATCTTGCTAAAATTTCATATTTCATTTTTGAATTCATATACATACATAGTATCATCTTTTACGCGTATTCATGAATTTTCGTCTGTTTCATGAGAAGGTTTTTATGTGTATTTTACATATTTCATTTCCTTTTCACGTGTATCCGTTGTCTGTTTATCAAATGCCTTGTAAAATACGAAACAAACCAGAAAATATAAAATATTCACCTTCAGTTTCTCTTCAATTTCACTGACTGTTTCTGTTCTGTTTCCTGTGAATAAAAAAGAAGCATTTTGCTATTTTATACGATTAAATAATAAGCAAATATAGGAATGTAAAAAACAGCAATTATTTAGTCAAATTAACTAAAAAACATAGAAAATTCCTATAAACAAATAAATAAATAAATAACAAGTATTATGCAATTAGCATTTAATTGTTATCTCTTGAGAAATTACAACGATTGGGGTGAGTGCCAACGTAGACTGTTATTAAGACAATACGTTTTCCGTAACCTGGTTTGTCGTGGGGGCACTTCTGCTGTAATGTATCTTCGGCAGGAAAAGACTCTCCAGATTTGGGTTTGTGTTCAGAGTTTTCCTTCTCCTAGACTGGTTGTCATACAAAGGTTAGAGTGCCTAGTCTGCTTTACTATTTACCTATATGGAGAATAGTTCGATTCATACTTTTCCCATGTGAAATGCAAACAACGCAACTTGAAGTGTTCATTAAGGGTTTTGTATGCCAACAACTAGATGGGTTTAGTTTGATTTCCTTGTTTAATAGTATATTGATATTCGTAGGTTATTTAATACCCAAGGCATCCTTGTTGTAGAATAGTAATACTACTGTTTAACCCATATTTGGGAGGGGATGGTGTTAATGCCTTTCAAAGTTCTATCGAATACGAATAATTTTAAAACATTTTCCTACCAAAGATGGGACCCTAACAGGTACAACCACTCAGGGTCAGAGTAGACCTGAGAGTATTGACTATGAAGTGGTACCCGACATTTTCCAGATCTCTTGAGCTCGAGTCTCATTATCAGATCAATTTTGTGTCATACTCAGGAAACCTATTTTTTGAGAAGTCTCACCCTTCTGGAGTGGGGGATACAGTCAGTGTATTCTAATCGCCCACCGACTGGACTAGCATCCATCATTAAGTTGGACCAGACTGATTGCATTTCACATAGCACTAGTACCCTTGGGAAAGGTATGAATCCAATTATTCTCCCTCCAGCTATGGGTAAATAGTAGGACAGATTAGGTTCTTCAGCCTTGGTGAGGCAACTAGTCTAGGAGAAGGAAAACTCTGAATTCAAACCTGTTAAACTTCGCTTAAAAATTGACCTTGTGTCATATCCTGCCCGAGCGGAGGGGTTGGGTAAATATGATTAAGTTGCATTATATAAAACAGATAAAATAGATCTAACAATATAAAAACTGAGAAAAGAACAAAATGAATAATAGCGAACAGGATTAACATTGAACAAAGATACTTTCCCAAAAGCAGATGGAAATAAACTTCATTTAAAAATACTTACTGTGCGTTTCTATCGTTCGAATCATTTTTCCGGGTATTCCTGGTGCTCCAGGTAATCCCGGTAGTCCTGGAGTTCCTTCCTTGCCAGGCAGACCTCTACCAGGCAAACCTGCCGGCCCTGGAGGCCCAGGAGGACCTGGAGGCCCTGTTGGCCCCACAATTCCTATCTGTCTCTCTCCTGTTTTAACATAATCCACATTATAATGATACTCCCCTGGTCGACCTGGAATTCCAGTCGGTCCAGTGATACCTCTTTCTCCTTTCATTCCTGGCCGACCAGGAGGGCCTGGGGGTCCTCGTTCGCCTTTCTGGCCAGAGTTACCTTTTTGGCCCTTCACATAATGAACACGTTTATTTGTGAGTGGTTCTTGTTCGCAGTCATTACAACCGCTAACGTGCTCATTGGGTGGCAAGGAGAAGGCCATCTGAAATGAGAAACTATAAACCTGACTCATCATACAATTATTGAGACATTAAATCCTATGGAATGATCAATTTAAACCAAACTCTAACAAACCTTAATGACATATCTAATGTTGTGGTGCAATGATTAGCAAGTAAGACAAGCAGATCATATTTATGATCTTGTGTTGACACTAAGCTATCTATAGTAAATAACTATCCAAGGTAGTGATTATAATTATGCATGTACTTTTATAATTGATTCATTGATTTTAACTGTATATCAACAAGTCAAGGGTTATTTATGTCTATAGGTTAAGGAATCGCATTCATAGCACATTCATATTTAGGAGTTTTTTTTCTATCCAGCGCTATCGAATAAAATAATTTATAAACATCTACTTGATCCATAGATAGGATCCTAACAGGTACTACCATTCCGGGTCAGACTGGACCTGGGAATAATGGCAATGAAGGAGTAACCCACAATCCTCAGATATCCAAAACTGGAGCCTCAGCATCAGATTTATTGTCATACCAAAGACTCCTTTTACTCTTTTTTTCGGCAGAGGATACAGATATACAATACAAAACGATTTTTTGTTTTATTTTTCTGCATCAAATATTAGTATGAATTATGATAATGATAAACTTAATTAGGAATGTGCTAAAAACTTTCGAAGTGTGGTGGCCTAATGATTAGAAGTGCAGAAAATGAAAGCAGCAAAGTGAGTTCAAGTTCTGTCTGATAAACTACATTCATTATTTATCATGACAAATTACCAAGGCTTTGCATTTATATATTTACCCAACTCCTCCACCACCAGCTTGGTATGACACAAGGCCAATTTTTAAGCTGGATACTGCGGTTTGAATTCGTAAGTTTTACTTCTCCGAGATTTGTTGCCTAACCAATGCTAAATAACCTTGTCGCCTTTATATGTTTAAAGGCTACTCAGAATTTTGTGACAATGTGAAGAATGTGTAAAAGTCGTTGTATTATAAAACACATCTATTTGTAGAGGGTGCGATAGATATATCTCCTACATTTTAAACTGTTACCTGTGTGGTTCAAGTGAATTTTGGCAAGTGGTAATGGTAGTTCATATAACTAATGCCTCACCATTGTTTATCAGATACGATCATTTGCGATGATGGCTTAGACTGGTGAGCACTGTGCATTTGCTGTTGAAACAGTTTTTTTTTTTAAACCGGGGAATTTGTAATTACTACACAAAAAGCTTTTCATGTTCATTTCATTAGAATGATATTATTCTGAACAGAAAATTAATACTTCTGCTATGGGTTGAAAATTTCAGAACCATAGATTCATCTGGAAGAATTAAAAGATGCTATTCGCCAAAAAAGTGGCAGAAATACTGTCTGTCTCTTGGTGCTTTTATCAACCTTTAAAAACATGGTTGGTCCTGGCCATGGTCGTAACTGATCGTATCTAAAAACAATGATATGGCATTATCTAAATGGAGCTACTATTGCCACATGCTTATGTCCACTTGTACCATACAGGTGATAGTTTAAAATGTGGAAAGTATTTCTGTCGCATCCTGTACAACGAGAAACTTTGATATAAAAATTAAATACAATGAAAAATACGTCAAAATGTTTGGTATAATGAAATCATTGAATAAGTATCGATATTCCATGATAAACACATTCATGATTTCAGCCATATTTATGTTTGGCTTCGGTTATATTAAAAATACTTTACCTTACTTTCAAGATCAGTAATCCGTTCTTTGAGCGTTTCTAATGTCGTACAGTTGAAACATTCTGTAAAAGAAATTGATCAAATTAAATCTAAGTTCCAGAATCTGATCAAAATTTATTAAAGATTTCATTTATTGTGATAACAGTAGTCCTAGATAATATTGAATGTTTTTTTATCGAGGAAGGAGTGAAGAATACAGATTAGCATTTCATATGTGGTTGGTTTTACAGTAGGTCAACCCTCGGGTTATTTCAAGCCGAAGTTAGTCATTTTTTGCAAGCAATTATGGGTCAAATAGAGCAGTTGAAAATTATTTGTATTGTATAATTTCAAGTTAAGAATTGAGAAACAGATTCGAGACACTACCAAAGAAGACAGAAAAAGGTACCCCAAATGACGAATATGAGAATTTCGTCAACGTGCACCTCGAGGCGGCAGCGAAGTGTATTCCAACAAAACCTAAAATTAAATACAGAGTCCCATGAGAAACGTTAGCGGTTAGAGAAAAACGTGCACACGTGAAAACTGCCTCCAAAAGATATAGGAAGAACGCTACAAACACAAATGCCCTAAAACTAAAAAAAGGCACAATATCAATTAGCATGCATATATCTAAAAGAACAGACAGAATACATACAAAATCAGATAGATAAGATTAGAGACTCAGTGGAAGATAGGCAATCTAGGATAGCCTGGCAAACAATTAACGAAGTGAGTAGAAGGAAGAGCACAACCAAAGCAAAATTGAAAGCTGGAAACCAACAAGAAAGAATAAAACTGTGGAAACAGCATTTCGAAAATCTTCTAGGAAACCCACCGAAAGTTACGCATGAACCAATCATCAGAATTATTAGTAAGCAATTGGACATTAAAGTAGGACCGTTCACTCAAGAAGAACTCGACTCGGTTCTTAGAAAAAATAAAAATAGGAAAGCTGCAGGGCTTGACGAGATTCCCCCAGAAGTATGGAAGACCAGACAATTCGACGACATACAACTCCGACACTGTAATGCAGTTTATAATCAAAATCCGATAGACAGATGGATGAAGGGATGCATCCTCCTCTTCTCTAAAAAGGGTGACCGCGGATTAGCCAAGAACTACCGAGGTATACCACTTACATCCATAGAAGCCAAAATTTACAATGCCCTGGTACGAAACCGCATAGAACCCAAAATCGACAACATCTTTAGGAAAAACCAAAATGGCTTCCGAAGAAATAGATCCATGACCTCACAAATATTGACCATCTGTAGAATCCTTGAAACCGTACAGGCAAAAAACCTACAGGCGACATGACCATTTTTAGACTTTACCAAGGCCTTCGATTCCATTTACAGAAGGAAGATGGAACAAATCCTACTAGCATACGGCCTACCAAAAGAAACCGTAGCAGCAATAACGATTCTCTATAGAAACACCAAAGTGAAGGTACGTTCACCGGATGGACACACAGAATACTTCGACATTGTGGCAGGAGTGCTAAAAGGGAACACGCTAGCCCTATGCCTCTTTATCATCTGTCTAGACTACGTGCTTAGAACATCGATTGATAAAATCAGAGAAAACGGCTTCGAGCTGACAAAGAAAAGAAGCAGAAGGTACTCCGCAAAAACAATTACCGACGCCGACTACGCCGATGACATAGCGATTCTGGCTAATGCACCCAACCAAGCCGAAACACTACTGCATAGTTTGGAACGAGCTGCTGCAGGCATTGGCCTCCGTGTCAATGCTCACAAAACGGAATATATGTGCTTTAATCAAATAGGTGACATTTCCACTCAAGAGGGAACCTCTCTGAAACTGGTAGACAAATTCACCTACCTAGGAAGCAGTGTCTCATCAACCGAAAAAGACATCGACACGCGGCTAACGAAGGCATGGACTGATAACGATAAGCTATCGATCATATGGAAATCAGACCGATAAAATGAAACGCAGTTTCTTCCAGACAGCGTTCGTGTCGATACTGCTGTATGGATGCACTACTTGGACGCTAATAAAACGGCTGGAGAAGAAGCTAGATGGCAATTACACAAGAATGTTGCGAGCAATATTGAACAAGTCCTGGCGGCAACACCCCACAAGGCACTAACTATACGGCTACCTGCATCCCATCACGAAAACTATCCAAGTTAATAAATTTAGATAGTAACACTGTTACATCGTTTCAAGTATTCCTATCAAATATTAATAGTTTATACATTATATGATTTCAAGTAACTATTCATATTTGATAATAATAACTATTTTTTCCCCATGGAAATACTTGAAATTATAAAATACAAATAATTTTCAACTGATCTATTTGCCCCATAACAGATACTAACACTGCGGGTCAGAGTGGACTTGGGAGTAATGACAATTAAGGGACGACTTCACAATTTCCAGTGTTCCCGAAATGGTACTCAACCAACGGATACAGTTTAGTGTCACACCAAGACACCCGTCTTTGAGGGAGGGGGCAATAGGGTATGCATTTGGTGTATTCTAGGTCCCGTTGACAGGGCGTAATGGAAGAAAGTAGCACGTGATGTTTAGAATGAAGAATGACAGTGAGGCAAAATTCGGAAATGGCCGTCAGAAAGGAGAATTTAGAGGGAGGAAATAAGACAGAATAAAAATAAATCTTTTGATTAAAAAAGGAAAAAGAAAAAGGGTATTTACCTTCCTGACAAGTGCTGCCTTGAAAACCAGGACAACACTTCCAAGCCATTTCTTTACGGACGCGGAAAACTTTTCGGTACTTGGGTCTTTGGGCAATTCTGAAACGGATAAACATTGAATTAAAGACAATCCATGTAAATCGTCATCTCTAATATGGCTATAATCATCACTATCATGTTGTTTACCAACTAAAAAATTTTCAATGTTTTATTTTTTGTCCGATTCACGTTAGAAACGAATTAATTGAATCAATTTTTAAAAATCTCTGGACTGCGAGTTTGACATCCAGTATCGCTATTACTTTCACTTTCGGTTTTATACCCTTAGTACGAAGCCTCTTATCTCTCTTCAATATTATTCTTCTACACGGATTGCAACCCACAAAAGTTGATATGCCATTGAACAAAGAAATTAAACCCATCCAAACTATGCACCATCATCAGTTTATTCCACTTGGTATTGACAATTTATTTCTTGTTTTATCTTCAGCTTTTTTTAAAAGTTTTTAAATAAAACATCTCCAATGAGTTTTCATTTCCACCTCAAGAATAAATCCTTGTGATTCACATGTAGGAAACAGGTTTGATTTGGTTGGGTTGGGTTGGGTTTTGTGTCATATCAACCATTGTAGGTTATTTAATGCCAAATCCATTTTTATACGTGTAAACAGTTCTATTTCAAACAGTTTTGTTTATTATAAGTACGCAGCTTAAATGTTAAAAACAGTTCTATTTCAAACAATACAATTTAGCATTAGAGCAGTTTTTTGTTTACACACAGTGAAATATCTAAACAGTTCTATTTCAAGCAATTCAGTTTAGCATAAGTAAACAGTTTTGTTCTATTTGACCCATAGATAGGACCTTATTAGGTGCTACCACTCAGGGCCAGGGTGGGAGTGATGGCAATAAAATGGCACTCCACAAAGCCCCAACATTATTGAAGCCTCACCATCAGATTGTTTCGTGTCATATCCAGAACACTCGTTGGAGGAGTCTTACCCCTCTGGGCCATGTAGGAAACAGAGAACCAAACTGATTTATTAAGATTCAATAAATGCAATTGTTTCTGTTTTTCTGAAAATGCCCCTAGAATTATTTTTAACAAGATTTTAAAACAATTCATCTCGATTTTGTGTTTTTACACCTCGTTGAAACTTACATGCAAATTTTAGTCGTTCTGTGCATATTTACGTCGACAGATGAAAACAAAATTTTCACCTACAATACTTCACAATAACAGAGAATTGTACGTTTTCTTTGTAACATCTTTCATGCATTTGTGGAAGCGCCCTTGACGTAACGGTTATTGTCGTATTGAGTGGATTCGGCGATTCGCGTTCAAATCCAAGACAACTCTGTTTGCCTTTCACTTTACGCTCATGACCTTCGGAAAGGTATGAATACATCTGTTATTCCTCCAACTATGGGTAAATATTAGGATAAACTGTACTCTTTAGGCCTTGATACGACAACCAGTCTAGAAGAAGGAAAACTGAATTCAGACTAGATGTAATCCACCTAAAAACTGACCTTATTTCACATCTTTCCCATGGCGGAGGGGCTTGGTACATACGTACATATGTAATGGCTGCCACTTTGAATTCGAGTTCACTCATCGTGTAATACCATTTTGTAAAAGAATAATTAACCTCCCATAATATAGCTTTTTAAACTAAGAGATTTAAAGTTTGAATATAAGATTTCACAGTCAAGGGTACAAAATCTGTTGATAATACTTTCGAGATATACAAACCTGTCAATCACGTTTTATAAATGTTTGTTTCTCGATAATGTTTGCTAGTCTCAGTGTAAACAGTACCATTATAACTTTAAACCTTACTTTAACCTGCATTACCATGGAACTTACTATTTGTAATTTTAATACTAATAGTAAGTCCCATGGTAGTGCAGGTTAAAAAAAACATCCATGCGGTTCTTTATATTCTTTTCAGTATTTTCTATAAAGTCAGAATTGTTAGCATAAAAAAGGTTACTTACCAAAGATATAAAACCCTTAACTAATATTAGTTCTGATAGCTTTCAAACCACATTAAGTCAATCGATTAAGAAAAGTATAGCAATGAACTTTTCAGAGCAACCAAGCTTCTTTAAAATCTCCCACTGTGGTGTTCTGTTAATCCTGTTAACCCTATTAGTTTAATAAAGACTGGATACAAATCCATATGTACTTTTCATGTAATTACCTTGCTGAGAAGATTGTATCAGTGGTACCTCGACCAGTGCGGAAACTATATTGGACATCATTAGCAAAATTGCGACTGAGTATCAATCAAATAAGATCCTACATAAAACTTTGGGCCCAGTCGGCTGGGGCTGTAGAATACACCGACTGCTTCTCTGCAGAGGGGTAAGCAAGTGTCCTGGATATGACACTAAACAATCTGATGGTGAGGTTCCAGTGATGCTGGAACTTTGGGGAAGCGGAGTACTCTTCCATTGCGATTGCTCCCAAGTCCACTCTGGCCTGGAATGGTAGCACCTGATAGGGCCCTATCTATCGGTTAAATAGAACTAACTGATACTAAACCAAATTGTTTGAATTAGAACTGTTTGACTAAACTGAATAGCTTGAAATAGAAATGTTTTTGACAAATTAACTGTACTTACATTTAAACTGCGAGCTTATACTAAACTGAATTGTTTGAAATGGAACTGTTTTTGACATTAAAACTGTACTTACGCTAAACTGAATTGTTTAATATAGAATTGTTTTGACATTTTGTGTAAACAAAATCTGAACTAGCTTGAAATAGAAACGTTCTTGACAATTAAACGGTGTACTCATGCTAAACTAAATTGTTTGAAATAGAACTGATTATTTGCATAAGAATGGATTTGGCGTTAAATAACCTACAAAGGTTGATATGCCATAACAAATCCAACCAACCAACCAACATAAAAATTTTCAGTCTTCTCTCCGTCTCTTTATCCAGCCAATCATAACAGATTTTTGCCACTCTCCTGAAATGGTTAGGCAACGAGTCTAAGAGAAGGAAAACATTCAATTTAAATGGATTTAATTCCTCCAGATATGAGTAAATAGTTGGACAGACTAGATTCTTCAACCTTGGTATAAAGTCCGATCGAGGAGCCTATGGTTAGTAAAATTTTTTTAACTACTTGGTCGCTATATCGACATCAACTGTGCCTTCACCTTTCGCACAACAATATTTTTAGTTGCTTTGACGGCGTTATGTGCGAACTTGTAAAGTACAAGTTTTCAAATTTGACTACATTACACGTTCATCTGTACGGTTTTTGTATCACACACAGAATTAATGCACAATGTGTCAAACACACTAACTTCCGCAGAGGGTACCTATCAAGTTCAGTTCGGTCACGTGATATGTGCACAACAAACTAGCATGTACTAAAATAATACAAAACTTTTGACTCGACCCAGAAACATTGTCATATTTATTTAAGTTGAGTGGGTTAATGGTTTATAGGAATTTAAAAAAAACCTTGAAACAACCATTTAATAAAAGTTCAAAATAACGTGATGATTCATTTAGTCATCCTTTACACATTTGCTAAGACTATTGTATAATTAGCATTTAGTAATTATCTCCCTTTAAAAGTATTCATATAAATATTATTTATCTTGTTCATTGTAGTTTAAGTAAGCCGACAGTAGTCGAAAGTGACCCAAAGGCTCATTTTTCGACAGCTACTACACCAAGGTATAGGGGAGGAACCCACTCTTTTCGCTGGATTGCTCCACTTACTCTTGATCCATACTTTATAATGCTGAGTATTTAGCAAGGAGTTGTCGAGTACCATTTTTTGAGTCTTTGGCATGACTCGACTTTGGATAGAACCCCGGCCTCCTGGACCTGTGTCATAATGGTTATAACCATTATGACACAGGGAAATTCCTCGGTATATGGTTGCATTTTAGAAAGAGAACAGAGAGTAACTGATATATTTTAACAATATAGAAAAATAGAAGCTTGATAACACACACACACACACGAACAGTTAGATGTACACATTTTATACACACAAATATATATATATCTATATAGTAATCCACAGACAGACCTGTTTCATTCTATCTGAACTTATCAGTGTGGCTAGACATACTAGCTTCCCGTAGCTGGGATCGAAATCCGGTTGACTCAAACGCCAATCCAAGCCTCTAACCCTCAGCCACGAGAACCAGTAGGAGTGATGTAAATTTTAAACGGTTATGAATCACAATTACTATTGTTTACATACATCCGTTTAACGGCTACTGAGACCTCAATTCATTTATGAAGAGACTTGCAATAAACGCTAATGGCAACATGATTACTTCATTCGCTAGAGAACTCAACCACACACACACACACACACATATATATATATAGAGATAGATAGAATGGTTAAAATTTATCGCTAAGAATGCCTCAAAATCATAACATTCTTACACTTCTCAATACAGAAAACGTAATGCAATATCTGATGATTATATGCATCGAAGTAGTTGTGATAAGAGTTTCATAAAGAGGTTAACAAACATAATTAAGTCATAGTACAGAGTTTCATATCAAAGAGCCTTGGTCATCTTTTAGTGGCTCTTTTTCTCATCAAAACATGTCACTCTTATAGATGAGTAGCAGTAGTTTTCTGACTGAACCATTTGATCCTGGCCGTTGAACTATGAGGTTCCTCTGCCCAGCATCGTGTGTAGCACGTTGTTCAACTGCCTCTGAATTCATCCACCTTACTTTACATCCACCATGTTTCATCTCATAGTTTAAATTGATATACACTTGTGAATCTCGAATAATAATTTCCTCTTGCAGAGAGTATTATCAATTGACAAACCGGGAAAGAATTACTAGTTTAATCTCTTCGGCTTTATTGTCGCAAGGTTATACATCTCCGGTGTTACACTTGTAGAGTTTTAATAAGAGTTTTCATTCTCAAAAAAAAAAAAAAATGAATAAATAAATGAAAAATTACATTCATATATATATATATATATATATATCCAGAGAGAGAGAGAGAGAGAGAGAGAGGCTATAGTTTTATGGACATGTTAAATTTGGCTATTTAGTATAATGCCGAATCAAATCGTATTAAAGCAGGTTGATACAAAACGTGAAATGATAATAAGGGGAGCTATAACTAATCAAAATATCAGAGAATTAGATGGTGAGTCAGTGGCTAATAGCAGAAGTTCAAGAAAATGATTGGTCGTTTGGGCTTTATGGCGTATCAACCATTGTAGGTTATTTAATTCCAAATCTATTTTTATTCAAATAATCAGTTCTATTTCAAACTTTTCAGTTAAGCATAAGTACACAGTTTAATTGTCAAAAACATTTTTTTTTATTTCAAGTTATTCAGTTTATTCAAACAGTTCTAATTCAAACAATTCAGTTTAGTATAAGTATAGATTTTGTTTTCACAGAGTTAAATGTCAAAACAGTTTTATTTCAAACAATTCAGTTTAGCATAAGTACGCAGTTTAGTTTTATTTGACCCATAAATAGGACCCTATCAAATGCTACCACTCCGGGCCAGAGTGGACATGGGAGCGATGGCAACGAAGGGGTGTTCTGCATTCCCCCAAACTCCAGCATTATTGGAACCTCACAATCAGAGCAGTCGGTGTATTCTACAGCCCCAACCGGCTGAGCAAAAGTTGAGAAGAGGAAATTGAAAAGAAAAAAAATCTTGAGAATAAAGAGGAATATGGGAAAAGGAAAATCAGTAAATGTGTAACAATAATTCGAAATGAATTGAAATATTTAATATAATGTAAAATTATACGGTGAAAAAAACATTTTCAATTGTTGAGAAATAAAAATAATTGCCTTTTCTTGGATTTAGGGGCTTAGGAAACTTGGTGGTTATGAGTATAGATACGAGTATTAGTTCTTGTCCCTTTTTTGTGTACATTCTTCAACGGGTAAAGACGCTTTCTCTTTTCGTTGCAGTTCTTCAATAAAAGTAAACATGCCTTTTTTAATTTCTGTTCTTTGATCAGAAGAGAGACTTTGTTTCCAACCCAAGCGACAGACTTTGTCTCACCCTGTTAGTGAAATGTGCAGTCTATATAAATTTACTAGCCAAAGAAGACAATGAAGATTTTTTACCATTTTTGTTGCCCTTTTCATATACTGCTTGTTCATAGAACAATATGCGCACATTGTATCGGTTGGAACACAATTTTGCATTCTGGTTAATACTTCTTGCATGTTTATTATGCATGTATTAAATGTTCCTATATGTATAAGTGAGCTTATTTTTCCTTCCGTTAATTTAGTGTTGGTGTGTCATATGATATACTCATGCTCATATTACTTTTAATCTCAAGGATTAAAAAAACCTAAAAAAAAAACAAAAGAGAGAGCTGGGAAATTTTGCACACCCTTAATATCTGTTTACGTCATTTAATTAATTTTATGCTAATTAAGAATTAGAGATATACCACGTTTTGTTCTGTTTGATTTTTGTCATTATTCTATATTTGTTCGTCTCCCTTCTAATATGGTTTTCTGTTTAAATATATCCTTTTTTCTTAATGTATTTCACAGAGAAACATTTTTTATTTATTTTTTAAAATTGTTTATCTTCTAGTTACAGTGTCATACGCTTCACTGAATCTTTTATTTAGAGCGTTTTATTTCATTATTTTTACACCCAGCGTTAACATCGGTGATTTCACGCCGAATCTTCTGCTGGCATCGTTTCAAAAAACAACATCAACAACAACAAAAAGACAATGACGTGTTTATAAACAGAATACAAAAATGTAACCAATGGATGTTTCAAATAAGTTTTCTCGCCAAATAGTTATTTGATTTCATGCCACAAAACAAAATTAGTCGAGCAAGCTACGGAGAGTAAAAAAGCCAATTACGGGCTTGGTGCTGCAGAGCAATTCTTTGGAGAAAGTGAGATTAATTTTTAACAACCAATGTGTTAACCTTTATTCTTTTTAATAAATAGATAAATAGATAGGTGTGTGTGTGTGTGTGTGTGTGAGAGAGAGAGAGAGAGAGAGAGATCATAAATGCTTTTAAGTATGCGCAAAAGTTTCCAGAAAAAAAATCAGATTTAAATTGTATATTCAACCACTAATTTCCAAATAAGAATAATTCTGGAAATTTCTAAACATATCGAATATATAAGTATGTATTTACGCAAATGCTTTTGGGGCCTTACATACATTGCAAAAATGAGGATTATATATACATATAATTTTCATTTAATACGGCGATAACCGTTATGCAATACACGCCAGATTGACTATTCAGTAGTGAGACCGGATTTCTCTCTCTCTCTCTCTCTCTCTCACTCACACACCTCCTACGTACTCCACATACAGATTGACTTATGAAAAACAAAATTGCATCACCCTGAAGGACGATACTGATTTTGGTCTGGGTTCAATATGTGTGTGTGAGTAGTTGATCATCATCATCATCATCAAATCGCGCTGACAGCATGAATTTTCCTGACTCTCCCTCCATCTGTCCCTATCATCCATCACTCTCAGCAGGTCTTCCAAACTACCTTTTGTGTCCGCACAGAGCCGTTGTCGGCAAGTTCTTGTTGGTCGGTCAACACTGGCACGTCCATGTGTAGAGGTCCATAGAAGAACGGCACTTATGAATTCGTCCTTGTTTCCCAGCAGCGTCCCGCATATCTTGCTCGTCTTATTTGGATGGTATCGATCATACAGAAGTCTAACCTCTTCGATAGAATAAAACTGAATTTCTTCCAAGCTGCGTAAGTACTACTGTATGGAAGCACCATATGGACGCTAATAAAATGCATTATTTTGAACAAAACCTGGAAGCAACACCTCTCGAAACAACTGCTGTAAGGAGTAGTAAAAATTCTAAAAAAATTTCAGTGTCTTCGGCCATTGTGTGACATATCGTGTGCATGTGAGACAATAAACCTCTGTTAACACCTAAGAATGATATACAGTTTATTGGTATGTAGTCTGAGTACAGTTAATACAGCACTTATTATGGAATATGTGGACATATTGAATTATATGTGTAAGCATGTACTGTAATCCAGTCATTTACGTTTAATTATGAGTAAATTGAAACATATATTCAGAGTGTTGCAAGCTCACACACACACACACACACACACATATATATATATATATATATATATAATGACCTCAATATTTTGACAGATAATAGCCGTTTTTATGTCTTTACCATAATGTGTAAGATGATAAGACATTTGCACGTCGTTGTAGGATAGTGACATACTCTAGCATGACACTTATGCTTTGGGTCTACATAGGTACAGCCCAAGTGACAGGGGTGCCTCTGGTGGTGTAATGGTTAGCAAACCTACACGATTGAGTTCGAGCTTCATAGGGTGCCTCATTGATATGGCCATGTGCCACGTGTAAGCAAAAAGCTTTGTAAATTACTACAGTCCAAATGACAAGGATAGCAAGATAACTGATGACGATACAAACTGCATGAATACTTCCCCTTAAACTTTTCCTGACAAAGAAAATTTACAAGTTAGTTGAGGTTTAGTATTAGAACTTCCATCTTTAATTTTGATTTTGGAGTTAACTTCTCTTTGAAGGGTTGCCATCACCACGGCTTTATGATAAGATTAAAGCGCCACCTACTCCATATAATATATATATATATATATATATATATATATATATATATATATATATAATCACATTGTATTTTATACATTAGTAAATTAGTACATGAGCTTATACGATAGAGTAGAGATCCTAATGAAATCTGCTTTGGTCTATTTTCGCAAAAAATTAACTATGTACAAACATAATGTATATGCATTAAACATGTATATATATATATATATATATATATATATATATATATATATATCTGTGTGTGTGTGCTTACAAGTGCTTAACGCACATAATTTAGCCCAGTCGGCAGAGGGGTAATATCTCCCAAACGAATACCCTGGTTTTGACATTAAACCATATGACTTTAAAGGTCATGCCCTGGAGCTTTGGGGAATGCGGAGTATCCCTTCATTGTCATTTCTCCCAAGCCCACTCCAACCAGAAGTAGTTTTAGTATCTGTTAAAGTCCCATCTATGGGTCAAATAGGTCTGTTTTTCAATTAATCGTATTCGATTGGACCGTATGCATAAAAAACTCTTAAAAACAGTTACACAAAAAATGTAAACATGAATGTACAATGAATACAATTCTCTAACCTCTAGACATAAAATAACCCTAGACGGGTTAAAAATCTGTCTAGGGTTATTTTATATCTATTTCATACCTTTAGAACAAATTAATCAATGAACCAGACCTGTAATTTTCAGCTAATAACTTGCTTCGATCCATTCCATATTTTTTTTGATTTTAGCAGTTCCAGCATTCTTTTCCAAAAATTAACGGCATCAAACTGGAATCCTTCTTTTATGATAAAATTCACAATTTAGCCATAAGTAAATTTGTACAAAGGAGGCGCTTTTAATGGCTGAATTATGATGATATGAATTTAAATGAATAAAAGATTTTTTTAAAAATTATAAAATTTCAAATTATATGATTATAAAAACTTTTGTATTAGCTTAATACTTATATATGACCTATATTATTTCATATAATTATTTAAGTTGCTTGCTTGGTTGGTTGGTCGTGTTTTTTGGCGTATCAACCGGTGAACCGGTGTTTTGTGGTGTGCAATGTAAGAGAAATAACAACAGTCACGTGAAATATAATTAAAAAGTACAAGAAAAACAAAATGTAGTAAAAATAGGGGAAACAATTTCAGCACAGTGTGATTTTTTTGTTGAAATTTTGACATGCATTGATTTTGTATGGTTAATACATACGTGATGTTTTCTGTTTGGCCCAATGAATGAATTAAATGAAATTTTTTATGGATACGTTTTTTTAGTTAGTTGCCTTTCTCCGTGGGTAAAACGTAGGGTCACCCTGAGTGAAATGAATGGAATATCGGATTAGGAAGTCTTTAGCCAACGACAGAGATCCAAAGGAAGAATAGTCTTGGAATTACTGGAATCCTTGAGGTTTGTGACCAGAATGGGACAAGGGTTATCAAGTATCTTTTATGATATTTCCAAAAGGACACGGATGACTCTATGATATCTTTTATTATATTTGGTAATTGTGTAATGTATGCTAGTTGATGTGAAAAGAGCAAAGATGGAGATGTTAAAGTAAATATTGAACTGATCAAGCAAAAAATAAGTGGTTGCCTCTGATTTAAGAAGAGGGGTAAAAAGAAATGCCTGACTTGATTGTTATGAATTTGAAAATTGTTGTGAGACCGAAACTTACCTGCATCATGGACTCTTCCAGCACTATATTACTAGCGTAGTAATATCCTAATACGAGAGCAGCCGAAGCACTTAGCGGGAATAGGTGGTGGGTTTCTCTCAAATATAGAATTAGAGACTTCGCCACCAAATACGGTCAACAGCTCAACCTAGATAAGGCCAAGGAGGCGAAGTCTATAGACGATAGACTTTCCCGGGCGGTGGCTGGGGGGGGGACTCCCTAGGTGTAGAACTAGCTAGGAGGGACCTTGAGCGTGAGAATAGCGAGCGCTACAAGGGACACGTAGTTAGATCAAGGTTAAATAGAGTTCTCTACGAAGCTGTGAAATCGAACGTGACTGCGCGTGAAGAAGAAGTGCGAAGGTTCCCCGATCGGTACATCGCGTCTGTCAAGACCACGGACGGGCGACTGCTGCATTCGAGTCGTGAGATGCGTGATGCCTTTCGGACGCACTTTCGGGATCTCTTTGCCCGCTGCCCTGATCTCCCGATCCGGGAGTTTCGTAGCTATCTTGCCGACTTCCCCCGCCTTGGGTCGGCTGAAGCGGCTAGCTGCGAGGGTGTGGTTACTGAATGCGAAGTTCGTGATGCGTTGAAGCAGGTCGGCCTCAACAAGTCGCCGGGACTAGATGGTTTGCCCTACGAAGTGTACTTGAGGATGTCGCACATGTTTGTCCCTATTCTGACGGATGTGTTCAACCATTGGTTCGCCCAGGGAGCCATTCCTGGTTGCGTTACCAAGGGCGTGATCACATTGCTGAAGAAAGGTGGCAGGCATTTTTGGGAGGGTTTAGATGACTACAGGCCCATAACTCTGCTTAACACAGAGTTAAAGATTTTGGCCCGGGTCTTAGCGAATCGTTTACAGCTTGTCATCAGTGATCTGATCGGCCCCGAACAGACCTTTTCTGTGAAGGGAAGATAAATCCAGGACAATCTGCACTTGATCCGCGAGGTCCTAGAGGGGATAGAAGACGACACGGAAGCCGCGCTGATCAGTTTAGATCAGTTCAAAGCCTTCGATAGGGTTGACCATCGGTTCTTGGCGTCTGTTTTGGAGACTGCCGGATTCGAACCGGAGTTCCGCAGATGGATTAGCATGATGTACCATAACCCTCAGGCAGTGGTGCAGGTGAACGGAAGGCGTTCGAGGGTATTCGCGATCGAGCGTTCGGTCCGGCAGGGCTGCCCCCTGTCTCCTCTTCTCTATGTCCTCGCGTTGGAGCCCCTCCTGCGCAGGCTTAGGGATGAGAGGACAAGTCCGTCCCTACGCGGTATACCTTTTGTTAGCCGCCTTGCAGCAAAGGTTTCCGCGTTCGCTGATGACATCACAGTCTTTGTGTCCCGCCGTCTGGATATACAGGCTGTGAAAGAGGCGGTTGTCGAGTACGAGCAGATCGCAGGAGCCAAGGTCAATTTTGACAAAAGCGAAGGTTTGCGGCTCGGTGCTTGGAGGGGTAGCAATACTCTTCCAGGGCCCTTCCGCTGGAGTGACGGACCCATCCGCATCCTCGGGGTGTGGTTCGGGCCCGGCCTCCAACTGGAGCGAAATTGATCGGAAGTACAAGCTAACGTGAATGCTCAAGTGGGAATCTGGCTTTCAAGGAGGTTGTCCTTAAAGAGCAGGGCGGAGGCGTGCGCCACGTACGTCTTCCCTCTGATCCTTTACCGATTGGCTGTACTTCCTCTGCCTAAGGCACGTCGGTTGGCACTGCAACAATCCTTCTCCAGATTGCTCTGGGGAGGTGCAAGGCCGATGGTCCGTAGGCAGGTCTGTATCCAACGTACACGCAACGGGGGTCTGGGTATGCCTGATCTGGAGAGCCACTGGCTTGCTGAAAGACTTGCATACCTCGGCCGGTCCTTGACAGGAGACTCAGTGTGGAGACGAAAGGCGAGTCGGACTTTTCCTCGCCTCAAGTCAGACCCAAAGGCTGAAGGTCGACGTAGGCCTTTGGGCGAAGCACTGTTTGTCCGCGAGTGCCGAAAGGCCCTTCGTAACCTTCTTGGGTCCAGTGACCTTTCACGGCCTCGGAAAGAGCTATATCGGGAGTTAGTGGCGGGTTCCGCTTCTGATCCTCTTAGCGAGCGGAGAGGCTGGACGGCGGAGGAGATCCGCTCTCACTGGAATTGGGCGCCAGAATCGAGCTTCTTGAACAACTCCGAGTTCTCGCTCACCTGGCGACTTGTACGGAATGCGTTACCCCTTCTCGGCTTGAACTACAAAGCGGGCCTGGCAGACATGCCTGATTGTCCTCACTGCAGCAGTGGATTAGAAGAAACGGCTGAGCACGCCTTCTACTACTGCGAGCGAGTTCGCCCGTTTTGGGATCACGTCGGGGAGTGGACGGCTCGCATCGAACCCAAGCAGCTCGTGCTGCTCGACGTTGGTTACGTCGTGGACAACGTTCTTCCTCCGTTTCAGGGTGAGAAGCGTGTGGTGTTTCTCGCAATCCTAGCTGTAGCTCGAATGGTGATTTGGATCACGCGAAAGAAGGGATTGTATGACGATGCAAACTTTTCTCATCGTGATCTGGTTTTGTATTTTCGGCATCAGCTGAGGGTCAAAATCAGATGCGATAGAAAACGCTTGGATCGCATAACATTCAACAGAAGGTGGGTGAATGCAGCGAGCCTGGTCGTAAGAAAGGGGGCAACGTTGGAGTCATCCTTCCCTCCTCTGCCTGCCCATGGCGTCTACGGTACGGGTCCTTCGGGACCCCACCCCGGTAAGTAGGCAAAGCTGTTCTTCCCTTGTAACCTAGTTAGCAGTATGTTGTCGGTCATTGTCTCCGTCATCTAGTCATTAGTATCCAAGATCTTCCCCATCCCCATTATTTTTCTACCCTAACCCGTATCCCAGTCCGCTTTTACTGAAGATCTTGAACATTCATATGTATAAAAACCATATTACCAACTTGTATCGACCCATACCGCGCCCGACCCTTTATTTCTTTTCCCCCCTTATAGATTAGGATCCCAGTCCCACCTAGGGCAGGTCCGACTTGTTTCCGGTTCTTTCGCCCCGGAAAACAGTCGGCCTCCAATTTTATAGACGGGGGGATGGGAGGGCAACCAAACGGGGTTTTTTCCTTTGTTTCTTTGTTTTTGTATATATTTCGGGGCTTTTCTCCCATCCCTATCATATGAATTCATTTGTAAAAATCACAAGTTGTAAATAAAATCATGCATCACTTTCTTCATACAGCAAATGTGGTATTTTGGTGGAAGCAGCGCGCATGGAGACGGATGAATGACTATATATATTGTATAGATGAATGGGTCGGCGATTGTGGCTAGCTAGGTTCCCCATAGAAACTTTAGTTAAAGTAAAGACCACTCCTTTCTCCTCCCCCCAAAACTCCAATGCCTTGTGCCTTCATTATTGTAATAATAATGAAATAAAGAGAGCAGCCGTAGCAGTAGTACGACTACGAATATTGGACACTATCCTTTGTAACTTTTGTTAGTATATCTTTCTTACCTCTAAACTGTGTTAAATGTTTTCCTTCTGTGTACCGACTTTGGGTCCACATCAGTGGCGACGTATGGATTTGAGAAACGCACTCACGCCGAAAGCCTTACCAGTTCCACATTCAATAGCAACAGAAAGATTCGAGAATTTTGTCCCCACCACATCAGAGGACCCGCTCAATCACACAGCAGTGTTGAACGAGAAAAATTAATCTGGCATCTCTACATTAGCTACACATACAAAAATATTTCCGCTTACCAACATCAGTGACGAACTAGCGATTCGACACTTACGGAATATTTAAGATTATTAAAATCTGTCCAAACAATATAACGGTCAACCAAGTATCGAGAACGATTGCTTACACGAAAAAAAAAAAAAAAAAAGCCAGTTTTGTTCACAAAACAAACTGACAAACTCAAGCTTTTGAAAAAACTATTCACCAAATTCAGTGAGGCGAGCTTTTTTCTTTTCTAAAAAAAAGAAAGCAAGTCCCCACACATACAAAAAAAATCTCTCAAGCTTTTTTTTTTTTTTTGCTTCGGTCTGAAGGATAATTTTTTCTTCTCCCCTCCCAACACTTCTAAAAAAAAGTTTGTCTACAATTACAAAAATCACCCAGCGAAGAACAGAAAAAAACCCAGCTTACTTGCAAACACTTATGCAAATGAACCTGTTGGGCGCCCACCAAGAAATAATTTTTCTTTATTTTATTCCTTGCTAAAACTTTTTTGACTAACAAAAAATATTAAAAAGTGTGGAGGAAATTTAAATGACCAAATTAAACGGAACAACGGTATTTTGAAAGACGCTAAACCAGTAAGTAGTTTAATTCCTTTTCTACTAACAACAAAAAAAAAATCTGTCTAGATTCTTGTGTACCTCCCCGTACACGGGTCTTCAAAGCAACAGTATTGCTGTAATTTTGCCTTGTTCACCCCCTTTAGTCGACATATTATAAATCTTTACATAAATATGGAAGAATTTCAAAAATTGCTAAAGGCTAACATGGATCAGCAACAAAAATTCAAAGAAAGACAGAAAATATTAGTTATGGAGTTACATAGACAACAATTTGAATTCCAACAATATTCACTGCAGAAAACTGAACTACAGCAAAAAAACACTTTGAAGAATTACTCGTAAATTCATTTAATGACTAAAAAACTCTGAAAAAGACATGATATTTTCCCAGAATACAATCTATAACTCGATTGATACATTCGAATAAGTACCAGAGAACGACAAAACGTTCGAGGCTTTTTACAGGCACTATGAAGATATTTTAAACGTAGACTGTGAACAATTGCCTAGTAAAAAGAAAAAAAAGGAAAAAAATGTACGTCTACTGTTTAGAAAACTGGGAATAACCGAACATAATAGGTTCGTTGACTTCATATTACCCAAGAAAACCACAGAGACTATTTAGCTCCTATCGGAACTATTCGGGCCTAACACAACCTTGTTCCACAAATGTTGGAAACAAGCTCCGTAATGATTTCAAACTAGCCGAGCTGACTACCGATTTCAAGTGCTTAATATTTGCACACGGTCTAGTGTCAGCAGAAGACGCCGAAGTCAGACGGCGGGTACTGACCAAGCTTGAAAACGAACAAGGATTGACTCTCCAAAAATTGGCAGAGGACTGTCAAAGATTAATTTCTGTCAAGTGTGACTCAAAAACGATCGAGGAATCTGGTGTGGCTCAGATTAGAAAAATCAGAAGCAAGTCAACCGCCTATTCCCCTCAAAAAGACAAAAGGAAAATCTCATTTTCTAAACCCCGGAATAAACAAAACGCAAATAGGTTAATAAAACCGTCCGGATCACGTTACCATTGTGGTAAATGGTATTGGATGAAATTCTGTCAAGTCAAGAAAAAATATTGCAAAAATTGCAATAAAAATGGTCATAACTTAACTCAGTGCTGGTACACCAACAGAACGAGAAAACCCAAGGCAAGCTTAATCAGACGAGATAGTCAATAGGAATTTAAGGAAATATGTGACTGTTAATATTTTCAATAACTCCATTAAATTCCAACTTGACTCGAGTTCTGATATCTCAATCATCAATTGGTGTACTTGGAGAAAATTAAACAAGCCGACCTTACTAAAGACGGATAAAACAGCAAAATCCGTAACTGGCGAGAATATCAACATCTTAGGTGTGGTAATCCTTACCAAAAATGGAGTTACCAAAAAACTGAAAGCCTACGTACTAAAAAATTTGGACAACTTGTTTGGAACAGATTGGATAGAAAGATTCAATCTATGGGATTGCCCAATGAGTACATTTTGTCGCAAAATAGAAAGTACAACGTCCAATTCGGTAAATCTTAAAAAGGAACTCAAACAACGATTTCCCCAGTTTTTTTTTCTGACGGCCTTGGGAAATGTTCAAAATTAAAAGCTAAGCTCAAGGTGAAGGACGATGCACAACCGGTATTCAAAAAGAAACGGAATGTCCCTTTTCGCTGCTCTAGACCAAATCAACAAAGAATTAGATAGACTTGAACAAGCAGGTATTCTGTCAAAAACAGACTTTAGCGAATGGGCAGCACCTACGGTCCATGAAAAAAGAAGTCCAACCAAATACGAATCTGCGCCGATTTCTCCACAGGGTTAAACGATGCCTTGCAGGATCACCATTATCCTCAACCAAGCCCTAAGGAAATTTTCAAAAAACATCAAGAACATGCAGAATTTGAGAGGGCCTCTTAACGAACTCTTAAAAAAGACAAACCATGGTTATGGACACCTGAATGCCAAGAGTTTTTCGAAAAGATCAAGAAAACCCCTGAATGCCAAGAGTCATTCGAAAAGATCAAGAAAACCCTTACTTCGGATCTCTCCCTCATCCACTACGACCCTACCCTCGACATCATAGTCGGAAGTGATGCAAGCTCATACGGCATTGGTGCTTGCATTCTCCATAAACTGCCAAATGGTTCGCGAAAAGCTGTGGCACACGCTTCTCGATCTCTGCTACCAGCTGAGAAGCAATATTCCCAAATAGAGAAAGAGGCTCTAGGGATGATATTCGCCGTCACAAAGTTCCACAGATACCTAGATGGAAGACGGTTCATACTGCAAACGGACCATAAACCCCTAATAACAATCTTCGGGTCCAAGAAAGGTCAGCCAGTCAAGTATAGACTACAATTTCAAGATCGAGTTCCTAACATCTAAAAATATTTGCCACGCGGACAGCTTATCGTGACTCAATCACCACAAAATACCTGCGAAGAGCCGATCGACGCAATATTCGATCATTTCGATCTCGACACTCCTCAAGTCTCTCCGGAAGTACGACGCTCGGAAAGAAAAAGAAAATTTACGCAGCCACTTGACGTAAATCCCAAGAGGCAGAAGTATTAATAGTTTTACTTTTTTTTTTCTTTTTTTCCAAGAAAAAAAAAACTCTTGGAAGCGGGTTGTTGTGAGACCGAAACTTACCTGCATGATAGACTCTTCCAGCACTATATTACTTGAGTAGTAATATCCTAATAGGCGAGCAGTAGTACGAGAAGTACGACTACCAATATTGGACGCTATCCTTTGTAACTTTTGTTAATATATCTTTCTTACCTCTAAACCGTGTTCCATGTTTTCCTTCTGTGTACCGACTTTGGGTCCACATTAAAAATAATTGTAACAATGTTGCATAGTAGATCGGTAAGATCTGTTATTGAAATGTAGTGTAACATTTGAATTAAGTCCCAAACCGTTAAATGAGAGGAAAACACAGCGGTGTAATTGACAGCAATTGAACTCGAGGTCAATCTTAGTTCACGGCTCTCATTGAATAGTTTCAGTCTGGTGACCAAAACAATTAGAAAGAAATTAGTTGGTGAGAAATCCACAACGCGTGAGGTTGAACTCTCCATCTTGTTCTCATTGATTCTTGTTTAGGCCACGCGGTGTTGATTAAAAATCTTCAAGAAATAAAAGGTAGTATATACACATGGAGGTCTTGTCGCGTTGTTATTCCTCATCAATTAATTTTCCCTGTCGACTAGGGCTGTAGAATACTGACTGCACTCTGCCCGGAGTGGTAGCATCAAATAGAACTAAACTGCGTCATCAGCATCACCCTATCACGCCACCAGCGTGGGTCTCCCTGGCCTTTTCCCGCCACTCTTCTCTATCGTCCATTGCTTCTGGTAGGTCTTCAAGGCTACATCCTATATCGGCACAGAACTGTTGTATGTAAGTTCTAGCTGGTTGTCCTGCCTTTGCACGCCCATGTGTAGGGGTCCACAGGAGTATGTCACTTATGAGTTCGTACCTACTTCTCCAGCAGTGTCTCACTTGTCTGGTTCGCTTAACTTGGATAGTTTTCGTGATAGGTGGTAAGTGGCCGTACAGCTGCTGCTTTGTGAGATACTACATCCAGGACTTCTTCAATATTGTTCGCAATATTCATGTGTCGTTGCCGTCAATCCTTTTCTCCATTCGTTTTGTTTGCGTCCATGTAGTTCATCTATACAGCAGTATCGATACGACCACTGCTTGAAAAAATGCGTTTCATTTTATCGATCAGGACTGACTTCCATATAACCGATAGCCTATCGAAGGTTGTCCATGCCTTTGCTAGTGGCGTGTCGATGTCTGTCTCGGTGGATGAGACACTGCTTTCTAGGTAGGTGAACTAGTCTTCTAGTTTCAAAGAAACCTTTTTTTTTTAAATAAAAGCACATGTATTCCGTCTTGTCTGCGTTGACATGGAGGTCTATGCCTGCAGCTGCTCTTTCCGGACTCTGTTGCAGGGTTTTGGCTTGGGCGGGTGTATTTGCCAGAAGCGCTATGTCATCGGCGGAGTCCGCATCCGTAATTGTTTGTGTTGGGTACCTTCTACTTGGTTCTTCCTTAGTATGTTGTCAATTTTGGGTTCTATGCGGTTGCGTAGTAGGGCGTTGTATATTTTAGCCGCTATGGATGTTAGTGTTATACCCGTGGTGTAGTCGTTATCGTCGTAGGAAATGGACACGGCGACACGAGTTCAAATCCTGGACGTGACTGATTGCATTTCATATAGCACTAATACCATTGGGGAAGGTATGAATCCAATTATTCTCCCTCCAGCTATGGGTAAATAGTAGGACAGACTAGATTCTTCAGCCTTGGTTAGGCAACTAGTCTAGGAGAAGGAAAACTCTGAATTCAAACCTGTTAAACTCGGCTTAAAAATTGACCTTGTGTCATATCCTGCCCGAGCGGAGGGGTTGGTAAATATTACCTCGGTAGTTCTTGGCTAATCCGATGTTGCCTTTTTTTAGGGAAAGGGATGATGGTAGCTACTTTTAATGGCAACCCCAACGCAACACTTATCTCCTGCTACAGCCCTATCTATATTAGTGAAGAAACTGACCTCATCGCCGTCTATAATGAGTTATCCGCCCTTGTTCGTAGCATCCCGAAAGACAACATTCTCGTCATTGGTAGAGACATGAATGTCCAAATTGGTAAAAAAGGTAAACCACAAATTCAACTGACACAACTCGTCAAACAGAAATGGGGAACATCTAACAGATTTCAACGTTAGAAAATAGATCAACATGCCACAATACAAAATTTCAGAAAAGGAAGGGAAAACTATGACCTACATCAACGCAAATAATACTGAAGCCCAGATAGACTACATCTTTATGAATAAGAAATGGAATAATAGCGCATTGATTTGCGAGGCATATTCCTCTTTCGAAGGTGTGTCCTCCGATCACCGAATTGTCACAGCAAAAATACGACTGAGCCTACAAAGGAATACAGCCTGAACAACAACCACTGTACACTATGACAGGTCCCTGCTTAATAACAGGGATATTAGAGATAAATATGCTTTAACAATAAGAAACAAATTCGATGCACTACAGGAGAAGATGAATATGAAAATTTCATCAATGCCCACTTAGAAGCGGCAGCAGAATGCACATCAATTAAACAAAGAGCCAAACCAAGAGTCCTATGAGAGACATTAAACTGCATACTTATGCTAAACTGAATTACTTGAAACAGAAGTGTTTTTTATATTTAAACTGTGCACTTGTGCAAAACTGAATTGTTTGAAATAGAACTATTTTGACATTTAACTGTGTGTAAACAAAAACTATACTTATACTAAACTGAATTGTTTGAATTAGAACTGTTTGACTAAACTGAATGGCTTGAAATAGAAATGTTTTTGACAAACTGAATTGTTTGAAATAAAACTGTTTTTGTATAAAAATGGATTCGGCATTAAATAACCTACAAAGGTTGATATGCCATAAAACCCAACCGAAAATCATCAATGTATAAGATTAAGGATGGCAACATGAAGGAGACATCAGAGCGACCGAGGCAACAAGACGGAAAAGAAGTGAGGAGAAGTGAAGAACGAACTGAGGTGAAGTGATGAAATGGGAGATAACCGTTCGTAGTGTAAGGCCTACAACCATATAACATATACATATACGTACAACATAAATCGACTGATCAAAAGGCTATGCACCACATAATCTGGCTGAATATTATAACACGAAAGATGAATTAGCTTCATGCTCTCTCTATTTTTCTTTGTTGTCCAGAAACTAAAGGGCTTTTCAGCTTAATGCCTGTCAATTTAGGAATTTTGTCATTTCATCTATTTCTCTGTCTGATTCTCCTTTTCCCTAAGAATTAGAAATTTTTTTCTTTCGTAGATTATATCTTGGCTGAGATTTTATAGTCTGCCGATAATTTAACCGATGACTATACTAACTGATTGATCAATTAAAAAGCAGTTGATCAAGCCTGAAATTATGCAATTAATGATAGACACACATGCGGTGAGTGGGGAAAGGAAGAGTTCACATGGTGTAGTGGTTAATGTTCGGGACAACGACACGATAGTAAGCGAGTTTGAACTCCTGTTGTACTATTGCATTCACTTTCGGACTAATACCATTGGGAAAGGCATGAACCCTCGTATCCCGCCAAATATGAGTTAAATCTTAGCACTACTGTTCTTCTACAAGGATGGCTTTGGCATTATGTAAACCAGATTGATATGCAATTAAAAACAAAAAATGAAACCAAAATAGACACAAGCTAACATAAAGAGCTATTCTTTGGTATAAAATATAGAAAACGTAAAGGACCACTTGGCAAAAGGACAAAATTACAAAACAAATCGGAGAAAATAAATGTGAATAAAAAGCTGTGAGAATATACAAAACACACAAATAACTATTCAAACGGCATTTATTTATTTATTTTTCACGGTCTTTCAGTTCGCCAAGTACTTATGTCATCCATTAAACGGTGTGATGTCTGTCGTTATTTACTAGAGTGGGCAAGGATTGGGGCCTGTCGTTGAAATACAGCGATGAGAGGAGATCCGACAAGATGGTAGTAGGTTGAGTGGGTGGGGTTTTTTGCACCGGAAGTTGGACGTCAACCCGCTCGATGTGACAAAAACCGTATTCTTTACACGATTTCAATTTCACCACTGATTTTCTTAGCAAATATTCTTTCACTCTTTCTTTCTTTTTTGTCCTTTTTTGTTCTTCTTTCTTTCACTCTTTCTTTCTTTCTTTCTTTCTTTTTTTCTTTCTTCTGATGGTGAGGTTTCAATTCTGGACATCCGGCCAGTGTAGAGTGACTCTTCATTGTCATTATGCTGAACCGGAGTGGTAGTACCTCTTAGGGTTTCATCTGTAGGTCAAATAGATCTGTTAGGGTTCTATCTATGGGTCAAATGGAACTTTAAAAAATTTTTTTGTATTCAATAGGATCGTGCGCAAAAAACCTTTTGAGAAACAACACAAAAATGTAAATATAAACGTATAATGAACGTGATTCTCTAATTTCTAAGAATAAAATTACCTAGACGAGTTGACATGCCTTTAAAATCGATCAATATAATACACTGAACATAATCAAACATACGTTTATTTAAATGTTTTCAGATAAGGTTGATATACTATTGAACAAAGAAACCAGAGCCAAATCTTTCCTGGCTGAATTTATATCTATTCTTACAAGCTTTAAAATAAACCAGATTTAAAATTGAAATGTATCCGAAAAAAAAAAACGATATCACGATTACCCTTCTACGGTCAATTGGTTGCTTATAGACTTGTTAGTCGATATACGCCCGCATCAGATTTAACTACTTCGTCTGGATAGGGTCATTCTACTTTCTTTCATTTCCTTCCTTCTTTTCTAGCTTTTCCTAATCCAGCCTGTCCGTCAATTCGCCCGTTTTTTCCTTGCCATACCTTTCTGTTCAGAGATAAATGACGTGTTTATTGGATTATAAAGACCTCATGAATAAGAAGGACAGGAGATTTTCGGGAGAGATCAACTGATCGACTGAAGCTACGCAGAACTCTTCTTATTCCAAATTGGATGTCTACCATTTTATCATGAACAAGCTGTGGGCTATCTAGCTATGAATTTCTTTATTGTTGCAAGATTTTTTTTTCAGTTGCATGAAAGTGGGCGTGTCTAATCGAAACATCCTAGCCACATGACCATCCGAGAAATCCATTCTCCTTCCCTTTGTGTCTCTGTTATTTAAACAGTCAAGACGTGTCACTTTTTTACCCCTATTTATTATAAAGTAGATACTTTGTTTCCTCTCCCAATAGACATTGTTTCTAGCCTGGGAATTGAAATGTAAAGCCCACAAAAAAAAAAATCAAATTAGGCGTTTACCGTTTTTGTACCTCTTTCATATATAGCTTGTTCGTACAATAATATACTTTTGTGTTCTTCTTAATACTTTTTGTATGTGTATTAAATGTGTGTAATTGAGCCTATCTTGTCTTTCCTTCTGTTTATTCTGTGTATGTGTATCAATGGATATTTTAATGCTAATATTGGACCTTGACGAGTGGGAAAGCGAATAAATATCCTCCAAACATCAAACAAACCAATATACATTTTTATTGTTTTTCTTTATTTTCTTGGATCTTTCAAAACCTTTTTTTTTTCCAGATTTTTCAATTCCCTTTCTACTTTCTTTTATATTTCTCTTGGTTATTTTCATTCATATATTTTTCTCCAACTTATAGTATCTCACTTCCTTAACGTACCTCTTTCTATTTTATGTTTTATTGACTTTTTATGATTTCACATTTACTAATAAGAAGTAGACAATACTATTACTGATGCAGACTATGTAGAGGATCTAGCGCTTCTTACAAATACTTATGCTTTAACCGAATCTTTGTAGTATAGCCTGGAGAAGGCAGCAAGAGACATTGATCTCTACGTGAACTCAGCTAAAACAGAATTCATATCTTTCCATCATGATGCTGTCATCTCCCCATTTAATGCGTCTGAAATTAATCGACCAGGCGCGCGGAAGCACAATTAGGAAAATTCTAGCATAATAATAAACGACTCTGTAATAAAACAAGATTAATTTTGATTTATAAGAAATAAACAACAAAATGAGAAGATAAACACAAAGCAGAAAATTTACTGCCGCAATTTTTTTCAAGTGTTGTATCGCTGATACGCCTTCAAAATAATTTGCATACCTTCAAAATAAATTTTTCAAACATTTTATTCCATTCCTCCTAATTGGAGTCTTAAACAAATCAATTGTTGGATGGGAAGTTGCATTTGTTTTTTTTTTTTTTTAAACGCCCCATATAGCATAACCAAGGGGGTTAAGGTCTGGGCTTGATGGAGACTATAAAGAAACTCCAATTATTTCGGATTTTTTTTTTGGGGGGGGGTTGGTTTTGGCGTTAAGCAAATCATAGATTCTTTGTCGTTTCTTTTCTTTCTCACTCATATTGGACTGAATTTTAATGAAAAAGTGCTTAAATGATAATCATGAAAATTTAGATTTAACGCGTTTTTTTCTTTCAAAAATTGGACTAATTACACTAAAAAATTTTTTTTAAAATTATTCCCTATTTTGCTTTCACACTCTGTACCTTGGTAGAGATATCTCATTAACGGAAAGCGAACTGAACATATACATAACTAAAGCACAGAGATTACTATTGATAGGTTAACAATTATAAGGAAATCTGATAAAATAAAGCGAGAATTCTTCCAAGCAATAACCGTGTCAATACAAATTGAAAAGTTATGCCACTTGGACTATAAAAAATGCCTGGAGAAAAACTAAGACGGGAACCACTCAAAAATAATGTCTTCCATTTTGAAAGGGGAGTACCTGTGGTGTTATAGTTAAAGTGCTGGACTGCGGAATCGTAGTAAGCGAGTTCGAACTCCAATCATGCTATTACGTTCACTTTCGAACCTTTGGGAACGATATGAACCTCTTTATCCTCCCAGCTATGGGTTAAATAGTGTCACTACTGTTTTTTTACAGCCGTATTAAATAACCCATTATTTCATTAAACAAAGAAGCCAGAATCCGGGAAGGAAGCAACTCACTTCAAAGTTGCATCTGTACGGTCACTTATCCCCCATCTCCCATCCGTTCTCGGCTGGAATCCTACAGTGTTGGCCGCAAGCAAAAACTTACATTCATCAACTCTTTATGGACACTGGGTGTCGTCTAGAAAACTTACCAAGAGTGATGATCAAGAAGGACGGATGGCGAAAGAAAGTCAAGGGAATCTACACAGTCGGAACATATTGTTGCTGTTAATGATGATGATTTGTCTTTATAACTTTGCGACTCTTTTCTCTCTCTTTATCCCTCGATCCTTTGTATATGGAATGTATTTACCCAACCCCTCTGTCATTAGCTGGTCAATTAATAAGCGGACTTATAACTCGTTTGAATTCAGAGTTTTCTTTCTCCCAGACAGGTTGCCTTATCAAAGCTAAAAAAAAGAGACGGTTGTTAGTTTTGAGATTCATTGAGCCCTTCGGGGCTGTAACAGAGGGTGATTGTGTAGCAGCAAGCAATTAAACGACAATTTCTTTAAATATATTGGACACATTATTGTTACGCCAAAACGTTCCAATAAATGATTGTTAATTGTTGACGGAGCGTTGTTCTTACCTTTGTGTTGCCAACAACCAGGCAACTTGTTCCAACGAATAACCCCGACCGTCAGAAGTTCCGGATAGATTGTGTCATCCCCATCTGAGGATCTTTCAAACACAACGTGGGCACAGAGGTGATTGATAAACAAACTACCTGAAAACGCATGTGATAGTCACGGGGCCAAAGCCATAATAAAGTACCGTTACCAGCCATAGTATCACATTTGGCGCCGTTACCAGGTGAAAACCAAAGTAAAAGTTCTGTGACAACAATAGTATTACATTTGGTACCAAAAATGTTGTCGCCCACTATGGTATTACATTTGACGCTGGTATTGGTTTATTTATTTATTAGTAATAGTTATCGTCGTAGGAAATGGACACGGCGACACGAGTTCAAATCCTGGACCAAATCTGATTGCATTTCACATAGCGCTAATGTCCTTGGGAAATGTACGAATCCAATTATTCTTCCTCCAGCTATGGGTAAATAGTAGGGCAGACTAGGTTCTTTAGCCTAGGTGAGGCAACTAGTCTAGGAGAAGGAAAACTCTGAATTCAAACCTGTTAAACTCCGCTTAAAAATTGACCTTGTGTCATATCCTACCCGAGTGAAGGGGTTGGGTAAATATGTATCAGTGACTGCCATAGTGTTACATACAGTCTACTCTACTATTTGTCCATAAATGGAGGTAGAGGAGAGCAGATGGATTCATGCACGAAATGAAATATAAAATGCTTTGTCCAAGATTTGAACTAGGGTCACCGATTCCATTTCTAACCACTAAGTGCGCTGTTAAGTATCAGTATGAAAATATATGCTAATATTTTGATCCACTTTTAACGTTTTAAGTGTTAATTCAAAGTATTATAGAAAGTGTGGACATATGTAATCTGTGCGCATGGATGCGTGTCTTTACAAAAACATGTACTTCTAGAAATATCGTAGACATCTTTGTTTAGTCATGTATTTGTTCTTTCACGCATGCGTGTGAAGACGTAATCATTTAGCTGACCAACATCAAGCAGCGATACGCTTCGTCGTCAGCAATTATTATTATAACACTGTTAGAAAAATTTTATTCCCCAGTGAACAATAGAGAAATGTATACATAGCATACTTAATTCCTTTCTTCTTCCTCTTTAGTGCTGTGTTAATATTGCATTTTTATAACTTGCAAGGCTAACCAGTGCTGCCTGGGTGAAAATAATCGCTAATATTATCATTATCAATTTCATTTCAATTTTTATTTCTAATCAAGCAAGTTATTATTTATTATCTGATGAAGAATTAAAAAAAAAAAAACACCATCAGAAACTCTTGTCACCTCCATGGTCTATCATTTTTTATTCTTTGGCAAGCATATATGGTTTGGTTTCGAGGTTTAATTTGGTTTGGTTTTATGGCATATCAACCATTGTAGGTTATTTAATGCCAAATTCATTTTTATACATATAAACAGTTATATTTCGAACACTTCAGTTTAACATAAATACACAGTTTAAATGTCAATAGCAGTTCTATTTCAAACAATTCAGTTTAGGGTAAGTAGACAGTTAAGGTCTATTTAACCCATAGATAGGACCCTATCCGGTGCTACCACTCCGGGTCAGAGTGGACCTGGGAGCGATGGCAATAAAAGGGTACTCCGCCTTCTCCAAAGCTCCAGCATTACTGTAGCCTCACCATCAGATGGATTATGTCATACAGGACACTCGTTCGGGGAATTTTACCCCTCTGCAGAGATGCAGTCGGTGTATTCTGCAGCCCCAGCCAACTCGGTTATATGTATATAAGGAGTAAAGGCAATTAAAGGATACTTCCTATCTTCCAGATCTCCAGAATTGGAGCCAAACTACCGGACGCAGTTTAGTTTCATACCTAGGACACTACTTTTTGAAAGGGGGAGTCTTTCCTTTCTGTAGGGGGACACAGACAGCGTATTATAAGCCACGCTGGTAGATTTACGGAAGAGTGTTGTTCTCATTTCTGTTCTTCACAAGAAACCTGTAATTATCAATTCTTCATTATTCTGATCAACTGTTTTATGCGACCAAGAAATTGAACTCACAATCCTTGATAAATTTTACTGTTACTGTTGCTTTTATAAATCCAGGTAGTAAATTGTTGGAGCTGTCTAATATCTGTTCTTTTCTAATGAGTGGCTCCCAAAGGTGTTGATATCTATTCTGGGCTTTCTAATTGGCTGATTTAAGTATAGCATGTCGGCTGATTCAACCAATTATTTTATTGTCTAGGCTTGTTATACAACTATTATCATGACTTCATTCCGGGATATTTCTGTTGGCAGAGCTCAGAATACATTTGATGGTGAGGCTCCATTTTTTTGCGATCTGGAGAGTGTGGAGTACTGCTTCATTGCAATCACTCCCAGTTCCACTCTGTCCTGGAGTGATAGTACCTGTTAGGGTCCTATCGATGGATCAAGATAATTTCTATTCGATAGGACCACGCGTACCTCCTAAAAAACCTTTTAAGAAACAACTAAACAAAAAATGTGAATATGAATGTACTATGAAAGCGATTCCCTAACCTCAAAGCATAAAATTATCCAAGACAGGTTGACATGTTATAATCAATCCATCAATATGTCATTCATTCCATGATCGTAGCTGCATCCGCTTTTTTCCCTTTAGAATTGCATCATCTTTTGGAGGATGAAATCAGAATAATAGACACTGAACATAACTGAAGAATTAAACAGCTGAAGGAATCTGCGCATGCACTCAGTTCAAATAATCCAGTCAGTAGATAAGGATATCTTTTTAATAAAATGATATCCCTAGCTTTCTGGAGTAAATTATTTAACTAAAGATAATGAGCCGGTAAATAGTATTTTACTTCTTCTTTATCATTTACGTAATGAGTACAACGATATATTGACTTCTAAAAAGACTGCGTAATGTGTGTGTGTGCGCGCGCACGTGTGTGTATTTGAACAAAATATCAGATGTTAATGATTAGAAGCTGGTCGGTTCAGAAATTTGCTAATTTATTTCTAAACGATCGCTACCTCTTTCTTTCTCTCTCTCTCTCTCTCTCTCTCTCACACACACACACACACAAACACACACACACACACACACACACACATAGATAGATAGATAGATAGATAGATAGATAGGCATGGCGGTTAATATCAGTGGAAACAGAATGGAATCGATTACTTGTTATATTTGTTAGGTTTATCTTTATCTGATAAAAGAAACCAAACGAAAATTACTACCAATGGCTTCAAAGATACGGTTGCTCGCCCGTGAAACAGCAAAGTCGTCTAGATACTGTAATTACTTCTGTAGTAAGTTGGAGCCTAACTGGAGCTTTACACACTTTCCTATAGTCACAAAAAAATAATCTTAGTAACAAACAGTTGCCATGGATGCCTGTTTTGTACTTGAAATCTTCGCTTCTTACCATGACCCAATGTTGCGTGGTAAAAAGCGAGGATTTCACGGGGAAAAGTTAGTTAATTTCTTGTATTCTACTCTTAGTAAATATGATCGTTCCAAGGCTGCTCGTAATAAGTGCTGAGACATGATTGATTCTTCATATATATATATATATATAGAGAGAGAGAGAGAGCGAGAGAGAGAGAGAGAAGCGTCCTGACTGATTCCTTACGTGATTATATATATATATATATATATGAAGAATATAATCCATTTGAATTTCATTGTCTCACAGGATTTTTGTCTCAGTCTGATTGTTCATATATTATTGATAAATACAGTTAATTGCACAGTTCCCAGCTATTCATCCATCCCATTCAGTCATCTCTGTTCATGTACTCCTATTCTAGTTTGTTGTATTCAATCACTATCTGGTTAATTGTCTCTTTTTGATCTTCATATTGGCTACATTTGATGTTCCCTTTTGTCTTATCCTAGCTTTTATAGAATTGCTTCTTATGCCATTGTTGTCGGCCACTATAAATAGCGACTCGGTACCACTTTTGAGGTGTACATTACGTTGCTATGTCTATCTTGTTTTATCCACAGTTCATTGAATTTCTTTCCTCAAATGTCTTCATTGATTTCTTTTTTATCCTTTTAAGCTTTCCGTTTCTTTCGTGTCGTCATTCTGTAAGCATTTTTCCTGCTGATCAAAGACCATTGATTTTAGTTATTAGTCCTTCCTTACTTTCTCTTGTGGAATTTACAATTTCCCTGATTGTATGGGGGTGGGTAGTCCCCATGGCGTGATGGCTAACGTGCTCGACAGCAACATTGAAATTAGCAAGTTCGAACTCCAGTCGCGCTATTACATTCACTTTCATATTAATACCCTTAGGAAAGGTATGAACCCGCTATTTGTTCAGCGCTCCTCGTACTTACGAGTATGGCACATGGCCTCTTTATTGTAGGAACCAGGCGCAGGGCCGTAGCCCACACAAGCCCGACAGTTTCAAAAATGCCTTGAGCCCTGTCGGTATTCGCTTAAAAAAGGAGCGCTGCAGGCGCCAAGCAATAAACTTTGCCCATCTAAAGAGGGTTAGGCCCTGGAGGTACGACCTCTTGAGGCTCAAGGAACGCCAGTCTCAGCAGCAAAACACGAATGCAAAGGCCATCCCAGCACTTGCGTCAGGCAGCCTCGACCTGAAACCAGGACAAATCCGACCTGATCTGCGAACCGGGGAACACAGCAGACCAAAGAGTGTCCTAGCCCAGTGGGCCAGGACTGCAAGTCAAAAAGAAATATAGGTAAGTACTCTCTCATCTCTCCAGCAATGAGTTACATAGTACTGCTACTGTTCAATCGGGATGGTTTTAGCATTAAATAACCCATGAAGATTGATATGACAATAAGTAAAGAAAGTAAACCAAATTTTGATTGAGGAGTCGACGTAATAGCCGATGCTAAGAAGTTTTCATTTCATGTCTTTCATTTTCAGTCAAGAGTCCGTTGGAACGAGTCTGTTAAAATCGTCTTTCGGGACTACTACTACTACTACTATCATTATTTCTTCTTACCTTGCACATTTTTCGAGCCAGTGTGAATGGTGATTTTTCACTGAAGCATGAATGACCATAGGTCTCTAAGTATTCTAGCCAATTTTAACATGGCCCAGTCGGCTGGGGCTACAGAATACACCGACTGCATTTCTGCATAGGAGTAAGACTCCCTCCCAACGAATGTCCTGTGTATGACACTGAACAATCTGATGGTGAGACTCCAGTAATGCTGGAGCTTTGGAGAATGCAGAGTACCCCTTTATTGCCATTGCTCCTTGGTCCACTCGGTGTGGTAGCACCTGATAGGGTCCTGTCAATGGGTTAAATAGAACTGTTTGACATTTAAACTGACTGCAAACAGATGACTTATGTTAAATTGAATTATTAGAAATAGAACTGTTTGATCATATGTGTGCAAATAAATGACTGATGTTTAATTGAATTGTTAGTGATACATAGCAATACTTGGAACTCTTTGATTTTGTTAACATGCTAGACTGAATTGTTTGAAATAGAACTGTTTGACAAGATTTGGCATTAAATAACCTACTCAGGTTGATATGCCATAAAACCCAACCAAAACAATTTTAACAATGCTGCGGTCATGATGATCTTGATTCTTCCTTTGATTTCTAATTTCTCAAGTCTCCTTTCCATGAATTTGGGGGTTATTCCAAGTGCGTCTACTAATCTCACCATCACCATCATCATCACCATCACCATTATGTTCTGTATCTTTTTCAGTTCTTTAGCAAAATTCAGATATATGTCATTTTTTCGCTTTCTTTCATTTTCACTCTAATAGTCTGTTGGAACGGTAGAACCCATGAGTTGACAAATATTTGTTAATTAATAGTAGATGTGGTCTTCTGGTCGGTATTAGGTGATCCATTTGGATCACAAAATGCTGGAAGATTTATGGGTGTTATTTTCGAGGTAACGATTCTGGTTTTTGAATCTACCATTTAGCAATATGGTCAAATTTTTATCTCTTGCACTATTTCCAATAAATCCCCTTTCCCCACAGTCGTGTCTTGTCCTAACTTGTATTCCTTTTATATCAGTTTGCTATTATCATTATTATTGTACTCCTTGTGATTTTTTCCCCACCAGTGTCAGCTGATAGTCTTTCACTAGAGTCTGAATGATAGCAAGCCTCCTCAGTTCTCAAGGATTCTTCTCAGTATTCAGGCAGTAGTTCGGATGGTTTCTTTTCGTTCTCCGATGGCCAATTCTTCCAGTTCCCTTGCTCAGCCTTCGTTTCAAGTGCACCATTTACAATTAGTATCACCGTCAGTCTCATGTTTCACAGCTTTTTTTAATTCTCTGGCAAGGTCTAAGTATTTGTTTTTCTTTTCGTTTTCTTTGATTTTCACTTTGTAGTCCGCCGGGACGATAAAGTCCACTATACGGCAGGTTCTTTTTTTTTCTTTTGTTGATTATCGCTGGGTCTAGTCTTCTAGACGGGATAAGGTGATCCCTAGAGAATTTTGTGCGTCCCCATCTCCAGGACGGATTCTGGTTAGTGCATATACCATTTGGCAGAATGGTCCACTTTCAGTTTCTTGTATAATTCCGAGTAGATCAACTTCATCACCCAGTCGTGTTTAGTCTTATACTCCCTTTGCGCTAGTTTGCCGGATTCGCTCATTATGTGATTAATCGTTTCGTCTTTATAACCAAATAAGCCACACTTATTATTCTGTTTCGTATTTTTCGCTTTCACATAATTGGTCTTCATGGTGTTGTTTTGCGCGGCTATTTGATGAAATTCAGTTTCTTTCTAAAAGTTTCCCTTTCTTAGTCACATTTAAGTCTTCTCACGTGAGATTTCGCCTGTTTGTCACTTGAAATATCTATTCCCTTGTTTTCCTTCCAATTTCAGTTTCCAAGATGTTGTTCTGTCAATCATTATGTTGTTAAAGCTGCTTCAGGTCGATACAATTAGTCTTTCTTTGTTCTTTTTAATCTTCGAGTCCGCGCTGTCTTCAATATTGGCAAGTCTTCTTTTTTTTTGTTACTCATGCAGCGTGTCTTGGGCCGGAATAGTCTGGCGATCTCCACCTCTCTCCAAGTTTATAACTAGTTTGAATTCAGAGTTTTCCTTCTCCAAAACCGGTTGCCACTCTATCTGTCCAACTATTTACCCATAGCTGGAGGGAGAAGTGGTGGATCTTTCCTAAGGATATTAGCGCTATTTGAAATGCAAACAACCTCGTTCAGGATTTGAATTCGGATAGTCGAGTCCACTTCCAACAACAATAACCGTTAGGTCATGAGTGTCTTTACAAGTGCATTCACTCTTATAATCTGAAGGTCGTGAATTTATGATCATTGTATTTACAAAGTACCAAAAACCTTATGTTGTTCTTCCTTTCGTTGTTCTACATTTTCTGGTTTATGTTGAATAATTTCGGAATAAATCAATTTTTTTTCCTCATGTGCTACGGTATCGAAGGAGATTAATACATAGAGATGGGCAATTCGAAGAAAAGGACAAAGAAAAATGTTGTCCCCCCTCCACCAGATATATGGGTACATATTGCATTACATATACGTGGATATTTTACAAGTTTTTTCTTTTATATTTATTGTCACTTTTTATCACTTTTTAAAGAAATGAAAGAAAAACTTGTAAGAATTACTAATGAAACGAATTCTTTAGGAATATTCAGATAGGTTAAAACCTGTCGCGTTCACAAAGGGAGGCGTGTTTGGCGCAACGGTTATCATTGTTGGAAATGGAATTTGTGACTTGAGTTCAAATCCTAGACGAGGCTGATTGCATTTCACTTCTCACTAATGCCCTCGGGAAAAGTATGAATCTATCTTTTCTTCCCACCCAGCTATGAGTAAACAGTAGGTAGAATGGGTTCTTTAGCCTTGATTAAGTAACCAGTCTAGGAGAAGGAAAACTGTGAATTCAAACTTTGCTTCAAAAGTGACATTGTGTCATATTCTGTCTGTGGCGTGGTGGGGGTTGAGTAAATACATGCAGCAAACAAATTATAAGCCATTAAGAATCGGATAAAGAAAGGGTAAAATATATGACTACATTCAGATTTAGTTCCGAGGTCAACTCAGTGCAAACGACGTCTCTACAAGACAGGCTCTACAAATCTAAATCTTTGTCTATGTTTCTGTTCACATTGTTTATTTTAAATAGAACGATCTTAGCATCGTAATAAAAAGCGACGATAAAGATGTAAGAAAAGCTAGAAAAAGAAAAAATAAATATGAAAATCTTCCATTTGAGACTATCGGACAATTAACTTTATTGATTAGCTCAATCGATTAGTTAAACGACACTAATGGAATCTGGTAATGACTTACTTGTAATTAGAACACCTGTATCCTGTACAATGGTGCCAATTCCTGGCCAGGTAAGTCTCATGCCCACTCATTTCCAAACATGACGTCAGACGAGTACGAAAGAATGGACACCAATGTCTGAAAACAAACAAGCAAGTAAGAAGAGTATATTTCATTTGTTAGAAGTAAAAGTTTCATTTAGTAATTAGCATAACTTATATGGGAACTACATAAGGATGTTGCGTGTTGTTTTAAATACAATCCTGGAAGCAGCATCCTAAAAAGAAGCAGTTGTGCAGCCTCTTACCTCCAATCTCACAAACCATCTCAGAAAGAAGAGCTGGGCACTGCTGTTAAAGTAAGGACGAACTCATAAACGACGTTCTCCTATGGACTACTACACATGGACATGCCAGTGTTGGCAGACCAGCAAAAATCTACATTCATCTGCTTTGATGGATGCTGTTTAGAGGATCTACCAAGAGCAATGACCAATAAGGATTGATGGAGAGAGAGGGGGGGGGGTAAAAATCCGCGCTTTTGGCATGCCTTGATGATAATAATGATGGTATGTCTGACTATAAATCACCAAATGGCAGACATGGCATGACGTGAAACTTTTTTCTGTTCTTACAATTGGGCCCCAAGGCGCCTCGTGTGATATGATAGTTAACGAGCTAGTTTAGCAGACCATTGTTAAAGACTTCTATTCCCACTGGATGTTCCATATTTCTGGTCTTGTACCAAAATGACCTGATCACCGCAAATGAGATATAATTTTATTTTATCGAGGGTTTCGTTTTTTAATGTTAATATTACGTCAAACTTGACACTTTTTGGATCCGACAGATAAGCTAAACCGATTCTTTATCTCTTAGTTTAATCGTATAAAGTAATTGGCTCTATCGGTGGGACCAACTGTATCTCCTGCAGATGGGTAAAAACCCCAAAATGAGTATCCTGTGTATGACACTAAACTGCTTGAAAGGTGAAGCTCTGATTTTGGAAAACGAGGTAGATTGGAGTGCTCATTTGTTGCCATTACTCCCGGGTTTTATTGGCAAACAGCTGCATTTGCCTCTGAAGAAGTAATTTCAGGTTGAAGTCTTTGTGCTACAACTGACAGAAGAATGGCCTCTCCCCAGAAAGTTTTCACGATGAAAAAAAATCAAATCTTGCCATGAGTTTCATACAGGAATGTCATCTCCCTACATGGAATAGAATATGCCATATTCCTTCCGAAATTCTACGATGAGGTATTGTTATTCAATGATTTTTTTTCCTTAGACTGTTATCTTTATTTTTGGTAATGCATTTTAGTTAGACTATTCTACCTGGCTCATTGGCCTAGTGAATAGAGTGTTCGCCAATGGTTCGGGAGACCTGGGTTCAAACCCAGGTCGCGTCATACCAAAGACTTTAAAAATGGTACTTGATACATCCTTGCTTAACACTCAGCAATATAAGGTACGTATCAAGGGTAAAGTGGAGCAATCCAGGGAAAAGAGTAGCGCCCTCCCCTACACCTTGGTGTAGTAGCTATTGAAAAGGGAGCCTTCCGGTCGCCCGCGACTACGGTCGCCAACTTTACTTTACTTACTCCCGGGTTCATTCTGACGAGGAGTGATTGTACCTATAAGGCACCCATCTATTGGTCAAATATTAAAAAATATTCGTATTCGACAGGAAGCCTTGATGCAGTATAACTGTAAATTATTTGTATGAAGAATAGTTATTTGAAGGTATAATTGTTTACTAAGGATTATTATTAGTTATTTGAAACCATATAACTGTGTGCAAACAAATGACTATTATCGAATAGACATAATTACTTGAAACCAAATAATTGTGTTCAAATTATTGGTATTAGATAGGAATACTTGAAACCATATATATGGAAATTATTTGGAGAAGATAGGAATCTTTGATATTTGATAACCGCGTGGAAAAATACTCTTAAGAAACAACTATATAAAAAAATGTAATTCCTTAACCGTTGGCGGGTTGACATGCCGTTAAAATCAATCACCCAATCGTATAAAGTAATATCTAAATGAAACTAGCTTATCCAGAAACCAAAATTATGACTTTTCCATAATATTTTCCTGTTAATATAAAGACATGACTTTAAAAATCGTTTACGATTTATAGCCATTAGAAAGTCATAAACGTTAACCTCTTGACGACTTTATTTAACTTAGAAGTCCTCACAAAAACATGGTTCAGTGTTCTACTTGTTTGAATAAGAGACATAATTATCAATCAATTTTAAAATGTAATGTATTGTTAGTTTGAAAATGTTACCCATTCAAAGGACAAAGCGAGATTTGAACAGATGGAACTTTTTGACTATAATAATTGTTACATTTATATGAGAATTTATACGCAAACGTAATAACTCCTATGGGATAGAAGTATTTCCTGTTTTTGTTTTTTTTAATCTTTATTTTTTACAGGGTTTCCGTTTTTTCTCGTTTACGCTTTTCTGTTCAAATAAATTTCTCTTTCATCTATTATTCAACGCGTTCCTTCCTTTTAAATATACTCTCTTTCACCTTTCTTTCTTGGTCTTTTTTTATTGCACTTCTCTTTTTTGGTTTCTATCATCATACTCATATCTCTCTAATATTTCACCTTCATAACATCATTCTTTTCTCTCTCTCACTCTCTCTCTCTCTCTCTCACACACACACACACGCCCGCGCGCGCGTGGGCGCTTTCTCTCGTTCTGTATGAGTTTATTTATCCTCCCAATCCCTTCTATCATTTTCCTTCCTTTCAATATCTCTTTCTATCAATCTCTTTTTTGAAAAATTCTATTCCCCCTCTCTATTTTTTCTATACATCTCTCTCTTTCTTCCTCTTACCTTTCTATCTATCTCTCTATCATTCTACGTTCTTTCAATATATCAGTTTCGGACAATACTTATTTTCTATCTGTCCCCCCCCACCTTCTCTGTCTCTTTAGTTCTATTTTTTCTCTCTTTCCTCCCTCTCTCTCTCTTTCTCGTTCTGTATATTTATCATACTCCCTATCCCTTTTATCATTCTACATCCTTTTTATATTTCTGTGTCTGTCAATATCTTTTTTCTCTTTCTATTTCCTCCTGCTCCTGTGCCTTCTCTCTCTCTATTGCTCTCTCTCTCTTTTTCTCTCGTTTTCTCTCTCTTCCTCCACTCTCTTTCCAGATATTTCTATCACCCTCCCTATCCCTTCTATCATCTTATTTTCTTCTATAAGCCTTTTTCTTGATATCTCTTTTCTATTTCTATTTTTGTCACACCCTACTCCTTTTTACTTTTTCTTCCCTCCCTTTTTTATTTACTTTTTGACTTTTCCCCTTTCTCTTTTCCTCTTCTCTACAGTCTCTCCTCTTTCTCGCTCTTAATCTCATTTTCCCCTCTCCCGGAATGTAGAATTTTCGCATGCCATCTATCCACAACCATAACATGTTCACCCACATCGCTTCTGACACCGTCCCTTGAAAAACTGAAAATGAGAAGCAGGTCGTCAGGGTAACTCCTACTGACGTAGGGCTGCTGAAAAGGAAGACTAGCACTCAAATTTTCTGTAGGGTGCGTGCCTGATACAGTGGACGACGAGAAGTTTTTATTTGGTTCAGGTTTCATAAAAGTAAAGTACAACGAGGTCAAAAGGCTTCATACAAGTGCAGCTCGTAGATTTACTGGAACTTATGACTACAAGTCAATGATTAGGGCCTACTGGCTGAGCAAGTCTCACCAAATGTCATTTTTTTTGTCAATCTGTCAGTCATCACATAATTAAAGAACTCATAAAATTGTTATTTACTAAGATAGGGCACTCAGGACCAGGGTTGTTGCTGAAGACCCAATGAGCTTGTTTAGTATTTAGATGGGGGACTTACACCATCTAAATTGTGAATAGGTTTAACTTCGGTAATTTGATGGGAATCGATGCTTTCAGCGAGTTATTACCACCAATCTATATTACCACTAATTTATATTATCACCAAATTATTACGACCAATTCATATTACCACTAATTCATATAACCACAACATTATTACAACCAATCTATATTACTACCAAATTATTACAACAAATTTATATTACCACTAATCTATATTACCACCAAATTATTACCACCAATTTATAATACCACGAAATTATTACCCCCAATTTATATTACCACCGAATTATTACAAACAATTTATATTACCACCAAATTATTACAACCAATTCACATTACAACCAATTCATATTACCACCAATCTATATTACCACCAAATTATTACCACCAATTTATATTACCACCAAATTATTACAACCAATCTATATTACCACCAAATTATTACGACCAATTCATATTACCACCAATCTATATTACCACCAAATTATTACCACCAATTCATATTACCACCAAATTTTTACCACCAATTTATATTACCACCAATCTATATTAACACCAAATTATTACCACCAATTTATACTACCACTAAATTATTACAACAAATTTATATTACCACCAATCTATATTACCACCAAATTATTACCACTAATTTATATTACCACCAAATTATTACAACCAATTCATATTACCACCAATCTATATTACCACCAAATTATTACCACCAATCTATATTACCACCAAATTATTACCACCAATTCATATTACCACCAAATTATTACAACCAATTTATATTACCACCAATCTATATTAACACCAAATTATTACCGCCAATTTATACTACCACCAAATTATTACAACCAATTTATATTACCACCAATTCATATTACCACCAAATTTTTACAACCAATTTATATTACCACTAATTTATATTTGTTTATAAATCGGACATCTGAGTATGATTTTAGTCTATTAGTTTTTGAAAATGTCATAATATGTTTTTAGCAAGTGGTACGATTTACAGAGTTAAATATAATTGTTTGGTTTGGTTTGGTTGAGTTTTATGATATATCAATCATTGTAGGTTATTTAATACTAAACCCTCTCTATACATATGTTAAATATATGATTTGTGAACACATTTTATTGATAACATTTTTAGACGAGTTTGAACTTTTTTTTGCACACAGTTAAATGGTTTCAAGTATCTCTACCAAATACAAATAATTCAATTAATAGTTAATCATTTGTTTGCACAAAGTTAAATGGTTTCAAGCATTGCCATGTAACAGTAACAATTTAACATCCGTCATTTGTTTGCACACATTTAACTCGATATACATATATATTGAATAGTTTGGAGGTAATTTCATTTTTAATGAGTTAGAACTAATTTGTTTGCACACAAGTATTGCTATCGATTTTCCACAGTTAAATGGTTTCAAGTCTAATAATCCCATTCAATATTAATCATTTGTTTGCACACAGTGAAGTGGTTACAAGTATTGTTATTCAACACTAATTATTCCATTGAACATTACTCATTCATTTACCAACAGTTAAATGGTTCCAAGTATTGCTATGTATCACTATTGATTCAATGAAAACATCAGTCATTTGTATACACGCAGTTAAATGATCAAAAAGTTCTATTTCTAACAATTCAATTTAGCCTATATCATTTGTTGGCACACTGTTTACTGGTCAAACAGTTGTATTTGGCCCATAGATAGGACCCTATCAGGTACCACCAGTCGGGGTCTGAGTGGACCTGGGAGTAATTGCAATGAAAGGGTACTGTACATTCCTCAAAGCTGCAGGACTGGAGCCTCACCATCAAATACTTTTGTGTTAGATTCAAGGCACTTGTTGGTGGGGGGTTCTACTCCTCTGCATAGATGCAGTCGGTGTATTCTCCAGCCCCAACCAACAGGGCGGTTTAAACATAATGTTTAACTAAATATTTTCTTGGGGTCTGTCAGGTTAACTAAACCAGATCGTTATTCATTTATTTTTTGTTTAACTGAATCAAGTAGCCATCTAGCAAAAAAGTCCTTGCTAAAACCTTCGGCATGTTGGCAGGGCTAAAAATACGATGGCTGTATCTTCCAGCAGAGAGGTACACCCTGCAAAGTGGTGACCTAGGTATGACACTAAACTCTATCTGATAATAAGGCGACTCGCTCAAGTCCTCTATAGAACAAGAGTAAGTGGAGTACTCTTTTATTGCCATTACTCCTAAGTCCACTCTGATCCGAAGTGGTAATACGTGTTGGGGTCCTATTCATAGGTCGAATAGATCTGTTTTAAAATTATTCGTATTCGATTGAAGAGTATGGAAAAAATACTAAAAATGTAAATATTAACATATAATGACCGCGATTCCCTAGCTTCTTGGCATAAAATAACCCAATACGAGTTGTCATGCATTTAAAATCAATCAATGAACTATTGTGCAAGATAATTTTTTCCATGACTGTTTCCAGTTATCAGAAAAATTAGATCTAAAAAATCGTGTAATATTTACATATATAGTATTAAGAATGATCACTGGTGGTGGTGGTGGTGGGAATCAGATAAACGATAACCTCGAGATGTGCATTATTAACTTATAAGTCCTCATAAAATGTATCCCGCTTTGATTGGTTTCTTTGTTTAATGGCATATCAACCTTTGTAGGTTATTTAATGCCAAAGCCATTCTCCTAGAAGAACAGCAGTGGTACTATTTAACCCATAGCTGGGAGGATAAGGGGGTTCATACCTTTCCCAAGGGGATTTACCCGAAAGTGAACGCAATAGCGTGATTAGAGTACGAACTCGCTAACTACGATTCCTTAGTCCATCGCTTTAACCATTACACCACGTGGTATACTTGTGTTTATTGCTACAACAGAATTAAGACGGATAATTTTATGATCAGTTTCCGTAATGTCTAAAGATCTTTTTATTGATTTTTGAATAAAGTATAAATCAATAAATATCAAGTTCAAATTCCTAATCTTTTATTAGCCCCCCCCTCAATCCCACAGTGAGTGTTTCTGGTGGTTTGTCTTTCGCGTTTCCAGCAGAAGGACACATTAAGTTTTTTTTCATTGTTAATTAAATCTAGACCATAAAGATTCGATTTATGTAATCACGTTTTAGTCATACAAAAATTTTTGACGTCAGAGCGAAAATTTTTTGGGGGTAATAGCGTAAGAGCACAAGGCAATTTCTAATCCAATTAGCATATATATATATATATATATATATATATATATATATATATATATATATAAAACGCCTAATCAATGTTGGATGTGATGAGAGAAATATACTTTGTTATGTTAGCGATTATCAATTGCTTGAAACCATAAAACTGCTTTAAAAAATAAATGTTACTCTGGCATTAACTACCCCAATAAGGGTTAACATACCATAAAATCAACCACCATCATTTTTCTAAGACATCAGCCGCCCCTCTCTGTCTCTGTCTCTCTGTCTGTCTGTCTGTCTGTCACACACACGCACAAACACAAACACCGACACATCTATATATCTATATGGTACTTCGAAAAGAATGTAACTCTCTTCATGAGACTTGTGTTAACTTCTTTGTAGTCCTGAAAACGAAAGTAACCAATAACCCAATCTACAAAGACAGATTTCTAAGAGATTTTGTGGAGCAGTAAGTTAAACGCCCAGAAACACCATTGATAATTTTGGCAATTAACAAAGATGACTGCTTAGATTTGTTTTCACTCCTAGTTTCATGAGATTTATCAATCAATTACAGTATTGTTGGGAAGTAAAGACTGAAAATATTTCACAGTAAATTTATCTCCAATGAATTTGTAAAATTTATAGTCGAAATAGATTCAGCTATGCATAATGTTATATAGCTAACACAAAACAAAAGAATGGATGCTGGAGTATGATAAGCGCATGACAATAATCGTGATTTCTAAATACTGTTGATTCTGAATAGAGTGTTTCCGGGTGATTTATATACGCGTGTAAATCAGACTCTCTTATCTTGAGGGTCGTGTCCTTTATGAATATATATATATATATATATATATATATATATATATATATATATATATATATATATATATATATATATATATATATGCGTGTGTAGTTGTGTAAATTATTACAGCTGGAAATTACACCCAGTACTAGCACTGAATGAACCTAAGTGGCAAATATGTTTCTTACTTTTTTTTTGTCTCTTTTATTTCTTTGCAAGAGGTAAGTGAATTTTTTTATCTGGATGTATTTTTTTACCTAATCGACGTAATCAGGCCATTATTCACCAAGTGTTGACATCAACATCAGTCAAGCAAAGCGACACGTCTCCAAAGGTGAAGAAAAAACAAACACCCCCCCGCCCCAAAATGTACTCATACACACAGAAAACAAAATAAAACAATACAAAAAAACACGCAAAAACAAAAACAAAAACAAAAAGCAACCCCCTTAAAAAAAAAGCAAAAAACAAAAACAAGACAAACAAAAACAAATAAACAAACAAAAATACTTTAAAAGGATAAAAATTTAAAAAAAAATCTTGTAACCTTCAAATGTCAATCTTTATGGATTAAGGATAAATCTAAATTAAAAGCGTTTGTAGCATAACGGTTATCGTCATAGGAACTGAATTTGGCCACCCGAATTCAAATCCTGAATGAAGCTGTTTGCATTTTATAGTGCTAATCTCCTTGTGGAAGGTATGAATCTAACTAGGGCAGACTTTAACAATAGCATGGCAACCAGTCTATTCGTAAACCTGCAAAGCTATTCTTGCCCAAGACACGCTACATGAACAGGTTCCCCATGATTAAACCAGGTTATGGGTCCTGTAAGAGGTTAAATTTGTTATATTCGACGAAAATGTGACATGAAAAAGATCCGAGTCAGTTTTAATGAGACAAATATCAAATCTATATCAATAAATATGCTTCCGGTTTATTTGGCTGTCCGTATTACTTTCACACTAAAACGACGTGGTTTACGGATGTCATTTTTGATATGAAGACTCGCGAGACGTCCACTTGCAACACAGACTATGTGACGTTGGCATTAGAGGTTATTCGAGCTAGTAAGAGATCCAATGACAAAAATCTCCGATTCTAAATAATGATAGCAAATATTCTTCATTAGCAGAATTTTCTCAATTCGTTCATCTGAGTATGGCAAAATGATTTATTACCATAAATCAAATTTTATAAATGTCTTCGGTATTTTGTCTTCACATATATCTTTTTCGTCAAGAAATACTCTCTCTCTCTCTCTCTCTCTCACTCTCTCTCTCTCTCTCTCTCTCTCTCTCTCTCTCATACACACACACAGACACACACACACGCAAGTGCATGCACGTTTGTTTTTCACCCCTACTCTTTTGCTTGTTCCTAACTTGCTTATCTCTCGACAACCACCTACAAATCAGAACATTTTAAAGGAAGTCAATGATGCAGTTTAAAATACGGTCAAAGGTAATGTACCAAAGTGGATAGCATTTATAAAATTTATTTCCTCTTTTTTCATTTGCAATTACGTATCAAAATAAATATATTAGAGTATAAATTTTAACTGGGCAACGTTAGGTATTCCTACTAGTCTCCAATAAACTAAAAAAGTTGACTATTCGCCAATGGCTCTGAAAACCGGGATTCAATCCTATTTTCAGTCATACCAAAGACTCGAAAAATGGTACTTGATGCCGCTTTGCTTAAGACTCAGCATTTAAGGTACAGATCAAAGGTAAAGTGGAGCAATCCATCGAAAAGAGTAGCACCCTCCCTTACAGCTCGGTGTTGTAGCTATTGAAAAAGGAGCCTCCGGGTCACCCTAGACTTTATTTTTACTTGTCGTAATATTATTTGCAATTCTTCGATGAATTGAATTATTCTTACTTTTGGATTTGTATTTCTTTCATCTCATTGTTATTTGCTTTTTATTGCAATTTTCATAAAACAGAAAAACTCATTAAAATTGTTTGCAAATATAAATATAACTATTTGCTCTTCTTATAAACATCTATCTGTCTATCTATCTATCTATCATATTATGTTCATTATCTATCTATCTATCTATCTATCGTTGCTGGATTAAGCATTTCATAAGGGTTTAATTGTGAACATTTAATTTCTTGCTAATTAGTTTTGACGATAAAAAGACAAACAGACAGAGAAAAAAAAATCAAAAATTAAAAAGCAAAACAAAATAGACACTGTGATCATGATAACAAATTTGTTACGTACACAACGGGTGTGGCAATTTGTCTTTTTCCCAATGGACAAGACATCAACTGCTTTCTCTTCTGATATTATTGGATTTTTATCTAAACCACCCGCAGAATCAACAAAGAAAAACTTAAAGAAGAAAAAAAGATGGAAATTAAGGTGCGATAGGATAGGAAATGAAACCCATAGACCTAATCCACCCCGTTCACATGAAATTTATATTATTCTCGACTCATGTCTGTCAGAATTACCAAAAAAGTCGCTGAATAAAAGTATTTACGATTCGAAAATCCTAGGGTGAGTCAAAAGTTCAGCAGTATTTTGGTAACGTAAGGCACAATTCAACAGATTTTTTTTCAGAAATTGTGAAGACGACGAGCTACTCTCGGCTGTGAGATGCCAAGCTCGCCTGATACTCCCCAAGTGTTACTGGCTAGATTTGCTTCTATGGTTTGAAAACCGGTTTCAAAATCCTCAGGTTTAGGCCTACCTCATCTTGTCCAGGTTCTTAAAACACAAGCGAAATTTCTTGACCTATCTGGTTAAAGTAATCTGATCAATTGCGCCTTCATCTTTCGCACGGCAAATGATTTTAGTTGCTTCCGCGGCCTTATGGCTCAGTTCGAACTCGTAAACTATGATTTCCAAAATTAGACTATCTCTGAATATTGCATGTTCATCTGTGCGGCTTTAAAACACACATGGAGTTAAGCAATGCATAACGTATCAGCGCACCAACTACCACAATACGACTAACTACAGTGGGTACTTGCCGCGGCTTGACCTTCCTGTCGGCTGGGGTTGTAGTATACGCCGACTGCACTTCAGATGGATTTGAACAGAAATTTGTTTCTTTTATATATATATATATATATATATATATATATATACATGTATGTGTTTGTGTGTATGTAGTTGGGCAGCAGTCGTTCATTTAAGCATGTTTGATTAAATAATAAAGACACATTTTGTTTATATAATTCTATTAGGATCCTTTCTATTTTAAGCATGTTTGGTTATATATATATATATATATATATATATATATATATATTGTCATCCATAGACAGACTTTTTGTTGTATCACAACTCTTTAGTGTGGCTAAACCAACGAAAGGATTCAAGCTGGGATCGAAACCCGACTGATTATATATATATATATATATATATATATATATATATAAACAGGAGTTGGCATTCAATAATCTATACTATGAAACACCAACCGACATAGATTGAACTGATTCAGTGACGTGATATACGTGCCTCAAATTAACTTGTACGGAAATATTGCAAAACTTTTAACTCACCTTCACAAGAGGAACTGTATCGAGTAAGAGGTTTGTATTTGGACATGGGATTACAAGTTGAAATCTTATGATCAGTCATTCATATCGCTAAATGGTAAGTTATTTTAGATAGGCATTTACTTCAAAATTATCCCTCATATAAACACATGTCAAGAAGTAAAACGTGCTTTAAGCATGACTGATGACATAAATAGAAGTATGTATGACATTTTTTGCTTCTCACTAGGGGCTCTGGGAATGTGAACGTCTCTTATTAGGATGTATTAAAAGTATTTTCGTTTCGAACAGACCTTTACTCAAAAGATATTTTATGTACACATCTAACGACTATACATGACTTTTTTTCACATGAGTTTTAGCTGATGGTTTTCCACTGAAGTTTGAGTGATAGCAAGTCTCCAGGACTCTTCTCAGTATTCTGGCCGATCTCAATAATGTAGTTGTTTGGATGGTTTCCACTCTTCCTCTTATTTCCAAGTCCTCCAGTCCCTTTACTAATCCTTTGGAACTGTACGAAGACCACCAATTACAATTGGTATAAACGTCACTTTCATGTTCCATAGTTTCTTCAATTCCCTACTAAGGTCAATGTATTTGTCCTTCTTTTCATTTTCTTTCAATTTCATTCTATGGTCAGCCAGGACAGCAAAATCAACAATTTTGCAAGTTCTTTTTTTTTTTTTTGTCTGGTCGCCTGGCTGAGATTAAGTGATCCGTTTGTATGTCATAATCCCATGCGGAGTTGTGTGTGTCATTCTCCAGGACAGATGTTGGCTTGTGCATATACCAATTGTTCGTATGGTCAAATTAAAATTTCATGCACAATTCCTAGTGGATCACTTTGCCTACCCAATTGTGTCTATTCTATAATTTGCAGCATTCGCTGATTATGTAATTAATAGTTTTGTCTCTCATTATTATTACTATTATTATTATTATTATTATTTGACTCTTTGAGATTTTTTCTCACCGGCTCAAACAAACTGATGGGTTTCACTGGAGTCAGAGTGACAGCAAGTCTCCTCAGATGCCCAGAACTCTTTTAGTAGTGCTGTGATTTGGATGGTTTTAATTCTTTCTCTAATCTCTAGTTCAACCATCCTGTTCCCCAGGTTCGTAGGGACCATTCTAAGAGCTCCGATTACGGTTGGTATTACCATCAACTCCATGTTCCGCAACGTTTTCAGCTCCTAGGCCAGATCCAGGTATTTGTCTTATCGTCTCTTTCAATTTCATTCCGTGATCTGCTAGCACAGCAGGATCCAGTAGATGATAAGTTTTTTCACTTCCTGTTGATAAAAAACAAGATGTGGTCTTCTGGCCTGGATTGGGTAATCCGTTTGTATCACAAAGCCCGAGAGAATGTTATACATCTTATTCTCAAGGGCAGATTCTGGGTTGTGTATATACTATTTGTTTGTATTGTAAAATTTCAGTTTATTTCACTTTCATGGATCACCTTCAAGATTTGGACTCGGGTAGTTAAGTTTACTTCCTAAGAGAATCACCGTTACGCCACAAGCTCCACTATTAATTCTTTATTGACATTTAATTCCTGTCACAGCGTCTAAAGGGCACAACTGAGTACGCTTACTCTTGGCTTTAGCGAATGAATAGAGTTTACCTGCCATTTTTTCTCTCTCTTATTCTTTACACACTGACACTCACTTATTAGCTCTTACCCCTCCTTTCCGTTAATTCTATCTCTAATTTCTTCTTTCTTTTTTCAGATTTGTTTTTCTCCTCCTTTTTCGTTTGTTTCATAAGAAAACAAAATTATTGGGTACACAACTACAATCTCAAACCTCGTGCAACAACTCGGTATTGGCTCAACAATGTTCTTTTATTTTTTTCTCCTCCTTGCAAATAAAATGGGAGACACAGACTGACGCAAAATTATTTAATGCTTGTATTTTTTTCGCTGATTTAGATGTGGAGTTATATATATATATATATATATATATATATATATATGTGTGTGTGTGTGTGTGTGTGTGTGTGTGTGTGTGTGTGCATATACATATATATAGTATGAATGACAGAATAAGCACACACAAATGAAAGCATAGACAAACACGCACACAAAAACACACACAAACACGTATATGTAGTATGAACGAAAGAATAGATACACACATACACATATATATGAACAAAAAATACACACTCACAAACACACACACACAGACACACACACACACACATGTATATAGTATGGACGAAAAAATAGACGCAGAAACGTTGACAAAGTTATTTTAATGTTTCTCTATTAGACCATCATCAAATAATATTTCTCTGTAAGACCATCATGAAAAGAATGTTTCTCTAGACCATCATGTCCTAGTAGGTAGAGTGTTCGCCAATGGTCCGGGAGACCTGGGTTCAATCCCAGGTTACGTCATACCAAAGACTTTTAAAATGTTATTTGATATCTCCTTTCTTAACATTCAGCGATAGAAGGTATGTATCAAGGGTAAAGTGGAGCAATCAAGGGAAAAGAGTAGCGCCCTCCCCTACACATCGGTGTAGTAGCTATTGAAAAGGGAGCCTTCTGGTCACCCTCGACTACGGTCGCGAACTTTACTTTACCTAACCGGCTCATTGGCTTAGTGGGCAGAGTGTTCGTTAATGGTCCGGGAGACCTAGGTTCAATCCCAGATCGCGTCATACCAAAGACTTTAAAAATGGTACTTGATACCTCCTTGCTTAACACTCAGCGATATAAGGTATGTATCAAGAGTAATCTGGAGCAATCTTGGGAAAGTAGTAGCGCCCTCCTCTACACCTCGGTGTAGTAGCTATTGAAAAGAGAGCCTTCTGGTTGCCCACGACTACGGTCGCTAACTTTACTTTTTACTTATTAGACGATCATCAAATAATATTTCTCTGTTAAACCATAATGAAAAAATGTTTCTCTAGACGATCATCAAATAATATTTCTCAATTAGACCATCATCAAGTAATGTTTATTTCAGGACTTAACATTTAAAAAACTGATTAAAAAATCTGAAAATTGGATGGTTGTGTTATTATCATAAACACAACCATTCAATTTTCAGATTTTTAAAAACATTTTCTAATTTCAAAGTAATTTAGACCGATGAATTTTGATAGATTAACTGGATGGCAACAGAAATTTAATAAGGTTTACAGTTTATTTCATTAAATAAACTTATCTGAACAATGGTGGAGCAATGGATGCATGTCTGTAAATTAACGACAGCGATATATTCAAGATATATCTAAATAATAATTATATCATATCGAGGTAAAATAAGCATAAGAGATAATATTCTTTCAAGCATTATAGACACACACACACACACACACACACTCACACACACACACACACACACACACACATATATATATATATATATATATTGATAACAATTTGAGCGTCCTGTGTTGGTGGTCGTGTAGATTGCGATTTTGTTCTCGTTATTTACAAACAAATCAAAATCATAAAATAATAGTGAAAATGATTCGTTGTCAGATAATAAAAACACATGGCAGGACAAATTTAGTGACTAATATTTTCTTAAAACTTGGCAATATATCCCTCACTGTTAATCATTTCTCTCCTAATAGAAAACTAGAATGTACTTTAATATTTTCAAGATGAACAGCTGAAAAGTAGAAATAATATAATTTTATAGACATTTTGAAAATTCTTAATGAGAACGTTGTGAAATTCATATCGGTTAGGTGGAAGGTTTACTGAGATTGAAGAAAAATTAACATTCACAAAAGAACACGAGAATTTTTTGTTTCATCACATGAGAAGGAGGATGGATTTGACAACTCATATTGGCGTGGAGGTTATACTTGAAATCATAGACAACTAACAGGCACAAAAGAACTATTTATTCCCTTAAATTTACATTAAAGAAGGCACAAAAGAACTGGAGGAAATTTGTTTTGTTTCATAAGTTTAGAAGAAACAGATTTGTCAACTCATATTATGTAAATAAAAATTGATAACAAAGTAATTCAAGAAGAAGGAGAGATTTATTGAGAAGCGAAGTCGACACTATAGCGTTTCGGTTCTAATGAACCATCATCAGGTCTATGAAGGATGATATTAGTGATGTTAAATCAACGATGGATGTGTAAAAAGTGTAAAATATAAAAACCTAGGGAAAATCTATAAAACAAGAAAAAAGTTGGCCGTTTATGACAAGAAAAAGTTGGCCGTTTGATTAATGAATCAGCGTTAGTTGTTTTAAATTACGTCATTTGACTAATAAGAAATATTGTGTAGAATTTATGTTCCGTTTGTTTATCGAGAAAGATTTCGAATCATTCCTTGTTTTCAACAAAGTTCAAATCCGATAAGTTTATCTTTTTCAAATGTATGTGCCTCGGAAAATATTAGTATGAGGAAGGTGTACATGAGATGTTAGACATCACGTACAAATAGAAAAATCACAGGATATGTTTGAGAGCGAATTGTTAAATTCACAGAGTTATTTATATATGTTATTTCTTTAAATGTTATAAAAATTTGTGTTTTCTGTTTCCATAATATTTATAGTGTTTTCTGTTTCCATAATATTTATAGTACAATTTATTGCAATTTATCCATAAAATACCCACCCTAGTCGGATGAGAGGAGGCAGTCGAATATACTAACTGCACCTCTACTGAGGGGTTAGACCCCCTAATGAGTGTTCTGGATATGACATTAAACAATCTGATGGTGAGGCTCCTATTCCGGAGCTTTGGGAAATGTGGAGGACCCATTTATTGTCATTGCTCCCAGGCCCACTCTGACACGGAGTGGTAGTACCTGATAGGGTCCTATCAAAGGGTTGAATAAAACTGTTGGACATTTAAACGAAGTGAAAACCAATGATTCATGTTAAATTGAATAGTAAGAAATAGAACTCTTTGATTATTTAACTGTAGATAAATAAATGACTGATAATTAACCGTGTCACGTAGCAATACTCTAAACCATTTAAACGAATGAGAAATGTTAAATAGAATTATTAGTTAAATAGGAATACTTGAGACTATTTAGCTGTGTGCATAAACTGAATTATTGGTATTACATGGCAATAATTGGAACCATTTGACTGTATGCAAATAGTGTTGAATAGAATAATGTGTTAACCACTTTACAAAGTGCAAAACAAATGATCAATATCAAATAGAATCATTAGTGATTGATAGCAATACTTTAAACTTTTTAACTGTGTATAAACAATAACAATATTAGTGTTCAAACAAATTAGTCTTAACTCATTTAAAATGAAATTACCTACAAATTATTCACTTACAAATCATATATGTATATCTATTTAAAAGTGTGTAAACAAATGACTGATGTTAAATTGTTAGTGTTACATACAAATACTTTAAACCATTTAAAAAACAAACAAACCCAGGTTTGTTTAAAAATGTTATCTAAAAATGGTGTTTACAAATCATATATGTTTACTATATGTGTATAAAGAGGATTTGACATTAAATAACATGCCGTAAAACCACAACCAAACCTAATCCTATATATTTAATATATATGTATAAAGAGTACCATAAAACCCTAACCAAACCAACCATCCATAAAATACAATAAAATAGGGGGGGAGACAAAAAACAAAAATAAAAATAATAAAAACTGAAAAACTAATTTACCAAAAGTGAAAACGGAAGTAAGGAAAATTTGAAACGGGAAATTTGTCCCCCAATATTTATACTAATTCACATATTCCATTTACTGTCAGATGTGCATTCAGTTTGATGAAAAAAAAGCAGTAGCCTGTATTGTAGATGATTATTATAACTTCAGTGAATCACATACATCTCATCTCGTTTTGGCACTGTGCCTTTCCCACAAAGTGTAATGGCCGTTTTGAGTTCTCGAGTTTGAGACCTCTGATATACAGGATTATATACAGAATAATTACATAAGCTGTTACAAATATATTAATATGTAAAGATACATTTCCCTAGTGTCTATCCATGCGTCTATCGACTGATATAAATGTGTATGTATGTGTGTGTATGTGTGTTTCCATAGGTAGACAGGTAAATGAAGACTAGAAATAACTAACCCGGATTTAGGAAGACGATTTGACTGTGATTGAGAAACATACCAGTAAAGAGTCATCATAAACGAAATAGCAAAAAACAATTGATCTTTTTTTTCTTTTCCATGTTATTATCTTTTCTGGTGATATTGTTTGTTTTGTCTGCTCACGGAACAACACCTCAATAAAAACATTTTAAGCAACCAAAGCTTGAATCCAAAATACTAACCACCCTAATTTAGAGCTTACTGACATGTACGTTCGGGCAGCAGACAGGCAGCTTGTGTGGCAACTTGATCGCAAAACAACCAGCTAAAACCCATTTCCCCAGGTAAGTAATTTAAACTATCTACATTACAATTATCCTCTACCTGTTCTGACTGTCTAACTCATTGCGATATACTGTCTGGAATATTAGATGTATATAGTTGCATTTGGAACACACTCATTTCTTTCTTTCTTTCTTTCTTTCTTTCTTTCTTTCTTTCTTTCTTTCTTTCTATTGTTGTGTAGTTTTTTTTCTCTAAGACACCAGCTCCATAAACAACAAAAAGGAGGAAATTCAATCCTAATAAAACGATCCATAAAATGTTGTCGTGAAGCAAACTTAAAATACTTAAGTAGTTACTAACACATTTTACGGACAGGTTGGTAGTCCATTCATTTTACGAACAGGAAAAAAAGTTAAAAAAGAAAAGCCAACAATATAAATAGTTGCTTACACCCATAATTTCGAGAAACTTATGATAGGAAAAATATCTTCTGTGAAAGAAAACGAAAATGCTAAAGAGTTTCTTTATTTCATGATGGAGTGATTTTGAAATAAAAGTGAAATGTCCGTTGGAACACGAGAAACGCTCGGTAACTTGACAGATTGAATAGATAAATAAACCCTCAAAATCCTCAAACGTTTTGGTTAAACGTGATCGAATGAATTTTATTGTCCAACCTAGCCCTCCTTGCAGTCAACACACTTCTTCAGTTTGCAGTACTTGGATACTATGAGTAAAAAAAGACAACAACAGCAGATTTGACGTCATCATAAAAGCTTTTCAGTCCAGTGTTACCCCCATTTTAACTAATTCATATTTTAACTTCATGAAAGAGGAAACTGATAGGCTTCAACAAAATATGGAAGAGAAAGCATTACCCTCCAAGATAGTATGTTTTCCAAATTCAATTTTTTAAAATTTGGAAACCTTGAAAGACACGAAAAATCCATTATAAAGTATTAAGAAGTGCCATGTCAGTAGTTTTTAACAAAATATACTTTATCTATATATATATATATATATATATATATACAAGTCTACGTAGACGAATCAAACATAAGCGTATATATAACACAGCACTCAATAAGTCCCGGGTCTGACATATAGATAGCGCCACAAATAAAAATTCTATATAATTTTTATAAAGTACTAACCTTCAAATAAAACGAGTCAAAAATTGAGACCAATCGGATTATTAGTTCACAAATTACAGTTATTTAAGTGAAACTTCTAATGAGTAGAGAGTTCGCAATGGTCCGGGAGAACGGGGTTCAATCCCAGGTCGAGTCATACCAAAGACTTAAAAATGGTACTGGACTCAGCACTATATCGTACGTATCAAGGGTAAAATGGATCGATTCAGGGAATGGAGTAGCGCCTTCCCCTACATATTGGTGTAGTAGCTATTGAAAAGGGAGCCTTCGGGTCACCTTCAACTTTACTTACTTTACTTACTGTTGCAAATTTTCAAAACAATGGAAAGATCTGAATTTCATGTGTTGATAAAGCATTGCTTTCTGATGAGAAAAATACTCTTCAAGTAAAGCAATGGCTTGATAAGTGTTATTTGGACTCTGTTCCATCAGAAACAAAGGTTAAGAGGTGGTATGCTGACTTTAAACGCGGTCGTATAGACACAAATGATGCTGAACTCTCAGATCGCCAAATTCGACAGTTGTCAGGGAAAACACCAAAACACTCCACAAAATCGTTTTGGCCGATCGTAAATTGAAGTTGCGTGAGGTATCTGAGGAGTCTAAGATATCAGATAGCAGTGTATTTTGCATGAGCATTTGCCGAATGAGAAAGCTGTGCTCACAGTCGATCAAAAACAACAACACGTCGACGATTCAGAGCATTTTTTGCAACTGTTTCAACGCAACAAAAAGCAGTTTTTGTGTAGATATGTGACGATGGATGAAACATGGATCTACCACTTCAATCCGGAGTCAAATCGGTAGTCAGCTGAGTGAACAGCAACAGGTGAAAGCCATTCAAAGCGACCAAAGATACAAACATCAGCATGCAATGTTTTGGCCTCCGTTTTTTGGGATGTGCAAGGTATTTTGTTCATTGATTACCTTGAGAAAGGAAGAATCATCAATAGCAAATATTATATAGCATTATTGGTACGTTTGAAAGAAGAAATCGTCAAAAAAAAAAAAAAAAAAAAAGGAAACCGCCACAAATGAAGAAGAAAAGAGTGCTCTTTCACCAAGACAATGCACAGTGTCACAAGTCGATTGCAGCAAAACTACATGAAATGCACTTCGAATTACTTCCCCAACTACCCTATTCTCCAGATCTGGCCCCCAGCGACTACTGGCTGTTTGCAGACCTCAAAAGAATGGTCCAGGGAAAGAGATTTGGTTCCAATGAAGAAGTGACATTGGAAACTGAGGCATAAGACAAATGAGGCCAAAGACAAATCGTTCTACAAAAAAGGCATCGAATTGTTAGAGAAGCGTTGGAATCAGTGTATTACTCTAGAAGGAGACTATGTTGATGAATAAAGTCGAATTTTATCTAAAAGTTATTGTTTTATTAGTTAGGCCTGGGACTTAATGAGTGGTGTGTTATATACAGAGACGAGTTTACGTAGACGAATTATATATATATATATATATATATATATATATATATATATATATATATATACGATTCGTCTTCGTAGATATCCATGGAAAGTATCCCAGATTTAATAATATCTGAAATTTTGTCTGATTCATATTTTATCTTTTTGAAATCGATAGGCCCCACCAAAGTATGTTGTGAAAGCATTACCCAGGATGATTACATGTTTTTCAAATTCTACCTTTATCATCAAACTGTAATCAACAAAAACCAATTGATTGCAAACAAATTTCATACTACGAAGGCAGTGAAAACCGAATTGCAGATTTCGTTGTTCCTCTCAATCAACCAAGTCGATAATTTGAAGAGTCCAGCATAATTTTTTTCAGGAAGCATAAAATGGTTCTTGAAATGTCACCAAGGAACTTAGTGTAGATTTTCGTCTAATTTCACTGATACTGAACCAGTAATATATAATAAACAATACGCCCATTCAAACATATTGAAACTGTCTCCGCAGATTTACCAAAACGTGGAATTAGGTTGTATCAATAACAGGTTCAAGTAGTTTTATCTTTCAATCAAGTTTAGTGTTATATGAAATGGAAAATTGGAATTGAAACCGTAATCTTAATAGCCCACATACATAAAACAAAGTGAAAGAACGAGAGAGAGAGAGAGAGAGAGAGAGAGAGAGAGAGAGTAAGTAATATAGTCTGCCTAGTTATCACTGGTGGGAAAATCGGTAATATATTTGAAATTGTTAAAATGATTCGTGTAACCATAATCACGTAGTTTTTAATAATCTGTCTTGTGACAAGTTTGCACACACACACACACACACACACACACACACATATATATATATATATAATTTTACAATTGCAACATCCCTATAAATAAAAGAAATTAAGTCTATACGCTCTTTCCAGTTTTTAACCTACGCTGTTATATTTTCTTTATTTTGTTTTTTTGTTTTGTTTCTTTTTTTTATTTCCCGCCTTAATTCAAATGGCGCCAGGTGCGTTCTAGCTATCGTCTGCCAGGTAAGAAAATTTACCAAAGCTAAGTTCAGGGCGCGAACTGGCATTCTTGAACTTCCATCGGTCACTGATATTCTCAGTTTCCTGCTTTGAAATGTCAGAACCGAGAAATTCACATTGTAAAACTACGCACCGAGGCGTTAAAAAAAAAAAGAAAAAAAAATTTGTTGGTTTCTATTTTATCATTATTTTGTAAGTTCATTGGATGGAGAGAATGTTTGACTCATTTGTGCTGGATTTTATTAGGTTCTTCGGCATATATAGTGGCATATCAATCTTTGTGGGTTATTTAATGCCAAAGCCATCCTTCTAGAAGAACAGAAGGGGTACTATTTAACCCATGGTTGGGAGGATAAGAGGATTCATATCTTTCCCAAGGGTATTTGTTCGAAAGTGAACGTAATAGCGGGACTGGAGTTCGAACTCGCTTGCTACTATTCCGCAGCCCATCACCACAAGGACACCCCCTCCCTGAATTATATGAACAACAAGGAAATAAGAGTAATAGAAATTAAAGAAAAAGATCTTCATACACTAAAAAAAAACGAAATTATGAAATCTACTTTATTTAAAACACAATATATATATATATATATATATATATATATATATATATATATATATATATATATATATATATGCATTATTCAACCTGGTCTCATTAGAGAATGTATACTAAAGTTCTGAAAATGTTCGAATTTCATCGAAAGAAAATGACTGGTTTTGATGCAGTAAGGTTGTTAATACAATTTTGAACATGGAAGATATTTTTTTGTTTTGGCAAAATTGGGAATGTTGCATTTAATGAAACAAGTAACAAAATGATGGTATGTAAATTTTTACATGATTGTTTAAGAGTTTTTTTTTTTTATTGCACACGGTTTCATCAAATACCAATCATTTTGAAACATATCTGTTTGAGGCATAGTTGTGATTCTAACAGGTACTTCTACTCCGGGTTAGAGTGGACCTGGGAGTCATGACAATGAAGAAGTACCTCACATTTCCAAGATCTACAGAACTGGAGCCTCACCCTTAGATGCAGTAAAGTATCATACTCTGGACATGCTTTGATGGTGGGGGTACAGTCAGCGTATTCTATCGCCCACCAACGTTGGATAAATTGACTCTGAAAATTCGTTTTCAACATTGCATTCAATCACTAATTTTCGGAAAAGAAAGAACTTTTTCATACAATTTTTTGGGTTTAGCTGTAAATTAGTGCAAATGCCATCTTTACTCTTGTTTAGGTCGAATTTTGATCACCTAATTTTTGGCAAAAGAAGCCCTAAAAAAACTAAGGATCGGCCGAAATAAGAGTATGAATAATTTCGTAAGTTCAAACATGATGGAAAGGATTAGAAGCACCTCAGAGTTTTAAAAGTTAATTCCATGATTTTATTGATCATAAAACAAGAGTCAACTGATTATGAAGAAAAAGAAAACGTGGATAGGACATTTGGAAGAATAGTGATCATGCAGAAATATGAACTTGTAAGGTTGAAGTGAAATTAAATTTACTTCCTTTTGATACCAGTTTCATAATTCTATTTACTTTAAAACTTGTTTTAAAGGATGAGAGACCATTTTTATCAATCAGTTCTTTACTATATTAAATTATTTATGACCAAAATATCTGGTGTGAGGAATTGTGGGTGTCGATGACAGAAAAGTCTTCTGATGTTATAAGATATGGGAAATTATTTTCTATTACCAACTTTTCAACTGTGTCAGAAATGAATGACAAAAACGATCCTTTTAGAAGCTGTCAACATTCAATCATTTTCTGAGAGGGAGGGGGAAGATAATTCTGTTGATACTAAAAAATGAAAAAAACTCTCTCTCCACCACCTACTGTCAACTCAACCGATTCATGACCCGATACGATAACATACAATAAATTCTCTCCTCCCCACCACATTTTAGAAGATCATATGCATCAAACACCGTTTAGTATTTACTCTTGAAGATGAAAAATGACATTAAAAAATAGTTAATAATAATGTTTTGTATGTATTCTCCCGACCCCACCACGACAGGCAAGATGTGACACAAGTTCAATTTTTAAGCAGAATAAAGCTGGTCTTCCATTCACTTTTCCTTCTCCTGGATTGGTTATCTAACCAAAGCTCAAACCAAATACTGGTGGGAGAAGGGATTCATAACATTCCGTAGAAAGTTAACTCGAAGTCAAAAACAAACAGCATCGTCCAGGTTTCCACTCGGATCACCGATTCCATTTCCTATGAGTAATTAGTAATCAGATTAACTTTTGAAAAATGTAATTTGACTGTTTGAGAAAGATATGATAAACATCATTCTTTAGCGATGAAGGTAGAAATAAAATGAATAATATCAAAACTACACTCCTCAAATGAGATTCTTTGGGCCTTGTGTCTCTCAAAATTATAATTTCACAATTTCGGATAATAAAGCTGAAGGATTTTTCTTTTTTTCTCCCACCTTCCCGATTTTACTTCTATTCTTTCGCACCGCAACAATTTTTGGATTCTTGCGAGAAACAGTATTTATTCACTTTATTTCTTCCTTCTATTCACAAATCTCATCTGAGGAGTGTATTGTTGATAAAATTGTTAGGGGCAGCCTAACGAACAAAAATATATAGTTGCTCCTCTTCGAATTGTGAGGGAATATTTACTTTCCTTGACAGTTACTTTTTCCGGGGACAACACCGGAAAAGGATTGCAGCCATGACAGATGCGGTGACGACACATTCACATCATTTGGTCTTAACAAGACTTGAGTTAAGTGACTGGTTTTGGGTAGAAGAATTTCTCTACCCAACGTTAAATAAACCCTTGTTAAATTCCTTGAACCCGGGTCCGTGTTTTCATTTAGTATTCTTGAATTATTTGTACGTAAAATCGTAACACAAATGCATAAAACTGGTAGTAATGAGACTGCCACAGAAGGATGAGTACATATTAATTCATTTTAAGGTTTATTCCACCCTACTGGTAGGTATGGAACACTTTTTTTTATTTATGAAAAACATTTTTAAATGATTTGTTCATTCAAATATATATATATATATATATATATATATATATATATATATATATATATATATATATTTGTGTCCGTGCGCGCGTGTGTGTAATATTTGCTTGTGTGGATGCAGGCATTCATTTCAATGTAAAACTTCTATAGAACGTTTTCATTATAAAGAAAATGGGTATATAAATAATCAACATATTCTCTTGCTTCCATCTGTCCTTACCTATGTATGAGTATTGTGTATATATTCATATTCACCGGCCCACGCACATACGTACATCCACGTGTCAGTGTTTGCGGTTGTGTGTGTGTGTGAATACGTACAAATTTATATCACGAACACACACATACACACACAATACATATGTGTGAGTGTCCTTTATTCTCATCTTTCACGTCGTTTTTTTTTAATCTTCAAAGAGAGGTTTGTGACGATGTCAGCCAACGCAGGGATAATTCCCTTTTAAATGTAAATGACTTGAACGAAATTTATTCTTTCCCTTTTTGATTTAAAGAAGAAACATTTCTCATAGCTTTGTCCAGCTGTGTTTAAATAATGCTCAGATTTCAAAGTCTCTGTCACAAACGATGCCCTGATGTATCAGATAAGCGCCATCTTAACTACCATCTTTGCAGTTTGACCCCAGAAAAAAATCTGGTAAATTGCATTTAAGATTTACCTTTTTTCTTTACAGGAGTTTTTGAATATGGAATTGTATTTCTTCTCAGAGGTTTTACGTATTTTTTTACGACAAAGAAAATAGCAACCAAGCGAAAAGCATAAATGAATTGAAGAAAAGATATCATTTTTGTCGATGTAAAGACGTGAGTTAAACCCGGCCGATATAACTACAACGCCCAACATTAGAGTAATCCCATCACGAATACTTTAAATTACGGTGAAAACATAATTAGATCCAAAAAGGTCATTTTAAAAGGGCATTCGAACTTTGATTCTTCGGCTGAAGAATGATTTCTATTTGAAAGATACAATTTGTAAATTGTAGTTTTTCAAATTCACAGCTCATCTACTTTAAAAATTAGACGAATTTTGTCAGATTGATTGATTGAATGATTAATTTTAATGACATGTCAACTCATCAAGTATTATTTTATGCCTAGAGGTTAGAGAATCACGCTCATTGTACGTTAATGAATACATTTTTTGTGGAGTTGTTTCTTAATAGTTTTTTTTTACAGGGTCCCGTCGAATTCGAATAATCTTTCTATTGATCAATTTGACCAATAGATGAAATCCTTACAGGTATTGCTATTCCGGATGTGACCAGGGAATTATGGAAATTAAGGGTTTTCCATTCTCCCCTAGAACTTGAACTTCATCATCAAACATATTTTAGTATTATATCCAGAGCTTCTTTTTATGGGGGGGAGGTTTTGCCCCTGTGCAAGGGATACCGGTTGCATATTCTAAGCCCCATCAACTAAGCGCAACTTAGTTGGATGTATTTTATGAAAAATCCATTAAACAACAATCGTTAGTAATTCGAGGTTACAAAATTCTTTTTTTTTGAAAATCAGTTTCATCCTTCTGAAGGGTTCGATATTTTGAGTTTGCTGTTTTACTATGCATTGTAAAGTAAAGTTTGTGACGATAGGTGAGGGAGACCGGAAGGATCCTTTTTCAATAGCTACTACACCGAGGTGAAGAGGAGGGCGCCACTCCTTTCTTTGCATTGCTCCACTTTTCCCTTGATAATACCTTATTATGCTGAGTGTTAAGCAAGGAGGCCTCAAATACCATTTTTTGAGTCTTTGGTATGACTCGACTTGGGATTGAACACCGGTCTCCCGGACAAACACTCTATCCTCAAGACCAATGTGTCGGTCGTAGGTAAGATATTTTTACGTCAAATCTGATTACTATTAATAATAGGCTATATTAATAGAAACAATTTAAGGCCTTTCTTTTAATAGAATTCATCTTAAAGCGAAGTTAGAATAGCTTTAGTGTTCAATTTTTTGTTAAATACAGAATATTTGAAATCGAAAGGGCTTCCGGTACAAAGTGTTGACACAATAGCTCAAGGTTACCGCGGTAAATATTCTTGTACATAATCAATTAACAAACAAGAATATGAAGGATTTTTGTTAATTTATGTATTTTCATTCAAATCAATGTACCTACACATAGTAGGTACCCGTGATGTCATGGTTATCGTCAATGGAAAAGGACACGGTGATAAGAGTTCAATTCCTCAACGAGACTATTTGCTTTTCATATAGCGCTAATATCATTGGGAAAGGTATGAATCTAAGAATTCTCCCGTCAGCAAATTCTTTAGCCTTGGTTAGGCAACCAGTCTAGAAGGAAAACTCTGAATCCAAACCTGTTAACTTTACATAAAAAAATGACCATTCGGTGAGGTGGGTAAATACATACGTACATACACACCCTGTCAGCAGGGATTATAATAGACTGACTGTAGCCTCCGAAAAAAAGGGATAAGAATCTATCCCCCCCAATAAAAGTCAAGTGCCGGAGATCTGCGAGAGTGTGAAGTACTCCTTCAAAACGTCAAAGAAACGACACAAAAAATATCAATATAAATGTACAATTTATGAGATTTCATAACCTTGAGACACAAAACAATCTTAGGGCTGGAATATCATTAAATTCAATCAATCAATCAATGATTTTGATTTACGATCAAGTTCCACCTAAAAGAAACAGTTCTCAGTTGTTCACTGAAGTTCAACTCAGATGTGTCTATTAAGCAAAGATTTAGTGAAGAAAATATCCAAAATCCTGCATAGACATTTGCAAACAAGTAATGAATGAAGTAATCGATGCATAAAATAAATGATGGCTGATAATAGGAACACTTATTCAGAGTAAATCTTCATTTTGATCTCGTCGTCTTACAGCAGGGTCACGTGCTGTTCACAGTGCTTTCTGAATGGCCCAAGATCAATTTTTAAACTCAGTTTAACAGGTTTGAATTCAGATTTTTTTTTCAGCCTTGTCAGCTGGGGCTGTAGAATACACCAAGTGTATTTCTACAGAGGGGTAAGGACACCCTACCACCCCCAATGAGTGTCCTGGATAAGATATAAAACAATCTGATAGCTAGGCTCCAGCTTTGGGGATTTAGGGAACATGGAGTACCCCTTCATTGCCATCACTCTCCGGTCCACTTGGGCCCAGACAGGTAGCACTTGATGGGTCCTATCTTTTGGTCAAATTGAACAATTTGACATTTAAACTATGCGTAAAAAATGACTTATGTTGAATTGAATTGTAAGAAATAGAACTGTTGTATCATCCGTGTATAAACAAATAATTAATATTTAATTGAATTGTCAGTGATATATAGCAATAATTTTAACCGTTTATGTAAATGAATGGTGTTCAATAAAATAATTAGTGTTAAATAGCAATACTTGTAAGCACTTCACCGTGAGCAAGCAAATGAATAATATTGAATAGAATAAACAGTGTTTGTAATAATTCAAAGCATTTAACCTCGTAGAAAGAACAGCAGTACTTACGTACAATTTTTTCATTATAACTCATTTAAAAATGAAATTACTTACAAAATATTCACTAAACATTATTTTATTAAAATGTGTGCAAAAAATGACTGATGTTAAATTGCTACTATTACATAACAATACTTGAAACCATTTAACTTTGTGCAAACAAATAATCAATAGTTAATAGAATTATTCGTATTCGATAGCAATACTTGAAAGCATTCAACTATGTACAAAAAAGAATTCAGGCTTGTCTGAAAATGTTATCAACGAAATGTGTTTACAAATCATATATATTCAATATATATAGGAATTGGCGTAAATTAACCTACAATGGTTGATATGCCATAAAACCAACCAACCGACTAACCAAGCAACCAGAGATTTTTTTCTATTAGATTGGTTGCCAGAGCATGATTCAAAAGCCCAGTCTGTCCTATCTACCCACGGCTGGGAGGAGAACTGCTGGATTCATACCTTTCCCAAGGCTATTAGGGCTACGTGCAATGCAAATATCCTCGTCGAGGATTTGAACTTAGGTCGTCGTGTCCACCTCTTACGACGGTAACATAAACGCCTTCATATGCTTACGTGTATGGACTTCAATAAAAATGGATACGGCACCTTCAATATACAGATGCTGTTTTGTGGGGTGGTGCTTCCAGGATTTGTTCAAAACATTACGTAGCATTCTTATTGTAGTTCCCATCTAGCTTTTTCTCCTTGCATTTCGTAAGAGTCTCGATGGTGTATCTATACAGTGGTACTGACACACACAGTCACTGGTTTGAAGACCTCATCTCAAAGTAAGAAAAGCAAGACATGCTGGGCACTGCTGGAGAAGTAAGGATGAACTCATATGGATTCCTACATATGGATTCGCCAGCATTGGACGACTAACAAGGACTTACATCAGCTCAGTGTCGAGGCTGACGGCATTATTTTGGTGTTGGCTTTGATTTGAGGCCGAAAGACCCCCAGCTTCCGTTGGGCTACCTTTGGATGAGTGAGCTGCATCATTGACACCTTTGTCACTTTTGTATAGCACTGAACTTTGTTGTCCAGTTTAAGCTATAATCAGGCATAAGTGCCTGGACTCAGATTTGGGTTCATGTCCAGCAAGGCTAATCAGGCCCACATTGCATTAAGTGGGCAGATGACCAGCATACTCAAGCAGGACTCGAGCCTCGGCTCGGGCCTGACCTTCCCCGACCCTAATCCCCATATAATCAACATTCGGGTCATTGACCTTGTGTCAAGTTCTGTCTGGTGGGAAGCAGGGACAAATATCGACTTACATCAGCCCGGTCTGTACACAGGATATTGTCTAGAAAACCTGACAAGAGCAATGATTTATGATAGGGACGGATGGTGTGTATATGTGTGTGAGTGAGTGGAGAGAGAGAGAGAGAGAGAGAGAGAAAGAGAGAGAGAGAGAGAGAGAGAGAGAATGGAACTTCTTGTTATAAGTAAGAATTGATAATGATGACGATGATGATCTTCAATGTAAAATTACTCAGCATCATTTTAGTTGTCCTGCCAGCCTCATAATGATCTATATCTCATGATGAGCCATGTCTCATGATGAGCCATGTCTCATGATGAGCCAAGTCTCACGATGAGCCATGTCTCATGATGAGCCATATCTCATGATGGGCCAAGTCTCATGATGAGCCATATCTCTTAATAAGCCATGTCTCATGATGAGCCATGTCTCATGATAAGCCATGTCTCATGATGAGCCAAGTCTCACGATGAGCCATATCTCTTGATGAGCCATATCTCTTGATAAGCCATGTCTCATAATGAGCCAAGTCTCATGATGAGCCATGTCTCATGATGAGCCAAGTCTCACGATGAGCCATATCTCATGATGAACCGTGTCTCATGAAGAGCCATATCCCTTGCAGACCATTTCTCGAAAAAAAGTTGCCTCTGCTTAGTTTACATCATGCTAAATGTTTGGTTATTTACCATTTAGCAGTGAAGGCTTAATTTTCTTTTTTCTGCCCAACAACCATTTATACCTTTTCCAGCAGCTTTTAAATTTTATCTTATTTTTATTTCTTTCCTCCCATTTTATCTTTTACCTTTTCTGCTTATCAGTCTGTGAAAACTTACAAGATTCATGCAAACGCAGAATACGTACTTTTATCTAAAATTAAGTGCGCAGGTCGATGCATTGCCAAAGTAGACATGAAAGAATTAATTAAAAAAAAACTTTATTTGATAAAGATAATTATTTATTTATATAAAAGCAGAAAAAGAAAGTTAAAAGGAAGTCGAATATTCTGTAGACTAGCAGTTCTAAAACTGCGTAGTAGGAGAATCATCGTCGTCGTCGTCGTCATCATCATCAAGGCTTGCGACATCATAGATTCCTTTGACTCTCTCTCTCTCTCTTCATCCGTTCCAATCAGGTATCATTCTTGTTAAGTCCTCGAGACAGTACCCAGTGTCTGTATAGAGCTGTTAGTTGGTCTACACGTGTGTCTATGTGTAGGAGTTCATAGAAGAACGTCGCTTATAGGTTCATCCACAGCATCTCTTGCTCGTCTTAATTGAATGGTTTGAAAGATGGGAGGTAAATAGTCGTTCAGCTGATGTTTTTTAAGCTTCTAATCTCAGGGTTTGCTCAAAACAACTCGCAATATTCTTGTGTAGTTCCCATTTAGCCTTTACTTCTTTTCGTAAAAGTTGAAATGGTGCAACCCTGCAATTGTACTAATACGGCTACAACAGGAAGAATTCCATTAGGATAATAAACCCTTACTATTTCCCGTTTGTGCCGCGTAAATTTCCCAATGTACGCAAATATGTATTTTTTCAAACCTTGAACAGATAGAATTATATCTACATATACAGTATGACCCATACATAAGTATAACACTACAATTTAAAAAAAAATAGAAGTTTATTTTCTTCCTAACTAAAAATAGAAGGAATCCTTACAGTGCAATGGCTAACGTGCTGAATTCTAACATCGTAGTAAGCGGGTTCGAACTCAAGTCTCACTATTACGTTCACTTGGAGAGCTCAAACAATCAAAACTACTAAAATGCAAGCAAACACTACAAATAGCCACATTTAATGTAAGAACCTTAAATAGAATAGGACAACTACCAGAGCTAATCGCATCGGCCGTAGAACATAAGATAGACATAATATGCGTACAAGAACACAGATACACGCACACCGAAGATATCAAATATCACGAAACTGGCAATGGGTGGTCGCTCGTCACTGTATCCGCATGGAAAAACTCTGTCAACGCCACAGTAGGAGGGGTAGGATTACTTATAGGACCTAGAGCATTAAAAACGTTAAATAGCGTTGAGAAAATACAACCTAGAATGATGGCAGCTACTTTTAACGGCAACCCCAGAGCAACAATAATCTCATGCTACAGCCCCACCAATGTTAGTGAAGAAACTGAACTAGTCACCTTCTACGATGAGCTATCCTCATTAGTGCGTAGCATCCCGAAACACAACATGTTAGTCATTGGCGGAGACATGAATGCCCAAATCGGGAAAAACGGAAACAACAAATACAGCCTCCACAACACGTCAAATAGGAATGGGCAACATCTAACAGATTTCATGATAGAAAATAGATTAACATGCCTCAATACAAACTACCAAAAAAGGGAGGGAAAACGATGGACATACACGTACGCAAACAATACTAAAGCTCAGATAGACTACGTCCTTATAAACAAGAAATGGAAAAATAGTGCAATGAATTGCGAGGCATACTCCTCTTTTGAGGGTGTGTCCACCGATCACCGAATAGTCACGGCGAAAATACGGTTAAGCCTACGAAAAAATGCCAAACGAACAGCGACCACCACACACTATGACTGGGCCCTATTGAACAACAGAGATATAAGAGATAAATACGTATTAGAATTAAGAAACAGATTCGAAACACTACAAGAAAAGACGGAAAAAAGTACACCAAACGACGAATATGAAAATTTCGTCAATGCACACCTCAAGGCAGCAGCGAAATGCATTCCAACAAAACTCAAAACTAAATATAGAGTCCCTTGGGAAACTTTAGCGGTGAGAGAAAAACGTGCACTAGTGAAAAGAGCCTCCAAAAACTATCGAATAAACCCAACAAACACAAATGCCTTAAAACTAAAAACAGCACAATATCAATTAGCAGGCGTATATATAAAGGAACAGACAGAATACATTCAAAATCAGATAGATAAGATTAGAGACTCGGTGGAAGATAGACAATCTAGGATAGCCTGGCAAACAATAAACGAAGTGAGTAGAAGAAAGAACACAGTCAAAGCAAAACTGAAAGCAGCAAACCAACAAGAAAGAATAAAACTGTGGAAACAGCACTTCGAAAACTTACTAGGAAACCCACCGAAAATAACACAAGAACCAATCACCAGAATAATTAGCGAACAATTAGACATTAAACTAGGACCTTTCACACAAGAAGAACTCGACTCGGTTCTCAGAAAAATTAAAAATAGGAAAGCTGCAGGGCTGGACGAAATACCCCCGGAAGTATGGAAGACCAGACAATTCGATGACATACTGCTCCGACACTGCAACACAGTATACAATCAAAATCCGATAGATAGATGGATGAAGGGATGCATACTCCCCTTCCCTAAAAAGGGGGACCTCGGATTAGCCAAAAACTACCGAGGCATAACACTTACATCCATAGCAGCCAAAATCTACAATGCCCTACTACGAAACCGCATAGAACCCGAAATCGACAACATACTTAGAAAAAACCAAAATGGCTTCCGAAGAAATAGATCCACGACCTCACAAATATTAACCATCTGTAGAATCCTTGAAGGTGTACGGGCAAAAAACCTACAAGCGACATTAATATTTGTTGACTTTACCAAGGCCTTCGATTCCATTCACAGAGGAAAGATGGAACAAATCCTACTAGCGTACGGCATACCTAAAGAAACCGTAGCGGCAATAACGATTCTCTATAGAAACACTAAAGTAAAAGTACGATCACCAGATGGAGACACAGAATACTTCGACATTGTAGCAGGAGTACAACAAGGGGACACGCTGGCTCCGTACCTCTTTATCATTTGTCTAGACTACGTACTTAGAACATCGATTGACAAAATCAGGGAGAATGGCTTCGAACTGACGAAGAAAAGAAGCAGAAGGTACCCCGCAACAACAATTACCGATGCTGACTACGCCAATGACATAGCGATACTGGCAAATACACCTGACCAAGCTGAAACACTACTACATAGTTTGGAACGAGCAGCAGCAAACATAGACCTCTATGTTAATGCACACAAAACGGAATATATGTGCTATAATCAAACGGGGGACATCTCCACTCTAGAAGGAACCTCTCTTAAACTAGTAGACAAATTCACTTACCTAGGAAGCAGCGTCGAATCAACCGAAAAGGACATCGAAACGAGGTTAGGCTATCGATTATCTGGAAATCAGACCTAACCGATAAAATGAAACGCAGTTTCTTCCAGGCAGCGGTCACATCGATACTGCTATATGGCTGCACTACATGGACGCTAACAAAACGGCTGGAGAAGAAGCTAAACAGCAATTACACAAGAATGCTACGTGCAATCTTAAACAAGTCCTGGCGGCAACACCCCACAAGACACCAACTGTACGGCCACCTGCCCCTATCACGAAAACTATTCAAGTTAGACGAGCCAGACATGCAGGACACTGCTGGAGAAGCAGGGACGAACTCATAAGAGATGTACTCTTATGGACCCCCACACATGGCCGTGCAAAAGCAGAACGACCAGCACGAACATACATTCAGCAGCTATGTGAGGATACGGGATGTTGTCCTGAAGACCTACCTAGGCCGATGAACGATAGGGAGGAGTGGCGAGAGAGGGTCAGGGATATCCGTGCTACCAGCGCGATATGATGATAATGATGAAGGTGTGAACATCCTTATTCTCTTAGCTCTGAGTTAAATAGTATTACTAGTGTTCTTCTTCTACAAGGGTAGTTTTGATATTAAATAACCCACGAAGCAAAGAAACCAAATTAGCATTTTCTTCTTGAAAAACATATCATTAGATGTTATTCATTCTCAAACTTATTATCATCATTGAATCTCTATAACTAAAAAGTAAATTATAACATCTCTGTAAAGCAAGAGAAAATAGCTTCAATATATATAAAACGTCAACTTATTTTTTGGGCGACTACATATATCTTTGTCAACAGAATTTCAATGAAGAATTTGATAACAAATAATACACAATAATATTTGTTTTGATTGTATAATATTCTACTTGAAATAATAGAATCCTCGTGTCTTTGGTTCATAAGAAAATAAATTCATTTACAAAATTGTCTGACAGGGTATTGTCACGTGGTCTGCCACTGAGAGGAGAGAAGTAAGATCAATTTCCCCTACCCTTCTGTGTTTGAATTAACAGGCCTCAAAGATTTACCGTTAAAAGAAGGATATGAATAAAGGTCAATTCCTCGCGGCCGAAGTAACGAATCCAGTTAGAATGTAGGTCAAGCTATCTGCACTCCATAACCACAACCGGTTGGACAGAGAAGGGGATCCAGAGGCCAGTATTGTAGCCCGAATGAATGGCATGACAGAAGGAGGTGAAGGAAGAAGAAAGAGGCCAAATGATTGGCCAGAACCCTAAAGCCGGAAGTAGTAGCCCTTTCGTCAGAGGAAATAGGGATAAAGAATTCAGTTTTTAGGACGGAGGTCGCCGTGAAAAGACGTGCCGATCTGGTGCCAAAACTCCAGGCGAAGAAACAGAAATAGAGTTCTTGGATAGGAGATAACAGATGCCTTCAAGATGAGCTCTACAGAATCCTGCTTGCCCGTTAAAGAAAATACTCTGCGAAGAAACCCGTCGAAAAAGCTAAGTAAACCTTAAAACCGTTTTCTCCCTCGACCCTTCCTAAGTATTGCAATTGTATGTCCTCTCTCTCAATTTAAAGAAAGAAGAAAGAAAGGAAAAAAAGAAGAAAGAAAGGCATTTGTGTTTAAGTCTGTCTGCTGGTAATATAGCCGGCACCTTAAATATTTGCTTGGCCTGCACGTATTAAAACCTTATTATATTTTAAATGTCCCCTCGTGTCGAAATTTATTCGTTGTATTGTTTGCCTATCGAGTTGCTTTCTTTTGCATATTCCTTTTCACCTTCATTTCGCCTCAATTTTATTCTTGCTAAATGTCCTATTCGCCTTTAAAAATATTACACGGGAAATTGGAATTGCCGACTACAAATAATAATATTTTATCTCAACATAGAGGCCCATATCTTCCGTTATCCTGGGGGTGGTAGGAAGACAAAGTGGCCTGGTGGGTGTTTGTGTAACGTGAAATTTGCAAACCCATTGCCAGCGGCGGCCAGTTTAGCCTCAAGTTAACCCCCACATTATCTGCCAGTTCCCATATGCCCGAAAAGGGACTCTTAACTAGGACTTATTTTGCGAGGGATCAAGTGCCAAACTGCCCGACTTTACACGTGCGTAAAATAAACTCCCGTCCAGGGATAAATATTTTTGCACCGTCACAGTATTTATTCATGGATGGTACAGTACATTCATACTTTAATGGAATTGTACCTCGAAAGTCTGACATATGTATCTACATATAACAACCCCCCCATATATATATATATATATATATATATATATATATGTAGAAAAACTGATAACAACGATCCAAGTGGGAGGAATGATTTATTGAGAGGTCGACACTATAACGTTTCGGTTCTACTGAACCATCATCAGAACCATAAGGGGTGATGTTAACAATTTTAAGTTAACGATGGATGTTTAGAAATGTGAAATACAAAAAATCTAGGTGAAAATATGTATAATAAGAAAAAGTTGGCCGTTTAACTGGCGAATCAGCGTTTGATGTTTTAAATCACGTCATTTGACTTATTAGGAATATTGTATATATTTATTCATTCTTCATATATATATATATATATATACATAAGTACTTTATAATTTGCTTGAAGCATTGAACAAATTATTTTATTTTATTGTATTTATTTAGAGGGCTCTTGTATTAGAAATGAAATTAAACGAATTCACAATAGATGCAGCAAAGAAAAAGACAAAATTACTCACACCGCACACTTTATAAACACCCTCAGAAACAATGATTATCCAACATCAATCACATGACATTTAAATTATAAGAAATCACAGAAACTACATAGACCCTCTAACACCTGTTTCCTGAAACTACTACATTTCAGTGAAATCATCACCAAAGAAATACGTAGGGCTATTTACAAGGAAAGGCTAGATATACAACTGGCCCATTCCGGACCCACACTACGCCGATACCAAACGAAGAAAAATAACAATACTGTCACAACATGCACTCTAGTCAACTGTCCAATAAGAGATCCAAATATATGTCCAAAAACTTACACTATTTATCATTTAATTTGCTTAAAATGCCATAATTTTTATATAGGAAGTACAATCAGGCTTCTTCACATCTGAATTAAAGAACACCTCAAAACACGTACATCCTCATTCCATAAACATTTAATCAAATGCAAAAATAACGATGATAATTTTTCCATTTGAATACTACGCTGTGTTGGTAATCTCAGAATTAAGGAGGCTTTATTAATAGCTAAGTTACACTCTCAGATTAACAGTAGGTTAGAATTAAATACTGAATATAACATTAATTGAAATACACATTCTTTAAATACATATTTAAGTTTAAAAAATAAAATGAAATTGATTAAGACAACTGAAGTCACGTCACTTCCGCATGGCGTGACACCATGCTTATAACGTTAAAAAAAATTGAACATACAACACCAAGTTCTTTGAAAAAAGTATCTGATGATGAAGATTTTCTTCGAAATTAATCAGACCCAAATTATTATTTTACTCTGCAATAACCCTCTAAATAAATACAATACAATGAAATAATATATATATATATATATATATATGTGTGTGTGTGTGTGTGTGTGTGTGTGGTTGAATCATAAACAATTTCAGTTTGTTAAAAGAAAGTTATAACTTATATAACTTATATGGTCCTGGAAATTACCTGATAAAGAGAGCCTTCATCGGTCATTCTTTTTTCAATAGTGAATGAGTGCATATAATAATTTTATCTCTGATTTCATGTTCCTAAAATGGAGGAACTGAAAGAATAACGAAAACATCACAGACCTAGGTGTCATTACTGACCGCCAAGTTTAAATCTGGTTTTCAAAGTTTCGTTCTATCGATACGTCATTGACAGATGAACTGTTGGAAAGCAATCCGTGCAAAAATAGCACTTGATCTCAACACATCCCAATGCACAATCTGTCGTCACTTGAAAAAGATAGCAAAAGTGAGCAAGCTGGGCGTTTGGCTTCCTCATACTCTTAGAAAAAATTAGGAAGATCACATATCCATAGTGACAAGTCCTCTTTCATAGCAGAGAAATGATCCGTTTCTCAAGATAATCACTACAGGTGACAATGTTCAACACAAAAGGCAGTGGATTGACAAGGTTGAATATCCGCAGCCTAACCCAAAGACGGAACTTCATAGAAGAAAAATTATGCTGTTTGTATGGCGGAAACACCGGTGGGGGGTATCATTCATTTTAAGTTTTGAAACTGCAATCAGACACTCAGTGCAGACTTATACTCTCAACAGCTGCAACATGTGCATAAAAATCTTCTGAGAAAACACCCTTCACATGTCAATAGAAGAAACGATGTACTTTTCCATGCAAGGTCACATTCAGCAAGAGTTATACAGGAAAAAGTATTGGATTTAGGCTGGTCTATTCTACCCCAATTTATTAGACCTTTCAGTAAGTAATACCCTTTTTTTTGTTCTCAACAAAATGCTCTGAATAAAAATAAATGTTCTTGAAAACCTTTGTAGAAAACCTCTTGAGCTCAAAAGTTGTGGAATTTTACTTGTAAGGAATCAATTATTGATTGAAATTAATTTATCGTTGAATTATTCATGAATAAATTATATTTTACTAAAACAGAAATTCCATTGTATTGTCCCAAATACAGATATATTAATGGCTTCTCTGAAAGCTTTTCTTAAATATTTCCTAGTTGTGTAATTGATATTTTATTGGACATAGTAACCTTTGGTAGTTGGTCACGCATATTGAAGGGGTCATGAAATCTGACTTCTGTCTTATTGGCAGGTTTTAGAAAACGCAAGAATAACCGATTTTTATTTTAATCAATTGAATAAAATATGAATTTAGGCATGGTTTGTCAATCTGAATTCTACATTGCTAGAAAATATTTTTATAGAATTAAATTGTTAAATAAAAAAAATCTAAAAGGATATATATATATATATATATATATATATATATATATATATATATATATATATATGAAGAAAGTCAAAAAAACAAAATAATCCAAAATTTGAGGAATTTCTTGTAAAAGTCGACGTTTAACTCTTCGGTTGTAATAACCATCTTCAGGATTTTAAATTCATGAAAAATGTTAAAATAGCGACGGATGTTTGATGAAATAACAGCGTTCCTATTTTTGAAATATGCTTTCTTCATACTGTCGGATTTATTTATTTACCATCTCTCTCTCTCTCTCTCTCTCTCACACACACACACACACATACACATATATATATAATTTATTAAGAAATATCCAGAATATGAGTTGATTGTTACAGGGTCCACCTTTGAAATTGCACAAAAGAATTGCAAAATACTCGGATTTCTATTATTTCAATTTAAAAGAAAATTAGTAAAAATCTGGATTTCCCCGCCAAAAAGAGGGCACTTGAAATCATTTGCAAAATACCGCCCTGATATTTAAATTAAATGTGACTCAAAAATTCATATTGGCAGTGATATTCAAATTTTCAATAAATAGATAATTCAAATCAATGATGATAGTGACAACAACCTTTTAAAACCGTTTAATGTAAAATAAAGGACAAAAAATGTAAAATAGACTTTGTTTAGAAAAATAAAGTAGAAAGTCAATAGATTTAATAAAAGAAAATGGCTTTACACTAAAAAAAAAAAGTTAAGAAGAAGACGGAATCCCGTAGAAACTATAATAGATGCAGACTACGCAGATGATTTCGCGCTTCTTACAAATACAACTGATCAAACCGAATCTCTGCTTCATAGCCTGGAATAGGCAACAAGAGGCATTCGTCTCTACAAGTGTTTTAATCAAGATGATGCATGCCTATGAAATGAGTAGACAAGCTTTGATACCTCGGTAGTAATATCTCATCTACTAAAAGCGATGTCAACATACGCATTGGTAAAGCATAGACTTTTGGGGGCAGGTTTAAACCATATGGAAATCAAATAACTCAAATAAAAGAAAATAGGAAAATCTTCCAAGGTATATCCGTATAAGCACTATTGTATGATTGCACCACAAGAAAAAGTTAGATGGGAACAACACAAAGATTATATTTGTTGTTTTGAACAAATCCTCGAAGCAGCACCCAATAAAACAGCAATTATACGGCTTCTTTCCTCCCATCTCACAAACCATCCAAGTAAGACAAACAAGGCATATTGTGCACAGCTGAAGTAAGGACAAACTTATGAGATCTTTTTCTATGGACTCCTACACAAGGACACACCAGTGTTGTCCAACAAGCAAAAACTTATATTCATTAGCTCTGTACGGATATTGTGTACCGTCTAGAGGACTTACCAAGGGGGATGGCCGTAGGGACTGTTAGAGCGAGATAGTCAAAGAATTCTGTTCTGTTAGCACGCCTTGATGATGAAGATGATAATGATGATGTTTGCTAGTCTCGCCAACTTTTGATCTCTAAATTGACATAGACGGGTACTTTAACTAGTACGAAATAAGCTGTATTTGCTGTAAATAAATAAACATAACAAGACTAAATTTAATCTGAAAAGTAAATTGAGATATACCGTTTATGGTTCTTTTACTTACACACCAATGATTGACCTCTGACCTTTTCCGTAATATTTATTTTGTCTTGCTCTTAAGACAGCATATGGTAGCTACCATTTTGCTTTTGGCCCCATAACAAAAAAAAATTTCTTTCCATTCTTGATTCTCTTTTCTTTTTATCGCTTTTTTATTTAGTTAATGGTGTTTTTTTTTTAGAAGGCCAACGCGTGAAGGTGGCGAACTCTCTTGTTTATAGAGACGCGAAATCAACTAAATTTTTTTTGCATTTGAGAGAAAAGAAGAATAAGTGATATGTGCCACCGAAAATCTGTGTCTGTTGTTTCTTTTAAAGAATAGCAAATTCAATATCCGGTGCTGATTTACGTTAGAGAACAAAGTTTCCTTTTCATTCGCGTATATATATATATATGTGTGTATGTGTGTGTGTGTGTGTGTGTGTGTGTGTGTGTGTGTGTGTGTGTGTGTGTGTGTGTGTGGTTTTAGTTGTTTCACGAATTTCTGGGCAATATAACGAAGGGTAAGATCAAGAACGAAATGGAAGCATACTATGACCAGTGATATAGAAAATATCAGACAAGAATATATATATATATATATATATATATATATATATATATATATATATATATATATATATATATATAAGTATTCTTTGGTCCAGTTAAACCGGAGTTGGGAGTAATTCCATTAGGACAAGAAATTATTCATGAATGAATATTTAAATTTTCCTGGTAAAGAGCTCAATGTAACAATAATACAGAGCAATAAATTCTTTAAGAAAAACAACGAAACCGGTCACCGGTTTCGTTGTTTTTCTTAAAGAGTATATATATATATATATATATTGATGACACATTATAAGTTTTATTTCTTTTTTTTAAGGATTATTATGAAAACAAAATTGTGCTTAACATTAAATAAGCTTTATGGTATTTTAAAAGCATGGGTTATAAATTAGAATTGAAGTGCTCGTTACGTAACAGTTTTTGTCATAGAAGATCAACCTGGTGATCTGATTTCAAACCTGGACGAGGCTGTTTGTATTTCACATTGTGAAAAGTATGGGAAAAGTATGAATCCAACTATTCTTCCACCAGCTATGGTTAAATAGTTGGGAAACATGGCAACCAATCTAGTAGAAGGAAAACTCTGAATTCAGACCAGTTGTGCTCCACTTAAAAATTGACCTTGTGTCACATCCTGGTTGTGACGGAGGGGTTGGCTATCTACAATTTAGAAGAGGACGTGTAAAATTCCAAGATCCTCGTATACGCAAGTCACCACAAAACGACCCCAAAGAATAGAAGATACAAAATTCCTCAAACAGAATTCAACTTTGGATAATGTATAGTATCTATTTGTCCACCATTTAGGAATAGCAGGTGTTATGAGCAATTTGAGGTCTCTGTGTTCGGCAAAGCTTAGTAAGTAACAACAAAAGCTTTTTCATTTCTTTAGTAACTCAATGAAAGTAAAACATCGATGAAATTATGTAGGACTGTTACAACCAGTTGTAAAAAAAAAAGCCGTATAACGTATTCGACGTTAAGCTCTTTAGTATTCTGTTCCTTTTTTGTCGCTTGTGACTCACAATGATATAAAAGAAGCGTCCCTTCATCTCAAAATACGCCACAAACAAACATTGAAACATATTTGAACCAGCCTAGTTATGTTAATCTCTTTGATATCGCTCTCAGTAAATAAAAATAAAGATTAAACCAGAGACCTGTCATCTTAGTTAACAAAATAAATTCACAAACCCTTACCTACATATGCTCGAACTTCTTTAGGCGCCTTTAAACTTTTGACCTTGTACCAGACCAAACTTCTTCACTGGTTTGTTTATAGTGGCGCTACTCATATAGAGTGTCTTATGCAGGAGTAACCTGAGGAGACCCATCCCTCCCCAGGTCAAGAGATGGTTTGACTTCAGGGTTTTCCTTTTCCTAGACTGGTTGGCATACAAAGATTAAAGAACTCAGTAAGCACCATTTACCGATAGATGGAGGGAGAATAGTTGGATTCAAACCTTCCTCAAGGATATTAGCGCTATATGAAATGTAAACCGCCTTGTTTAGGGTTTGAACTCAAATAGCTGGGTCTACTTCCTACAACGATAATCGTTACGCTACTAGTGCCTCCTACACACCACTAAGCTTAGTTACTAATGTGATTTTGGCTGACTAATCCTCTAATTAGATATAGACTGTTTTAGAAAATCCTAAAATAAGAAAGCAGGCCGAGACCTTTTCATAATCTTACAGTGTCTCATAAATAATGATGATCCTTTTTACAGTTTGTGTGTCTTAGCCACTCCGAAAATAATTTTCATGATGGAATATTATCATTGATGAGTAGAGCGTTCAGCAATCCAGGAAAATGATTCGCGCCCTTTCCAGCACCTCGGTGTAGTAGCTATTGAAAAGGGAGCATTCGGAGAGACCTCGATTATGGTCACCAACTTATATTACCATTGAAATATTTGCTTTATCTAAGCGAGTGGTCCTACGTTCCGTGGTATAATAATGGGCCACAACTAGCTACAAAACGTGCCAAAGATATTTTTTTTCAAATACTCTAACATGTATTTTCAGCCTTGAACGTTTCCAGTACAGACATAACGTCTGTTCCATTTATCTTATACGTAATGTAATGTTTTTTTTTCATGATATTTTTTCTGATTTCGACTTTTTAAATTTTTATCTGTGGTGAGGAAAGTTTTGATGAGGACGTATGTAAGCATGCTTCCATTATTAGAGTAGTGTATAATTTTACATTCATATTTTGATAAAATAAACGCCGTGTAAGTCAAATATATTGTATAGATGTTAGTGTACCGTCATATAATATGATCGGAAAACCCCTGATTCAATTCTTCAGTGAAAACCCAAGTTTACTGGATGTTGATTGATGTGGTCACTCAATCATATATCATGTTATAAAACTGTATTTATGAATACCATTTGGACACACCTTTGAGGGTCTTACACCTTAGCAGGGAATACAGTCAGCATATTCTAAACTCTAGCGACAGGGTGGGTATTCAGGAGAAGATACACACACAGAGACACAGACACACACAGACATACACACACACACATACACACACACACACACACACACACATATATATATATATATATATATATATATATATATATATATACTTCTTTTGGATACCTTTCCGGAGGGTATGAGTGTGACTGGAGCTCGAACTCACTACGATGAGGTTAGCCACTAACCACAGAAGGACTACCCCTTTCAAGAAATGTAACACACAGTGTGACATACCATGATTAAATTACTGTCTTGTTAAGCTGATTGAAATAATAACGATTTTTATGGTGTTATCTTTTTGTTTTTAATTCTTAAAATCAAATGATTTATAGTAAAATGTCTATTTGTTCAAACACTTATAATATGTTTACATACATATAAATATAATTTTCGACCATCGCCAATGAACCAAAGATTAAAAAATAAACTGTAGGGTTAATTTTCTTTTTATAGTGGTGAAAGTTTGTGTCGAACCAGCACTACATTTTAGGATGATCTGATAACAGAATGGAGCACCAGTGAGTTACAGATTCTCCGAACGACACTTACCCAGTTTTGTATTTAGTATTTCTTTCTTTTACATCAGTTACCCTATTAGGGCGAGATCTCCCACTCTACCTGACTATTTTACCTCATATAATTTACGTTCAACTAACTGATTGATTTTAAAGCCAAGTCAACTTGTTTAGGGTTATTTTATGACCAGAGGTTAGGGAAACGCGTTCACTGTATGTTCTTATTTATATTTTTGGGGCAATCATTTCTTTAAGATTTTTTGACACACGGCAAATTTTTAAACAGATGTATTTAACCCATAGATAGGACCCCAACGAGCACTATCTCTCCAGATCAGAGTGATTAGAGAGTAATGGTAATGAAGGAGTATCCTACACTCACAATCTTCGGATCTGGAGCCTCACCATCAGATACAGTTTAGTATCATATACAGAACACTCCTTTCGAGGGGAAGTCTTACTTATCTGCAGGGAATACAGGCAGCGTATTCCAAGAAGATATAAAAAAATAAACTGAAAATTTCCACCACATACAAAATAGGATTCCCTCCAGTCCTAGTGAAAATATATACAAAGATTGTTTTAATGATTGTCGAGAGTTAAACTTGTATATATTTACCCAACCCCTCTGCAATCATTAAGATGCGACAAAAGGTAAACTTTTAAGCTGAATAAAACTGGTTTGAAGTCAGAATTTTCTTTTTTCTAGATTGTTTGCCTAACCAAGGTGAAAGATGATTGTGTATTCGACTATTTACTCATACTTGGGTGATGGGGACCAGGGACGGATTCGTGCATTTTTAAAGGCATAAACACGAAAAGAAATACAAACAGCTTCGTCCAGGATTTGAACTCGAATCACTAATTCCAGGTCTTATAACGATAACTGTTACGCTAACTGCGTATTGGATGTAATGAAATGTTTTGCTGTGAATTCAAATTTATTTTAATCTTGCAACCATTAGATGACCTTATTTATTGGATTCAGAAATTGTATAAGTCTCTTTCTCTTTCTCTCTCAGTTGAATATATATATATATATATCGAACTGACGAATGTATGAGCTGATTGGATATATGCCATTGGCTTACGTAGTTGAGGGCGACCCAAAGGTTCCCTTTTCATTAGTTACTACGCCGAGGTCTTGAGGAGAGCGCTACTCCATTCCCTAAATTGTATATATACCTAATAATTATATAACCCTCTCTCTCTCCCTCTCTCCCTCTTCCCTCTCCTCCCCCTCTCTCTCCTATTCGTCTCTTTCTCAGTTCTTCTTTCTCAGTTAAACCATATCTATCTATCTATCTATCTATGCTTGCACGCGAATGTCTGAGTTGATTGAACATATTTTTACAGGTAAACTGAAACAATTTGAATTTTATCGAAATCTTTCTTATACATTTGTTTTCATTGCTTTCTTCTGGTAATACATATACTGAATAGAAGAGAGAGAGAGAGAGAGAGAGAGAGAGAGAGAGAGAGAGAGAGAGAGAGATGAGGGGGAGTTGGGGAGAGAAAAGAAACGAATTCGGTGACACGATAACTCCGGTTACACAAATAAAGAAAATCCTCACTCAAGTTGAATGTATCTGAAAAGGGTATCGAAGCGTTAGAGCCTTTAAGAACAGTCCCTTTTGTAGAGAAATAAATCCAGCAGATCCTTAATACTTCATTCACTTGTATTATTAAACAGTGTGATTGTCAGATTCTATCGAAACGGTTTTTTGTTTCCCTTAACATTTGCTGACTCAGTAGAATTTATCTGATAAGCATTGGCAAATGTGGATCCAGTGGCAGGGATGAGATTTACAACCACCCTCTACAAAAAAAGCCTCCTATTTAATTACGACAAATAATGAGAGCACAAATAAAACTGTTAGATAAAACAAAATTCTCACTAAAAACACTAGTTTTTACACATAATCACCACCATTGTTTATGCCTTTTCGCTTGCGATGAATATTCTGTACTCGTAAAGTGGCCTCAACCAATGTTTTGAGGGTTCTTTGTATCTTTTGTAATTTATGTGGAAATAAATAAGAGGCTTTACTTTAAGGACATCCCTCGTATTAGGCTTAGTTCTTTAGTTTAGAAGGCGCACTTAGCGGAACGGTTATCATCTGACCTAAGTGATTGTATTCTTTAACATTTTCTTGAATTTTATCTTCTATTTTTACTGTTGCTTTTATATCATTACAGTTGAATATTACTTTTATCTTCTGTTGATCTTTAAACCAATTTTGAATGGCGTAATGGCTAACGTGCTGGTCTGCGCTATCGTAGTAAGCGAGTTCAAATTCCAGTCGCATTATTACGTTCACTTTCGGACTAAAACCCTTGAGAAAGGCATGAACCTCCTTATCCCTGCCAGCAATGAGTCCAATGGTACTTCTACTGCCAATCTACAAAGATGGCTTTGACATTAAATAACCCACGAAGGTTGATATGCCATTGAAGAAAGAAACCAAACTCTACCTATTTTCATACTCTCCGTATTCAGCTCATTTAAAATTACTTGCAATTCGTCCAATGATACTAGTGTTGGGAAACAAAATTAATTGTGTTCCTTTAAATTTTGCTTTGGCTCTTTGAACAGATAAGATGTCTTTTTTTATGTGGACAAAATAGAGATGTTGTTTCCGACTCCGACGAGGTACTCTACTTCCCCTGGCCGTGAAAACCAGAAGACAAGTAAAACATTTACATTACTTTTTCCCTTATCTCCAGATATGGAAAAAAGTTGCTTGCTCATGGAACTCTATGCATAATTTACAAGTTTTTTTAACACGCTGTGAAAATTATTGGAACATTTGTTATATCTATCTATTAAATGTTTTAATTGCTCTCTTTTCTTTCCGTTTATTTAGTGTCAGTGTATCGATCGATATACTAATGTTATTATTGGAACTTTGTGAGTAGGGAAATGATTGAACATCGTCCCTAGTATCAAAATAAGAAGTCAATAATTATTGCACATAAATTTCATGTCGTGATTCCTGGATTAATTCTATGTCATCATCAAGTCGAGTTAAAATCTCAAATATTCTGTTTATATTTACTCACTGTCTTTTCCAAATTCATTTACTGGAATATACTTTTAAGTATATAACTTAGGCAAATTTCTATGTCCTTTTCTCCTTCCTTTTTCAATTCTTATCTTATATTTTGATTGTTGAATTTTTTCAATCAAATTTTCAAGAGTAGAAACACTAAACTATAATATTAAGAATAACAAAAAGAAAATGAACAGAAAGTTTTGAATAAACAGTCAAGTTTTCTTTTAAGATTTACATAGAAGCCAAATAAAAAACAAAATTTGGCCTTGTAAGAATTTGTATTTTAGAGCTTAAAGAAAACCTGTTAAACATAGAAAGGGATAAAATTTCCGAATTATAGGGAGAATAGGAAGGAGGAAACAAATAGTACCCACCACATACTGGTCATCGGTCTCTTTAGGTTTTTCTATGTAACATAAAGCAAGAGGATGATAATTATTTGGTTGACCCGAAAAAGAACCCCAAGGGAACTGACAATGGGAGAAAAGTGAAACTGTGGGGTGTTATCAGTGCCAAAACGCACACAGGGGACGGTGAACAAGAAAGATTTCCATATATTCACATTGGCAGGTGGTAAGGAAAGTGAGAGGAAGAAATAATTAATCTCTTTCTTTCTGTGCGCATATGGCTGAGTATTTTCACACACACACACACACACACACACACACACACACACACACACACACACACACACAATGTTTAGTATACATTTAATTAAAGATAGAAAAAAGCGCATTACCATCACCAGTATACGAGAAAGGACATTTATATATATATATATATATATATATATATATATATATATATATACACACATGTGCACAAAAGCAATTGTACGTATGTCATCGTTCAACTATCTGACATCTTCTATCTCAATTCAACTCTGAGCCACTGTTAGGATTTTCTGTGTAAGCATTTTATTTGAACATTCCCAAGCACACAACATGACTCGTGTCTGAATATATATATATATATATATATATATATATATATATATATATATAGTTATGTGTGTCTTTTTTTACCTGATTACAGGCCGGCGACATTTGTCAAAAAGAACTTGTCTCTTGTGTAGCTGACATGGCGCCTGCCAGAGTCCTTGTTAATAACAACAACAACAACAACAATAATAATAATAATAATAATAATAATAATTCACCATTTTTTCCGTTTCTTCCTCTACCCCTACAAGACAAGAAAAAACTGACGCCAGCAACATGAGGAATAACCAGTCTCTTCCCACTCAAATTTGCATGTACTACATTTGTATCAACATTTATACGTAAATATTACTATTATGTACGCATTCGTATTTTTCGAGTAAGCACAATGGTCTATTATCTTACAAATGGAGATTCGTTTAATACTTGCTTCCGCAGACTAGAAAAAAAAACAAAAACTAACACCTCGCGTAGTGTTGTTAATAGGTTTTTTAAAAGGAGTATTTAGTGAAGTAATGATTGTGCAGGGAATTGCTAGATATATATCTATATAAATATATATGCGTGTTCAAGTGACCTCTGGTGTATGGTGGTTTATTATATGATACAAGATTTTAAAATTTTATTGTGGCAAATTTAAAACATTAAACAAAAAAGAGCAGAGTATCTAGTGTTAAACTGAGCAATAATAAAAGTGTATATGTTTTAGACTCAATCGAATCTCGTGATACTGAATCCATGTTCAGAATTGTTCTACTACGTCAGGGTTCTATACTAGAGTGAGTCAAAAGTTTGGCAATATTTTGGTAGAACATGAGGTTTAATTTGGTTGCGCCGGAAGCTTTTGCCGATATCGTGGAAATGACGAGCCACAATGGACTGTGAGATGATGAGCTCGCCTGATACTCTCGAGTGCTGCTTGTTGGATTTGCTTTCATGGCTTGGAGCACGGTATCAGAATCCACACTTTTAGGCCTATATAACCTTGCCTAATCATCGATGTTTTTGCAACGCAGGCAAGATTTTTTCAGCCATCTGGTTACTGTATCAAGTGAGCTTTCACCTTTTGCACAACAAATGTTTTTGGTTGCTTCTGCGACGACGTTATGGCCGAGTTCAAACTCGTAAAATTCTCTATTTAGACTAAGTTGATTGTTGATCTGTGCATTCATTTCCCATACGGAGTGAAGTAATTCACAACATGTCACTTCACCAACTACCACTATACAACTAACCATAATAGGTACCTACCACGGCTTGAATATTGCAAAATCTTTGACTCATCCTAGTACAATATATACCATATGACATGAAAGGGCCCGCTAAAAGTCTTCTAACCCAGTCGGAGAGGCTTAGAATATGTTGTGTGCTACCCTATAGTTGGGGAAAAAAGGCATACAGGATATGAAACAAAACTGCACCTGGTGGTGAGATTCCAGCTGTGGAGATCAGATGAATATGAAGTGCCACTTCATTGACATTACTCCCAGGTTCATTCTGACCCAGAGTGGTAGTACCCGTTGGGATCCCATCTATAGACCAAATATATCTGTTTAAAAATGATTCGTATTCGATAGGAATACTTGATGCCAAGTAACCGAAAATTACTTATATCTAAGCTAATACGCGGGGAAGTACTCGTGGCATAATTGTTATCGTCGTTGGAAATACACACAGGGATCCGAGTTCAAATCTTGGACAAGGCTGTTTGCATTTTACATAGCGTTAATACTCTTGGGAAAGGAATGAATCCTGCTATACTTCCTCTAGCTATGAATAAATAGTAGGGTAGACTGGGCTCTTTAACCTTGGTATGAAAACCAGTCTAGGAGAAGGAAAAATCTTAACTAAAACCTGTTAGACACTGTTTAAAAATTGACATTGTGTTGCATGTTGCTCGTGCAGGGGGATTGGGTTAATACATACATAAGTAGCATGTAATATCTTATTTGAAGAGAATTACCCTTAGAATTCTTCAAAACCATGCTATAGATTTTACTGTACACTGATGAATTCTATGGTTATTATATCACGATTCAAAAACTAGCAGAGATATTTGATTTTGTTTCGGGGAAAATAAATAAAATTTTCAAGTTTTGAGCTTATATATTAAAAAAAAGAGGTAAACAACATTCTCAAAAAATACAAAAAGTAGAGTTTCATATCGATGAGGAATTTGGTAAAATATTGCAGTCTTCTCTTGAGGAACAAGAATTAAGTTCTTATAAAGTTCTTTGTCTTCTTCATGAAAATTTCATACTCACACAAAAGTTCCTGTAACCACAGCGGTCAGAATAAATATTTATGCCCCTAATTTGTGAGGTTGAGAAACAGGTTGGATTCTATGTGTCATTCCATTTGGCAGGAAATAGAAGTTTTGACTGAATTAACCAGTTACAACCTCTGCTGACCTTAGATGTCAGCGCCACCTCTCGCATGTTCCTCTTTAAGTTGAATAACCCAGATTAATTTTCACCTCCCAAAGTCCAATCGTTTAGCCTACCATTGGACGCATACAAATAAGCAAGCAATCACTGAATTTGTCTGTGGAGATTCTGTCCTATTTTAATACACTGTTCTGATTAAACACACATGAAATCTGTTTTATATGAGTTTACGTTGAGATTAATGACATTTTCTGCTTGTTTCAGAACCTCTGAAGTTAGGCAAGTTCCTATACCTCGGTAGCAATATCCCATTTACTGAAAACGGTGTCATTATGCATCTATAAAACATGAACTGCTACTGACCTTTTTTCAAGGGTCTATTAAATGATACGACCCACAAAGAAAAAGCATTGCAGAAACAGTAAAAAAGAGGGATCTGTCTCCCCACAAACATGCTTTTTCCTTTACTATTTATCTGGCTAAGATCCTAGGTATATCTTAGAAGAAATAAAAATATAACTTATACATCATCTACAATGGACAGAAACTTCATTGCATTGAGAAAATAGCTTTTTTATGTTGATAACTAAAATGTGGAAGAAGAAGAAGAAGAAGAAGAAGAAGAAGAAGAAGAAGAAGAAGAAGAAGAAGAAGAAGAAGAAGAAGAAGAAGAAGAAGAAGAAAGTCCTGCTCAAAGGAAATTATGCACCAATCCCCCCCAAAAAAAGAAAGTTAAAATAATAATGAAAAAAGTGATGAGGCAGTAGTTTGTAACATTTTTACTGTATAAACAAGTACAAAAATAAAAAGAATACGTAGGCAATTGGCCGAGAGTCTTATATTGTCTTAAATGAACATTGTCTCTTACATCGTTAACAGTTGGCACTGTACAATCTTCTTTACTCGATGCGCTAACATCAACTAACGTTTTTCTTTGCCATAAAACATCTCATACATCAAAGCGAAATCTAGTAAAAGCAAAAATCACAGGCAAACAAGAGAAGGAAAGTTGACAGATGGCAACTTCCGGTTTTTGTGAAGAAATGAGGTCGGATTAATTTCCTTGTTTTTCTCTTCACAATTCTAGTTACATATCGTCTTCACTTGACGTTAATATCTCTATGACAGAAATGACCTCTATGAAATGTTCATTTACTCGCCTTTTCTGGCTAATGAGATACAATTAACAGGCTGGTATTACATGTCTCATTTAGTAAAGTGCATAGGTCAGTCACTGCAAAAGTCTGAATAACAGTTATATCTTCAGAATGATATATATATATATAAATATATATATATATATATATATATATATATATATATATATATAATATATATATATATATATTTTAGGGTCGGCAAAAAAGTTGCATAGGCTAACCAAGATAATGTCATTGAATGTGACCAAATGTTTTTAAAAATAGTTCTCTTTGCGGTCCAAACACTTTTTCTATCGGTGTTGAAATGCTTAGATCCCATTGGTCAAAAAAGTAATCGATAGCAGATATGACATAGGAACTTTTCAGCCTAAAAATTTTTCGGCTCACCCTTATATATATATATATATATATATATATATATATATTCTTTTCTGAATGTCGCTTCTGATTGTATTTTTTTTTAAAGCAATCAATGTAATGGGTGAGTGATAATTGCGAGTTTTACAAAACACCCGGTTGAACAAAAAATCAGAAATATTATCTAAATGCCGAAATAAGAACAAACATCTACTTTCACATTTCGACCTATACACATAATCTATCTCCACTACTACCATTCGCCATACCAATACTACCTCCATCACTAAAAACCTCCACACTCCTTCACGAATAATTCCACAACACAGCCACCGCATTGTAAGAACCATTTTCCTCCATTGAACTTTTTTATCCATTTCCAAACAACCTCACTAAACATTAACACGACATTGGCAACTAATACAAATTATTATAACGTACGTATTGCAATTTAACACGGAACATATTCTAACATATGAATACTAATACTGCATAATACACCATAATATATAATAATATACCATGTCTCTTAACACCATGATATTCCCACCTCACCTATTATTCTTACATTTTAAATCCAGCATCCATTTTCGTCTATTATACTTACACGTCAAATCATTTTTGTGAAAGTGTTGATAGATTTTAGCGAGTTGATGGGAAGAAGTAGGGAAAGGTTTAAAGTCAAATGTATCAGGTTTCATTAAAGATTTTTTGTTTTGAAAGTGGAAATGAATTTAGTGAGCTGAAGGGAAGAAATAAGGAAAGGTAGGGGGAAGGAGTTTCGGCATATCTTATTTCGTGGAAAGATATTGACTATAATGTGATGTCACATAACTTAGTCTATATTGTGGTATCTAGGTGGCAAGGGAAGGGAAAAGGAGGAACGAGAAAGTGATAAAGAAGAATTCTCAAAAGTATGGTGGCACAGAGTGGAGAAATGTCTTTTCAATCCGTTTTCTATTTTGATATTGTTTTCGTATAGTATGATGTTCGCCAGGTATGGTGAGATCTGGTAAATCCTGGACGTTATCTTATATGGTTTGTTTTGGAAATGTCCACAGATTCTTGTAATCTTCGGAATTTGTTTGCAGTTTGATTAGAGTGACTTGGGAAAAATTGAATGTGTGTTTAAGCTCTAACATATGGGATAAAAAGGCGTTTTGGTCGTCATTTGTTTTGATTGATCGTTTGTGTTCGTAGATTCTTTTTTCTAGATTGCGTTGGGTTTCGCAGATGTAATGTTTGTTGCAATCTTTGCATGGGATGGAGTATATGCCAGCGTGAGAGGCAGTTTCGTTATATTGGTTCGTTTTAAGATGTTTGTGAGGTATTTAATAGTTTGTATTGTGGTTTGTATGATTAGTATTCCTCTCTCTCTCTTTCTCTCTCTCTCAATATATATATATATATATATATATATATATATATATATATATATATATATATATACTGATGAGAAAATAGTATTTTACAACCCCGAAGGACGTTAGACCGATACAGATTTTGACCTCGGCACACTATGCATATTCTAGAGGATTTTAGATATTCTGAAAAAAATGAATGTCTTTGCCCATCTTATGAGGTCGTAATTGTCTGCCAGCGATCATACAGTTCTATATTACTGCCAAAGGAGGAGATATGCAGTGTAATAATATAGGGTCTTAATATTATTGATTCATCACTGGATTTTGCGCTGGGATCAATATGAATATGCGATTAAATCTTAATATTTCTGCATTACAGTAAAGATCTCATGTACATTGTAAATTGAAACATATTCAGGTTGTTAAAGTTTTATTTTCCGTCAGTCTATATATATACATATATATATAGGGTGTTTCAGAAAAATTGATATCATTTGGGACGCAAAGGGTGTTTCAGAAAAATTGATATCATTTGAGATGCAAAAGATGTTTCAGAAAAATTAATATCATTTGAGATGCAAAGGGTGTTTCAGAAAAATTGATATCATTTCATAATCGAATGAATTGACCAATTTTCGTTCAAACCTTGAATTTTGATGTATAAAAATGTATTTAAAAAATGCATGTATAAAAACAACACTGAATTCAATGTTGAATCTTTAATATTTTTCCTTTTCGGGTATAGAAATGCCAATCACTGAAAAAGAAAATATGTTTAAACATTTAAATAGAATTTTGAGTTGTTTCTTCACCTGCTGTTTTGATTTCAGATCATCTGAACAAGAATTGGTTAAATTATTAAATTACGAAATGGTATCGATTTATTGAAACACCCTGCATCTGCGTCGTTGTGCGTGTTTTATACCTGAGTAACAAACAGCCGGTCATCAATCAAGCTAGAAAAAATCCATCATTTTCAAGGTATGAAGCCTCTCTCTTGAATTGAAGGTCACTACAATTCACACCTGATATTTTCTTCCTGTATTAGCTGAAACTAAATAAGTATTTGTCCTTCTATATACATGGATATGAATATAATAAATGTGATAGAGCCTAATCTGTCCTACTATTTACCCATACCTGGAAATAGAATAGTTGGATTAATATCTCTCCCAAGGGTATTAGCGCTCTGTAAAAAGCAAATAGCCTCGTTTTGGATTTAAACTCGGGTCATCCCCTTGCAACGATAACCGTTACGTTACAAACGCTTTTGATAATAACAAAGATTTTATAAAATATCAATTTCATGAATACACGAAATTATAATAAACATTCGGCTTAATTATAAACTTTAAAAAAATAAATCATTATCTTTCTATTGTTATATTAAGTAAATGATAAGTGATTTTTGTTGCTAATGATACAATATGAACGTATTTAATTTTATGCTAAAATATTTCGGTTTCAATGAATCCTGTAAGTTTTGGCTTTTTTCTCATCTTTACAAAGGTTTAGTTTAGTTTCTTTATTTAATGGCATATCTACCTTTGTTAACACCAAAGCCATCCAGGCAGTTGGACAGTAATGGAATTTGTTAATGTATATGTGAGATATAAGTAAGTTCATGCCTTTTCCAAGGATATAAATCCAAAAGTGAATGTAATCGAGCGACTGGAGTTTGAACTCACTTACTATAATGTTGCATTCCAGCACGTTAGCCACTACGCCACAGAGACTCCCTCTCCTTATAAACGGTTATAACAGATGCATTATGCTTTGTAGAAATTGCTTCGTTGAAATTGCCTCGTAAAATCGCTTCATACAAGTTGTTTTGTGGAAGTTGCTTTGTAGAAATTGCTTCTGATATAAAAACGAAACATTAACTAGGCCATCGTTGAATGAGGCTCAGCTGTAGAAACTTCCATCATTGGCGGGACTAAAACACACTGCCAAAAATCTCTTTTCTCTCTCTCTCTCTCTCTCTCTCTCTCTCTCTCTCTCTCTCTCTCTCTCTCTCTCTCTTTCATTCTTTCCTGTTCTCTTTTTTTCTTTTTTAAAAATTTTTTTATTGCCCCAAAGAGAAACATAAGTGCCCATGTGCAAATAGTTTGGAAGATGTCAACATTTCTCCCTGTTCCACCACTTTAATATTCCAACGCAAACGACTAACATACATACATACATACATACATGATATATACATTATATATAATGTGGTTTATATGTATAAAGTTATGTATGCGTTCATCGATGTGGGAACAGATGCATATGTCCATATGCACACGTGTTCGTGAGGGAAAGAGAAAAAAAGACCAGGGATATGTGTCAAAGGAAAAAAAAAAGTTCCAATCTATGTCAATGCTAAAAGGTTTGTCTTACTGGAAAAATAGTGGAAACAGTTCGGATGACTCAGCACTTTCTTTTACGCGGCTTTATATAATGTACTTGTATGTATTTGTGCATACATCCATATATTATGCTCTCTCACATGACAAGCAACTGAAATGTCATAGCAAATGATATATACGTATATATATATATATATATATATAGGTGCGTATGTACCCCTCAACTCAATAAGCACTTTATCAGACTTCTTGAACATTTCATATAACGCATTATTTAAACATAAATGTTTAAATAAGAAATTACCCTTTGACGTGTAATTTTTATCGCAATTTTTACTTCTAACTGCAAAATTGTAATGTAAAACGCAAGAAAATAAATATATACTCCATAAATTTTGATAGTTACATTATATATACCGGTTGGAATCTCGAAATATGGACGTGATTTTAAATTACAAAAGCTGCCCATAGATTTATCTGTCCCACTTTTTACGGAAACAATAAACATATGTATAACATTTGTTGTATGTCTTTAGTTTATAAATATTATTGATAGGTTATGCCTCCTAGTATCTTCTGGTCGAACTAAAAATGTAAACACAATAAAAACAATTTTTTTTTATCGGAAAACAAACATAGAAAAAGTCACGGAGAAGATACTAATTTTGATATCTGACAAATAAAATTTGACTGATTGACTAATTAATTGATTTTAACGGCATGTCTACCAGTCAAGGATTATTTCATGCCAGAAGGTTAGGGAATCGCGTTCATACTCACATTTTTGGGTTGTTCTTTTTAAAGAGGATCTTTTATTTTGCACGCGGTCCTATCGAATACGAATAATTTTTAAACAGATCTATTTGACGCACAGAGGAGACCCTAACCTCTACTACCACTCTGGGTCAGAGTAGACCTGGGAGTAATGGCAATGAAGTAATACTCCACACATCCTTAGATATTTTGAGTGAGATGTCAACCGTATAAAGTTACAGAAAAAATAAAGATTTGATGAAATCAACTTGACAGACACAAAGTAAGGGTTCGTTTTAACATTATATCTATATTATAAATAAAATACATAATTTAAAACCCTAAAAGCTTTGGAATAAGAAATACGCTAAAACATATACCCTGGGTTTGTATATTAAATTTGATGACCGCAGATATATTCGTTTAAAATGTTTATCAATATGTTTTCTAATATATTAAGAATGTTTATATATGTGCTTTTAAAATGTTTCATATATATATATTTTTTAAAACTATGTTTCTATATATCTTTCTCTCTCTGCCTGCCTGCCCGCCTGCCAGTCTGTCTGTCTGTCTGTCTGTTTCTCTGTATCGATATGTACAGACTGCACAGATCGAAAATGAAAAAAAAAAAATCCCCGCCAAGTCTGTCTTTTGTAATTTACTCACTTTTGTAAACTGACAATCTAAGTTGTGACAAACAGCAACTAAAATTAAGCTGGTACTCAAAAATGATTAACATTGTGAATATAAAACACACACACACACACACACACACACACACACACACACACACACACACACACACACACACACACACACACACACACACACACACATATAACACTACCACAAATCGAGTACTTAAAAACAGTATCAAATATTGCGCTGAGAGATCGGGGAAAAAATTGAGTACAAGTCTAAAGGATATTCTTGATTTTTCCCTCCAGTAAAAGCTCTTTTAGAAAATCTATCTATTGAGTAGCTGCATCATGTAAACAGAATTCCTCATCTAAAAGGGAAGTGAGTTCTATTTTTTCTTTTTTTTTTTTCTTTTAAAATTTCCAATCCACACTGTTACTCACTTTCGGAGACAGACAATCTACCGAGTAAAGTGTAATGAGAAGCAACTAAAATTAAGATGAAGTAATAATAATAGATGACGATACTTCTATGCACTTAAAATTAAATTCATCCTTATATAAGAAGTGTTAAAAAACGCATCAAGAGTACAGCTTTATTCACCAAGAACTAAATTAACATAAACTGAAACGTTAATTTTCTTCACAGCATTCAAAACACTTATTTCAGCAATTTTTCATTTGTCGATGTACCTTTTAAATTTTCCTTTTGGAATGGTACGTTGAAGGTTGGGGTTGTGGCTAACGTGCTGGACTGCAGCATCATAGGAAACTTGCTCGAGCTCCAGATTAATACTCTTACGAAAGATATGAAACCCCTTAACTTACTGCTGTGGATTAAATAATATCACTGCTGTTCTTCTACAAGGCTCGCTTTGACATAAAATAACCCATGATAGTTGATATGCCATTAAACAAAGAAACCAAATCAAACCAAAATTGCACAGTCGCAGTTCTTTTAATATCTTATGTACAAATCCCCAAAACTTCCTTTTGAGAAAAATTTTCAATTTAGGAAACAAGAAAAACGCGAGTTCTAGGCAGGGTTATAATGTCGTGTTTACCCAAAACTGCTGACCAAAAAAGTATCGTAAATTGGTAATGAATTTATAGACATCAGGGGTGAATCCCAGGTCGAGTCATACCAAAAACTAAAAACATCGTACTCGGCCCTTCTTTACTTAACATTCAACATTATAAGGTACGGATCAAAGGTAAATAGAGTAATCCAGAAAAAGGAGTAACTCCTTTCCTTACATCTTGGTGTAGTAGCTATTGAAAAAAGAGCCTTCAGGTCGCCATCGACTACGGTCGGCCAACTATATATCAGTCTACACATTTATTATATAAGTCACTCATTGGTTTGCTTGGAAGTAGGGGAAATATTTAGTCCCTGTCACCTAGGCCAATATTAGCATTAGTATATCTGTGATATACTAACACTAAATAAACGAAAAGAAAGATAAGCTCATTTACACAAGCAGAAACATTAAATATATACATAATATACAATTAGTAATGAAAGGAATACACAAACGTGTCCCAACGGATGAAATGAACGCATTTTGCCCTATGAACAAACATTATGTAAAAGGAATTCAATTCTTGAGATTGACCGGCAGTAAAATGGTCACAGCCATGTTGATTTTATTGTTCAATGACCAGAGAGGAGACAATGTTTCTACTGTTAAAAGAACAGAAACTAAAGAAATCGAGCATAAGATCGTCATGAGATTGTCCACGAGCCACCTAACTATTCTTCGTTTGTAGGCAGACACTAAATAATTGTCTTCCAATTTTGAATTTGAAAATTTTAAGTTTTAATCTCTATACGTTTTGATCGCCCTTCATTTTACCAAAAGAAAACTGTCGATTCAACAATCTGCAATTTATTTTCAGATATGATAAATTATTAAAGAAACAAAGAGGCTCATGTCAATTCATTAGTTCCAATCGTATTGACACCAAATATGAACATTCATGGATTATTCGTTAATAGATTTATACAAAAATTCAAATAAAACATATTTTCATCAATTACTTAGAACCAGCCTAGTGGTTCATGTGCCGGCAGGTTTGCCGTTAACGCTAGTAGTCGAGTTTTTAATTCAGTTAACCTTTTCAAAAGTTGAAACCTGACGTTACATAATCCTCCTTTCTATTCAATGCATTTGTGCAAAATCTGTCCTGAGTGATAGATAATCTTATTCAGTTTTTTAATGCTTTTCACTGTCCTTCATACTATATATGTCTATATACATATGCGTGTGTGTGAGTGTGTGTGTGCGTGAGGCCGACCGTTTTTTTTCGTCTGTCATGCAATGTCCTCTTACCTACCACCTCTAAAACCGTATCACCACCACCACCTCTATGAACCGCCCGGTCAACAGACGCAAAGGGCGTGTATTGTTGGGACTTGGTAATCGGAAACGAATTCCCATTTATTGGCGTTTCGTTCGTCTGGCCCTCATAAATCACAACCATCTGTTTAAATGGATTACGACGACCAGTTGGTGGTTGTTTGCTTTTCCGCACAGGTACACATACATACATATACACTCATATGCGCGCACACACACACACGCATACACACGCACACGTACTCATACACACACATATACACTCATACGCATATACACATACGCACACGCACATACACACGCATACGTACACATACACACATATACACTCATACGCATACATACGCACACGCATACGTACACACATATACACTCATACGCACACACACACATACGCACACACATATACACGCACACTCACACCTACACACATATACACCCATACGCACATACACACACATACACACGTACATACATATACACATACACGCATATACACACATGCACACACGCATAAACACGCAAACGTATACACATATATACTCATACGAATACACAATCACACATACGCACACACAAACGCATACATACGCATACATACACACATACATATTCATACGCACACACACATACACACACATACGCACGCGCATACACATACATAAACACGCCTACCTACATACAGTCACATACACACGCATATATATATACACATATATATGTACCGTCGGCTTATCTATTTACTTATATTGTATCTGTTCAAGTTATGCCCATTTCTATAAGGTTAGACCTGTACATATGTTAACATACAGAAAATATACTTTTGAGTGATAATACAGAGATAGAGATAAAGGTTGATATACCATTAAACAAAGAAACCAAGAGATAAAGATAAATATTGTATCTGTTCACTGCACGTATATGTACTCATATGCACACACATATGTGTGTGTGTATTCAATTTTGCATATGTTCATTGAGCATTGAGACCGGGGTTCAATCCCAGGTCGAGTCATACCAAAGACTCAAAAAATGGTACTTGATGCCACCTTGCTTAACACTCAGCATTATAAGGTAAGGATCAAGGGTAAAGAGAAGCAATCCAGGGAATGGAGTAGCGCCCTCGCCAACACCTCGGTGTATTTGCTATTGAAAAGGGAGCCTTCAATTCATCCTTGACTAAGGTCGCCAACTTTACTTACGTATAAACATATAGCGCATACATCTTTACATACAGCCACACACACATATGCACACACACGCATTTACATATATGTGTGTGTGTAGGTATGTATGTGTATGTGTATGTATGATAACTGTTCAAAAGATCTCGTCGTAACAGTTCAATTACAGATGTGGACCACGTGACTCCTTATACAGGTGATTTATTTATAGAGTGTGGTGAAATCTTGTGTCAAACCAACCACACATTTTGGAAGAGTTGATAACAGAAGTATGGTCCACCGCTGTACCTTTTCATCCTGAACAACACTCTTAATTTTTTCCTTCTCCTAGACCGGTTGTCTTACCAAGGCGAGAGAGCCCAAACTCCACAATGTACACGCACACACACACACACACACACACACACACACACATAAATGCGTAAATGATATGAATATGTGGAAAGTTGGATAAATCAAACACTTAAAACCGGTTTACAAGGCGTGATATTTCGTTCTTTTATTTCATTTTAAGAACTTTCTCAGTCTTAAAATGAAATAAAAGAGCAAAATATCGCACCTTCTAAACCTGTTTTAAGTGTTTGATTTATTCAACTTTCCACATATTTCTATCATATTGCCAGATTCACCACAGTCTGTCATTTGATTATACACACACACACACACACATATATATATATATTATTCGAAAGCAATAACATCCAAATTTTACCCTTGAAAATGACAAAATGGTTAAAAGCACCCGGAAGAAAATGTTGGATAATTTTATATCAGCTTGAACCGAACATGCGTAATCGTGCGTTAAGACCGGAGGAAATCAGTTGAAAACTATTGAAATAAACCCCGTATGTGGTCTTTGATAAAACCTGCTTACAAGAGAAATTGCTGTCAAAAGATAGTTTACACACACACATACACACACATCGTATACATCTGCGACTATAAAAGACCTTTCATACAGATAAATAAATTTTTTCATCAATCTATCCCGACAAAATGGTTGAATGATTAAAATCCATTGTTGAAAAATTGCCTCTAAAACCCACAGTTCGATCACAAATAGAAGCCAAGATACTAAATACTGATTCTCGAGGCATTCCGAGGTCAGGACATTACGTGCCGTTTATATATATATATAACACAATTTAAACATGTGCAGTGATCTGATGAGACGGAGGGTAGAATACTTCGCCGAAATAAATTTATAATGACAATTTAACCAGGTTTAAGTTTACTTCTAATTCCAATATATATATATATATATATATATATATATTGTCATCCACAGACAGACTGTTTCGTTCTATCAGAACTCTTCAGTGTGGCTTGACACGTAGGACGCTCGAAGCCGGGATCGAAACCCGTCCAACTTTACATTAGACTTAATCTCAGAACGCTCGGCCAACAAGCGTACCACGTTGGCTAAGGGAATTTTTAAGCTATTGTGTAGCAACAGCAGCAGCAGCGTCTGTTTGTTTACATTTTTATACCCTATCGGCTACCAGAGTGCTCAATTCTTTTGAAGAGCTTTGCATTATGCGAGCGGCGGCCGAAAATTCTTTCACCAGAGTGCTCAACTCCCATGGGGGAGCGTATATATATATATATATATATATATATATAACCAATACACACTAATTTTCCATTTATATCAGCATTGCCAAAAATATGTCTCGATTAAATGACCGAAATTTCATTTTGATTTTAGATAAGTATAATATTTAATTTAATCTCTTTGTTTAATTGCATATCAACCTTTTTGGGTTATTTAATACCAAAGGACAGTAATTGGTGTGGACAATGGAGATCAAGACTATCAGTCCAAAAGTGAATGTAATAGTGCAACTCAAGTTCGATCTCATTTACTACGAGGTCGCAGTTGAGCATATTAACCAGTACACCATTGGGACTCTTCCTTAACTCTATCTATATATATTGTATGTTTTTCGAAAGTTTTTAGTTGGTCTGTTTAGTTTTAAATGAGGAGACAATGATGATGATGATAGGGAGTTAAACAGATAGATAGATATGGACAAACTGAGATAGATTAATAGATACATTGATATGGACATAGATAGATAGATAGATAGATAATCAGGTAGATAGATAGAATCGAACAAACTTTGATAAATAGATAAATAGGATAAACAATTATTGAAAAGATAGTTTTTATTCTTCAATGCAATTTTACACAATTTTTTTATTGATGAAGTGCATCTGCCATTAAATCTATTTTTTACAGCTGACAGAGGCGCTTGTGGAGTAACGGTTATTGTCATAAGAAGTGGACTCGGCGATACGAGTTCAAATTGAAGGAAGCTGTTAGCATTAAACATAGCGCTGATACCGTTGGGAAAGATATGAATCTAACGATTGTCCTTGCAGTAATGGATAGAATAGTAGAGCAGACTGGGTTCTTAAAACTTTAACTGGTCTAAGAGAAGGAAAACTCTGAATTGAAACTAGTTGTAGACTTGGAGAGAGATAGGCTTTGCCATGATCCTTTTGCCCCAAACATGTTACACAAGTAGCGCACCCACGACTAAAACCCAATTATTTGACTCGTGATGATGATAGCAGAGGCAAAATGTCGTCAATAAACATCACTTTTCTTTTTCTCTAGTTAGACATTGACAAACAAATAATTAATTAAAGTCTGTTATAAAAAGGTCTCTTCGATAAAAGTGATGAAACAGACAAAACTTTTTGGGAAAGTTTGGTGAAATAACATTGAATTTGCTGTTTGATTGAATGAGAGAGAATGTCTTTTACTGACGAATACTATGCAGATAATCTAGTGATCCTTGTAAACATAAGCCGAGTCTTTGCTGCATAGCCTAAAGCAACAAAACTCATTGGTTTCTATGTGTTTTAATCAAAATGGTGCCAACTCTTTTTTAAATGGTGAACCTCTGAAATTAATAGACTACTTCATGTACTTTGGCAGCAATATTGAATCAATGTCCACATAGGTATGGGTAAAGCGTGGACTGCTATTGAAAGGTTTTCGACCATATGAAAAACGAGAATTCTTCTGAGATGTAGCCGTGTCAGTACAATTGTATAGTTGTTACATAGGAACTACACAAGGATGCTGCGTGATTTTTTTAAAACAAATGTTAGAAGCAGTGCCTTAAAAATGGTAATTGTACGGCTATTTACCTCCCATATCAGAAACCATACGAGACAAGCAAAATTTTCCCGGCACTGTTGGAGAAGCAAAAACGAATTCATAAGCGACATTTTATGGAATGTTACACATGAGAAATTGTCTTGATGTCCATCTTGGTCAAATAGTCTGTGATAAGGATGGAGTTGTGGACTGGTGCATTGTCCTGGTGGAAATGCCACTGACCCGATTTGAAGAGTGATGGCCTCTTCCCTAGGAATCTCTTCCTGAACTCCCTTAAAACCTCAACATAGTAACCCTAACCTTAACCCTAACCCTTTGGCCAATCAACTCTGGTGTATTGACTTCCTTACTCCTCTCACACCTCTCATCATCCCTCACAGACTCCCTGCCTTCCTTGAATCCCTTATGCCACTCAAAAACTGATTCTCGATTCATGCAAGATGGTCGAAAAGCAGTCTGAAGCATTCCATACGTTTCTGTGGCATTTTTTCCAAGTTTAAAACAGAATTTTATTGCATATCATTTTTCTAAAGTGTCCTCATGTCCAGATTGCATTTTTGAAATTCATCAGCTGTGACAATCAGACTTTAGTAGGGTGTATTCCAATTGCTGCTGTAGCTGTTCATTTGAACGTGAAATCATAAAAATTGGTCAGTCATCTCATAAGATGTATAGCAATAACATAGTGAATTTTCATGAGTCTACAACAATTTTGAATGCCTGTACAAAAAAAGTCTGGAAACATAATTGAATACACCACGTATATACATTGTATAATACAGAAATGGAAACCACCACTTGCAAATACACACGCATTGTTTTCCCGTTCTGGAGTCTGCTTCTTTCATAGTTGAGTATTTTTTATATCTAAATATATTTTATATTTACATATATTTATATATACATATATACCTACGTATATTTTAAAATAATTTATAGATGAGTAATATGAGTTTGATATCAAGTGAATAATAACTGAAAGAATGAAAGATTTACTGGCGTACTTATGTTTTTTTATGTACTACATCGATGTCACCTGAGGATTTATTTAACCCTCATTGATATAACATTATCTATCTATCTATCTATCTATCTTCTTCTTATCTTTCTTTCTTTCTTTCTTAGTTCCTATCAATCTATCTATCTATGAATGTGTTGTATATTGGCTCGTACCACATGATTTTTGGTATCGCGGAAGTATAAAGACGCCGTGTTTTTGAAGCAGGAGGGAAACAGAAGGAAGCAGAAAGAGAAGCAGAGAGACAGCTCTGAAAGGATGTCGGTCAATAGTAAGACCAAATTCGGACATAACACCGACAGCGCGAGACTTATAATACTAGTTGGACTGTAACACTTGAGTTGATAAACAACTTTATTTCACTGTGTATCTTTTTCTTACCACGATACAACAGAATTTTTATACACTTTCCACACACACACACACACACACATTATCAAATACGTTCATATCTTGTATATAACTCATTATCATCTCCTTTCTTATGATGGCCGCTTTGATTTCTTTGATTCGTAATATTCTGTAAGAACAAAATATCCTCACCTCTTTTGAAATAGCATTTACAACAGAAAGAACAAATAAACAACAAAAAAACGCACAGAAAATCTGACCTCTGAGATAACTACCAAGCTTTATCTTACGAATTCTTCTCATCTATTGTGTTTTATCTTCGATGTATGGGAGGGATTGGTCTTTTTATGAACAAAGTCCAAAATCAACAACATTCGGAAGAGATTAACTTGTTAAGTTTAATGATCGCTGCAGTGAAATATTAGATGAATTAGAAGTATATTAGATGAATAGCACCGCCCGATGGCACGGCGTCTTTTCGTTACTTAGAGTTAAACGTTGTCTGTATTTCTTCCGCCATGCATCTACTTTATCTCTCTCTCTCTCTCTCTCTCTCTCTCTCTCTCACACACACACACACACACATATATATATATAGGTGTATTTGGAAATGAACTTGTTAATAGTTACATAAGTAAAAAATAAATAAGTTTTGGTTTTCGTTTGCAACTATCAGAGTTCACTAATCCAGATCTTTTTTCATTTCACTGATCTACTCCAACATTGTTGATATATCTGTAAGTATAGTTATCCTATGATAAAATCAAAGTAAATTAAAAACATTTACCCTTCAACCTGCTTACCATTATTCTAAGTTCCACGTACGTATTTACTTGTATGTATGTCCCTCCGATTCGGGTAAGATATGACTTAAGGTCAATTTTCAAGCTGAGTAAAGATGGTTAGAATTCAGAGTTTTTCTTCTCTTAGATTCATTGCCAAACCAAGGCTAAAGAACCTCGTCTGCTCTTTATCCTTGGCAGTGGGTGGGGTAGGAGATTGATTCGTACCTCTCAAAAGGGCATTTGCGCGAAGTATTTGAACTTGGGTCACTGTGTTCATTTCTTCAGACATTAACCGTTACGCCACGAATAGGTGTCAATTATGTAATATTGGCCAAATGAGTAGATTGTTCGCCAATGGTCCGTGAGACCGGGGTTCAATCCCAGTTCGAGTCATACCAAAGACTCGTGAAATGGTACTAGATGCCGCCTTGCTTAACACTCAGCATTATAAGGCAAGGATCAAGGATGATGTGGAGCAATCCAGGGAATGGAGTAGAGCCCTCCTCTACACCTCGGTGTAGTAGTTATTGAAAAGGGAGCCTTCGGGTCACACTTGACTAAAGTCAACTAATGTAATAAAAAGTCATTTTAAATAAACTTTTTCGTCTGAACCTTTGTATCATTTTTTATAACCGGCCATTGGCCTAATGAGTAGAGTGTTCGCCAATGGTCCAGTGTAGTAGCTATTGAAAAGGGAGCCTTTGGGTCACCCTCGACTAATGTCGCCAACTTTACTTACTTATTTATATTCTTGTATTAAATTGCAAAAAACAATTGACCTAATTAGAAAATGATTTTGAAAACTAAATTTTGCCAAAAATGGGCCATGGAAAAATTCAAATATTTTATTAAATATAAAGATGAATTGCCTTCATTTCTCAATCATTTTCTTGAAGTGTAATATACGAAAGAGTTGATTTGACCATCAGAAAAATAACTTCATTTACAGCAGCTAAAACTGCTGTCATCTTTTTCGTCTTTAATTGAACAACGAAAAAGAAAGGATAGTTGCTTTGTAAGACTTTAAAAAAGAAGAATAAAACAAAAACAGAAACAAAAACAAACAAACAAACAAACAAACAAAACGAACAAACCCCTAAACTCCTAGGTATGTCTATTCTTGGACTTAAAAAAAAAACTTGATAAACTTCCATAATACTCATGTCTTTCTTTTTATCATTATCATCCTGGTGTGCCACCTGCACGGATTCCTTTGATTCGCTCTCACCATCTGTCCGTATCGGCTTTGCTTTTGGCAAGTCCTCTCAACCACACCTAGTGTCTGCATAGAGATGATGAATGTAAGTTTTTGTTAGTCGTCCAATATTGGTGTGTCCATATGTAGGAGTCCATAGGAGAACGTCGCAGGTGAGTTCGTCCTTACTTTACATTCGTGTCATGCTCATATTACTTGGATCATTTGAAAGGTACAGAAGCTCGTACAGAAGCCCGTACAGAAGCTCTTTGGTAGGATTTGTTCAAAACAGTGCGCAGCATACTTGTGTTGTTTTTAATCTAATTTTATCTCCAGGCGTTTCGTTTAGAACATGTGTCAAGAAGGAACATCAAATCCATATTTCTCAGGGATGACAATCATTTATAGAATAAAATTTAATAATTAATGATGTTCTGTAATTTATGTGGGTTAAAACGTGAAAATATTGATGTACAAAGCGCGTCGGAATATTTCTGTTACACATTAAGAAAAAAGTTTGTGAACAGCTGAACATAAAACGAATATTATTTTCGTAAAATTGGGGAATTTTATGCGCATCTCAAACGGATAATATTTTGTAATTCTCGTTGAATCCAACAAAAAATTAAGTCTCACAGACTTTCAGGCTGTTTCATACTTGTAGGTCCGTGACAACTTAATACTTATCAGTCTTCCATAAAAGTTATTACTTTTGCATGTAACTTTCAAAAACTAAATGTAACAACTATTATTAGGTAGATGTGATAATAATAATAATAATCACCTAATCTCGACCATATGATCAATCCTAGTAATAATCAAGAAAAAGAGAACTTGCCGAATTGTGGACTTTGGTGTCCCGACTGACCACCGAGTAAAATTGAAAGAAAGCAAAGAGAAAGATCAGGACCTGGACCTTGCTTGGGAATTGAAAAAAACTGTGGAACATGAAAGGAACGGTGATACCAATTGTAATTGGTGCTCTTGGTACAGCCGCACAAAAGATTTATATAGAGATCAGAGGACACGGAAATAAGAGGACAAGTAGAGACCATCCAAAGTACAGCTTTATTGAGATCGGCCAGAATGCTGAGAAGAGTCCTGGAGACTTGAGGATACTTGCTGTCACTCAAACTCCTGTGAAAAAACATTGGCAAACGCTGGTGTAAAAAATTCTCAAAAGAGTAAAATAGTAATAAGAACAAGAATTAATTTTATTCCTAAATGTAATGGAAATACCCCGTGCTTTTTTGGGCCTTGACTCACAGCTATACCACGTGTGGGATGGTGCTATGGTTTTGTTGCAAATAGGATTTTAAGGGATAAATTTCTAACTCCGAGACCCTCTGGTTTTGAATTACCGGAGCTATTTTTCTTCTAATCCGGTTGCCTTACCGACGCTAAAGAGGCCAATCTACACGATTGTTTGCCCACAGGGTGTGGCAGAGGAGAAGGACATTTACACGGAAGTGAGACGCAAATAACTTCGTCCAAAATTTGAACTTGACTCATTGAATCCATTTCCTGCGAAGATAAGCATTACGCCACATGCTTCCGATTTTGTTTCATAATGGCCGTTCCATTTCGATTCTTTTAATTATCTACAGCATTTATATATTTATATGTTCTAATGTCAACTGGCAGTTTGTTTGCCCATTCGGCTAGGGCTGTAGAATAACCCGATTGCACCTCTGCAGAGGGGTAAGGCGCCTCAACGAGTGTCCAAGATATGACTCTAAACAATCTGATGGTGAGGCTCCAGTAATGCTGGAGCTTTAGGGAATGCGGAGTACCCCTTCATCGCTATCGCTCCTAACTCTACTCTGGCCTGGAATGATAACACCTGACAGGGTCCAGTCTTTGGGTTAAATAGAACTAAACTGCGTACTTATGCTAAACAGAATTACATGAAATAGAACTGTTTTGACATTGAAACTGCGTACTTATGCAAAACTGAATTGCTTGAAATGGAACTGTTTTTGTGCTAATTGAATTGTTTGAAATAGAAATCTTTTAACATTTAACTGTGTGTAAAGAAAAAACTATACTTATACTAAACTGGATTGTTTGAGTTGGAACTGTTTGACTAAACTGAATAGCTTGAAATAGAAATGTTTTTGAGAATTAAACTGTGTAATTATGTTAAACTGAATTGTTTGAAATTGAAAAAAACAGACTTGGCATTAAATAACCCACAAAGATTGATATGCCATAAACCCAAACAAACAAACAAACAAACAGTTCTGATTTTTTTTAATGCAACAAAAATTGAATATTTTTAAAATTTCCCCGACTGTGTTTATGTATTCTATTAGATAATGTCAACCATGAATAAGAATTTCGAAACACGTGGATAATGACAAATGACACTCAATACCTCTGTTATGAATCTTTCTCTTTAAACACACTTTCTTTTCTCCTGTTATTTCATCAAACATTCATCGCTATTTTGACAACAGTTTTCATGAATTTAAAGCCCTAAAGAAGGTTATCATAACCGAAATGTTCAATGTCGACTTTCATAGATTTATCAAATTTCGGATTATTTTGTTTTTTCTACTTTTCTTCAAGATGCAAATTGTATTCCTTGCCAAGGGATAAAATCCCCACAAAAAGGGTGTTCTATGTATAACACGAAATTGCATCTGATTGTGAGGTTTCAGTTCTGGAGATCTGAGGAGTGTTGAGTACCCCTTCATTACCATTACTCCCAGATCCACTCAGAGTCGGAGCGTAAGCACTTGTTAGGGTCTCCTTCATGGGTCAAATAGATATGTTTAAAAATTATTCATATTCGATGTTAAAATGCACAAATCTTTTTAAAGAAAGTGAACAAAAAATGTAAATATAGATGTACACGAACGCCATTCCTTAACCCCTGCGCTTAAAACAATCTCCAACAGGTTGACATGCCGTTAGAATCAATCAGTCAATCAAATGATATTTGAATGTGCTGTTCTGCAGTATTTGTTCCAGCATTTTGAAAATAGAAAATTAAACTGGAAGTAATAGCAATAAAGGTTTACAGCACACTACCCAGATCTCCAGAACTGGAACCTCACCATCAGATACACTATAGAGCCATACAAAAGAAATCCTTTTGGGTGGGTGTTGGGGTTCTTACTCATCTGCAGGAGATGCAGTCAGCCTATTCTAAGACCCCATCCCCGATATGGCTCGCTGTGGTATTTGTTACAGCTGTTTTAAAGGAGTCATTGTATATTGCATCATAATATGAAAGAAAACGGTTTACAGAAAAATAATTGACAAACTTTGTTTAAATATCACCACTCAAGAAGTTGTTAAATGTTAATGTGAATGGAAAGATCATTCAGAGGTTTTTGAGAAATTGAAAGACAAACCAGTAAATCAAAGTGTTCCAATTAGAAATTTATTAGATACATTCAATGTACCCAAACCAACAACACATCATTTCTTCAAAGGAAAACATGACTTTTTTGTTCCTATTGAATAAAACCTGTTCTGACAAAAGAAAATAAATGTGAACGATTAGAGTTTTGCCACCATTTTGTACTTTCTCATGGCCACTTTCACGATATGCTGGTATGACCATATAGAAGAAAAAATGGTTTTATATAACAAAAACTCACAGCAGTTATTATATTACAGTTAATGAACCAGAACAATATAGATTATGTAAAAGTAATTTGTAACAAAATTTACGTTTATATTGGCGGTAGGAAGGGTTGGTTTGGTTAGGTTTCTTTGTTTAAGGGCATATCAGCCTTCGTGGGTTATTTCATGCCAAAACCATCCTTGTAGAAGAACAGTTGGTTGGTTGGTTGGTTTCGTTGTTTAATAGCATATCAACTCTTTATGGGTTATTTAATGCTAAAGATATCCTTGTAGTAAAAAAAAACAGTGGTGCTGTTTAATCCAGGGCTGGGGGAGGAGATAAAGGGTTTCATATAAATCCCAAGGGTATTAGTGCAAAAGTGATTGTAAAAGTGCAATTTGAACTCGCTTACTAAGATATCACAATCTAGGACTCTATTCACTATTCCACGGGGTCTACCACAGTGGTAGCACGATCAAGATGAAATTTGCTCTTATTTTTGGTTTGTTGAGTCTTATGGCATATCTACCCTGGCAGGTTATCTAATGTCAGATTCTATTTACACGCGCGTACGCGCGCGCGCACACACACACACACATGTATATATATCAAATACATATGATTTGAAAATGAATAGTTTGTATGTAGCATTATTTTTTAAACGAGTCAGGGTTCATTTGTTCGCCAACAGTTGAATAGTTTCAAGTATTGCTATTTAACACTAACAATCATATTCAACATTACTCATTCGTTTGCTCATTGTTAAATGATCCCAAGTATTGCTATATTATACAAACTCAATTAACCATCTCTCATTTGTTTGCACACTGTTAAATGATTAAATAGTTTTATTTGACTTATTGATGAGAAGCTAACAGGTACTACCTCTCCGAGTCAAAGTGAACCTGGAAGTAATGGCAACGAAGGGGTCCTTCACATTCCCCACAGCTCTAGGACAGGAACCTCACCATCAGATGCAGTTTAGAGCAATATCTTGGACACTGTTGGTAGAGGGTCTTAAATTAAAAAAAACATTATAACGGAAATTTGATGCACAGATAACCTTATTGCCCCGTCGGTGGGGCATAGAATCACCTGACCATATCACCTGCAGAGTAGCAAGCTACCTCTTTAAGAAAGGGTGCCTTGGATATGACCCTAAACAGCATCTAATGGCGAGGCTCCAGTTCTAGAGATCAAGATAGTGTAGAGTACCCCCTTATTGCCATCATATCCAGATCAAGATAGTGTAGAGTACCCCCTTATTGCCATCATATCCAGATCAAGATAGTGTAGAGTACCCCCTTATTGCCATCATATCCAGATCAAGATAGTGTAGAGTACCCCCTTATTGCCATCATATCCAGATCCACTTCGATCCGGAGTGGTTGAGTCCCATTTAGGAGTCAAATACACATCTATTCAAGAATCAGTCATATCAAACAGGACCATGTGAAAAACAACAACAACAACAACACAAAAAAATGTAAATATAAACGTTCAATGAACGAGGGTGAGGCTCTTGTAATGTTGGAATTTGGGGGAATGTAGAGTACCCCTTCACTGTCATTGTTCCCAGGTACACTCTAGCCCGGAGTGGTAGTACCTGATAGGGTCCTATCTATGGGTCAAATAGAATTGTTTGATATTCAAACAAATGATTAATGTTAAATTGAATTGTTTGAAATTGAACTGTTTTATCATTTAACTGTGAGAAACAATTGAATTGTTAGTGATACATTGCAATACTTGGGACAATTTAACTGTGTGCAAAAGAATGAGCTTTGGGCTCGTTTAAAAACGTTATCAACAAAATGTGTTTACAAATTACACACACACACACACACACACACATATATATATATATATATGAGAAGACTTGGCATTAAATAACCTCCAATGGTTGATATGCCATAAAACCAAAACAAACCAAACCAAACCTAAACTGTAGACATAAAATAACCCTTGATGGGTTAACATATCCTTAAAATCAATCGATCAATGAAACATCTATGGCACATATTGTATTGACAAAGAAAAAACAATTCCATCAAATTATTGGTTGGTTGTTTGGGGTTTATGGCATATCAACCTTTGTAGGTTATTTAATGCTTAATACATTTTATATAAACAAACCGTTCTATTTCAAATAATTCAGTTTAGCATAAGTACACAGTTTAATTGTCAAAAACATTTCAATTTTATGCTATTCAGTTTAGTCAAACAGTTCTAATTCAAACAATTTAGTTTAGTATAAGTATAGTTTTTGTTTACACACAATTAAATATCAAAATGGTTCTCTTTCGAATAATTCAATTTAGCGTAGTACAGTTTCAATGTCAAAACAGTTCAATTTCAAACGATTCAGTTTGGCTCTACGCAGTTTAAATATCAAAACAGTTGTATTTCAAGTGATTTAGTTTAGCGTTAGTCTGCAGATTAGTTCTATTTAACCCATAGATAGGCCCTATCAGTTGCTAACTCTCCGGGCTATAGTGGACCTAGGAGCGATGGTAATGAAGAGGTGCTCTGCATTCCCCAAAGCTCCAGCATTACTGGAACCTCACTATCAGATTGTTTAGTGTCATATCCGGGACACTTTTTGAGGGGAAGTCTTACCCCTCTGCAGAGGTTCAGTCGGTATATTCTACAGCCCCAGCCCACTGGGCAAATCAAATTATTAATTCAAAGTGTAATAAAATATATTAATACTGAAGTTTTATTATTTTAATTTCAAATTCTAAAACTGAATTGAAGACATATAACTAAGTGAGCAATTTATAGAATAATGTGATGATGTCTGGACGTCTACAATTGTGTTGAAACATCGAGCACTCATCTCGACGGCTCTGGACCAATTGGAAATTATGAAGCCAGCCACGATACTTTTAAAACATTAGTTTCAGCGAAACCCTGAATGGTGCAAGTGCAGCATTCTCCATGCTCACATATTTCTCATTTTTTCTTAGCTGAAAATTCATCTAAAGATTAAGATTTGAGAACGTAGAGGGCAGTGGGGGAATTCTCCCGGCGTAGTGGCTAACGAGCTGAATTGCTACATCATAGTAAGCGAGTTCGAACAAGTCATGTATTACGTTCACTTTCGGACAAATATCCTTGGGGAAGGTATGAACTTTCTTTCACCCAAGCAATTGGTTAAATAGTACTAAAACTTTTCTTTTAAAAGAATGTCTTTAGTATTAAATAACCCTCGAAGATTGATATGCCCATAAACAAATAAATCTAAAATCAAAATCATGGATGCCATTAAAAGAAAAAAAAAGACGATACAGCTTCATACAAAAATAAAAGAGAAGTTTCAGGAGTGCTTCGACCAACGGAAAACTCACCAGAATAAATGTGGTAGACGCTAAGGGGACTATTTTGAAGAAATTTCATTCATAGTCTATTTCTGGATTTGTAAAATGTATTTCGATTTTTTTAACACACTTCGTAAATTTGATATGAAAATAGGCTAACAGTTGATGCCAAAAATGCTTGAAGGCAATAACATTTCATTTTTTCTCAAAGTTTCAAGGCTGAATTAAACACTTTGCTTTCGTTAAGGTTTTGTAATTTTGGTTTTATTCACAAATGTAATAAATATTTCAGGATAAATTTCATGTTACAACAATTATGGGACAGACTTAGTAACAACTCACAACTGTTCATTCTTCTCTTAATTATATCAGCTACTAGACATTATGTCAAAAGTTACACACACACACACACACACACACACACATATATATATATATATATATATATATATGATACATATATAGATACATATATAAATATACATATATACATATATATTTTTTGAAATAGTTAAGTCCACGGAGAGATTTGTATTTTTTAATTTATTTATTTTGTTCTTACATACGTGTATGTTTCTAGCTTGTTGCTTTCGTCAGAGGACATATATGGCAAAGGCCTTGTTAATGGGGTACTGAATGATACTTGAACTCACTCGTGTTTGCAGTCTGAATGATTTAAAGTTGGTTATGGGTTTATATAGAGGTCTTCCTCACTTTTTCTTAGAGTGTGTTAGTCTGCTTAACCCCTTTTTAATATTTGATATGTCTTTGTCGTTGTGTGTGCATGTGTGTGTGTGCTGGAGTTTTGGATCGCACTAACGGTTATTTTTCCTCTGTGTGTGTGTGTGAGTGTGTCAGAGAATATGTCTGGCACAAGGTCTACTTAATGGGGTATTCAATGAGACTTGAAGTTACTTTGTGTTTGTAGTTTGAACGGTTTTTACTTCCTTATGTTTTTTTAATATTGAATGCTGATCCTTCCTTTTTCTTAGAGTGTTTTTCTCTTCACCTACTTTATCCCTAATTTACTTTTGATATTTGATATCTTGTGTGTGTGTGTGTGTGTTGGAATGGCTTCCAATTTCACTTATAGTTATTATTTCTCTGTGTGTATTTAAATTCAGTTTTCATTCCACACGCCCGGTTGCCTAAACAACCAGAAAACCTGGACGCGGCTAAGAAAAGGAAACTTTAAGAGAGAAACGGAATCTCTCCTAATAACAGCACAAAACAACGCCATTAGAACCAATCATATCAAAACGAGAATAGATAATACACAACGAATTAGCAAATGTAGGTTATGTGGTGATAGAGACGAAACCATCAATCATAAGCAAATGATACAAATTAGCACAGAAGGAGTACGAGAAGACTAGACATGATTTGGTGGGCAAGGTGATCCACTGGGAGATATGCAAGAAATTGAAATCTAACTATACGAACAAATGGTATATGCACAACCCAGCATCTGTCCTAGAAAATGACACACAAAAACTCCTATAGGACTTTGATATACAAACGGATCACCTAATCTCGACCAGAAGACCAGACTTTATAATAATTAACAAAAAAGAGAATTTGCAAAATTGTTGACTTTGCTGTCCCGGCTGACCACAGAATAAAACTGAAAGTATGTGAAAAGAAGAAGTACATTGACCTTGCTAGAGAATTGAAAAAATTACGGAACATGAAGGTGACAATTATACCAATTGTGATTGGTGCTTTTGGTATAGTAACTAAAGGATTATTAGAGGGACAGGAGGACTTGGAAGTTGGAGGACGAGTAGGGACAATCCAAATTACGACATTATTGAGAACAGCCAGAATACTGAGAAGAGTCCCGGAGACTTGAGGAGACTTGCTGTCACTCAGACTCCAGTGAAAGACTATCAGCTAAAACTGATGTGAAGAACTCTAATGAGTAAATAATAATAATAATAATAATAATAATAATAATAATAATAATTTCTTTGAAAATGTTATGTGCCATATAATTTTCAAAACCCAAAAGAATAAACTGAAAGGCATGAGAGGTTTCCTTTCCACATGCATCCCTGCAACCCTAGTAGGGTCGATGCGTTCTAATATTTCAACCCTGACTGTGGGTGTGGTCGTAAGGAAATTTTTCTTCGACAGTGTGGGAACTCCCACAACTTTCTCTCACGGACAGAAAAGATTAGAAAAGCGGAAATTATAATAGAAAAAATGAATAAAAAAGAAAAAAATACTTTACAATCAAACATTAAATAAATAATAAACAAAGAAAAATAAAAGAGAAAATGAAAATAAAAGAGAAAATGAATAAAAAGAGAAAAAAAAAGAAGAGTGAATAAAATAAAGAGAAACGTTTTGCTCCTGTCGAGAAAATATGATCTTAGTCGGCTATAAAATTTACAGTCACTTAACATATTAAAAAAAAACAATCATTGTTTCTCCCTTTATTTGCCCAGGGGTTTTGAGGTGAAGGGGTACAGACCTCGGCTTGCTATACGTGTGGAATTTATTCAAATTACGAGAGAGGAAAATAAAATTCAGTATGTCAAAAAATGTAGAAGAATAAACATAGTCCCTAAATTACATAGCCTATCGAAAAATAAGTTTTACCCCATGAGACATTTCAACTTTTGACTTGCAATTTTGAGATGTTGATTCAATAAACATTTTTTTTGCCCAGCAAAACATTTATTTTTGTAATATATTGAAAATCTCTTATTTATACCTCAGAAAGAAATTCACATTGAACCTGTTTACAAGACTACAAAATACAAAGTCATGAAGAATTCACATTGAACCTGTTTACAAGACTACAAAATACAAAGTCATGAAGAATTCACATTGAACCTGTTTACAAAACTACAAAATACAAAGTCATGAAGAATTCACATTGAACCTGTTTACAAGACAACAAAATACAAAGTCATGAAGAATTCACATTGAACCTGTTTACAAGACTACAAAATACAAAGTCATGAAAAATTCACATTGAACCTGTTTACAAGACTACAAAATACGAAGTCATGAAGAATTCACATTGAACCTGTTTGCAAGACTACAAAATACGAAGTCATAAAGAATTCACATTGAACCTGTTTACAAGACTACAAAATACAAAGTCATGAAGAATTCACATTGAACCTGTTTACAAGACTACAAAATACAAAGTCATGAAGAATTCACATTGAACCTGTTTGCAAGACTACAAAATACGAAGTCATAAAGAATTCACATTGAACCTGTTTACAAGACTACAAAATACAAAGTCATGAATAATTCACATTGAACCTGTTTACAAGACTACAAAATACAAAGTCATGAAGAATTCACATTGAACCTGTTTACAAGACTACAAAATACGAAGTCATAAAGAATTCACATTGAACCTGTTTACAAGACTACAAAATACAAAGTCATGAAGAATTCACATTGAACCTGTTTATAAGACTACAAAATACAAAGTCATGAAGAATTCACATTGAACCTGTTTACAAGACTACAAAATACAAAGTCATGAAGAATTCACATTGAACCTGTTTACAAGACTACAAAATACGAAGTCATAAAGAATTCACACTTAATTTTGCAAAAAAAACAAATAAAGTAGTCATACAAATTACAAAAAGTTATAAAGTCTGAATTTATTTTCTATGGTATTTTATTTATTCTTCTTTGCTGCAAAATTTGGCTAAATCAAATATGAGAAAAACATTAACTCGATATCCTCATACATGATTCATTCCACAAAATCAATTTCATAACCTTAGAAAACTTCAATAATCTTTGAAACGTCATTTAAAAAATCAAATAAGTCTCTATATTTTTGAAATACAGAAAGCAACAACATTGAAATAAGTGAAAAGTGCTAAAATTTGAAAAGAAATTTCAGAAAATTCTCTAGTAATTTCCAAATTTTGATCAACCTTTTACTGTTATTTTAAAGTGATTTTCTTGTTAACAATTTGAAATAAAGTATTATCATACAACGAAAAAAGTTACAGAAGTACTCAAATTCTTTGCCACAAATAAAATATCATTAAACTACACAAAAATATTTAATTCTTCAAAACACAATGAATCATTAAATCAAAACAGAAAATTTTGCACACCAATAGTCTTCTTGTTTTCATCCTGAAATTCAAATGATGACATTTCATTTTATTACATAATCCGGGAGGAAAAATGCTATGGACATCTCAAAACATTTTTTCATCACAGCTGATTTTACCAGATTTGCGACATTTCTGTTACACAAAAATTATTCGAGGTGGATAAAAATGAACTACATTTATTTTCGAAATCAGCACCACAAAATGAATTCAAAAATATTCGTCGGGTAACTTTTCTATTGGTTTGTGTTATCATTGTTTTACTTATTACGATTAATATCCTTATTTTTGCTGTTATAGATACAATGTTTAGAATATTTTAGATATTTGAATTTCTGAGATGAGGAATTATCATTATCGGACTCGTCCGTACTGGTAAACAAGTTAGTGCGTATTGTTTGCGGCGTCGAAGTGAACTGCTCTAGTCACGTTATAACATTCACTTTTTGATTAAAACCCTTAGGAAACGTATGAATCACCTTATCCTCCCTGGTATGGGTTAAAAAGTATCAGTACTGTTCTACAAGAATGGCCTTGAAATTAATAACCGGCAAAGTTTGATATACCAAAAATAAAACCAAATCGAAAATGATACGAGATGGATAAAATGAAGTGAATTTTCAAATTTAGCGCAACAAAATTAGGTGAAAACATCTATAAATATTCAAGTTGCAATTTTATTGATGACTTGTATTATCTGTAGAACAAAAACTTTCAGTTGATGTAAGAATGCATCAATAGTATTTTCGTTTTTTTTTTTTTAACAGAACTTTACTTCAAAGCTTATATAATGTACACATTAAAAAAAACTATGTACGATTTTGTTATGTTTTAGTATCATTATCGTATCTACGATATAATTATCAATATTATTCAGCGGGATTTTATAATATTGGTTACATATATTGATATCCTAGCTTCAAAGGTGCGTAAACTGCACACAGAATTTGGAAAGTGGAAGAAATTAAATAAAAGTTGATCTGTTGAAAATTGATCCAAGTTTTGAGAAAATAGTGACTTGTTCCTTTAATAAAATTCAGGAGTGAATGATTGCCCTGCAGGGGAAGTTTAGAATGCTTTGACTGTATCCCCTGCAGAGGAGTAAGACCCCCCCCCGATCCAAGGGAGTATTCTGGGTATAATACTATACAGCATCTGTTAAGCTTCAGTCCTGGAGATCTGAGTAGGGTGAAGTAACCCTTCATTGGCATCGTCATTATTCCACCCTGACCTGGAGTGGTAGTATCTGTTTGGGTCTTATCTGTGGGTCAAATAGATCTGTTAAAAAAAACAATTCGTATTTGATAGGTCCACGAACAAAAAAAGCTCTTAAGAAACAACTGCACAAAAATGGAAATATAAACGCTATTCCCTAACCTCTATGCATATTACAATCCTTGACGGGTTGAAATGCAGTTAATCAATCACTCAGAAGTCTAAATTTGTCTAATTTTCTGAAATGAAGCGGAATAATTTTTATCATTTGGTGCATTCGGACTTTTTGATACGAATGACGCATCGGACGAAACGTGAATATTTCAATAAAGATGAAGACAATAGTCCCAATATACTAAATGATGGCAACAGTTTTTATATACAAGTATTAGCTTAGCTAAGCATAAAGCAACTTCTGGATGTTCTGTGAGAATCGAAAGGACATTGGCCTAATGAGTAGAGTGTTCGCCAATGGCCCGGGAGACCTAGGTTCAATCCTTGGTCGACTCATACCAAACTCAAAATATGGTACTTGATGCTTCCTTGCTTAACACTCAGCATTATAAGATCAATGGTAAAGTGGAGCAATCCAGGGAATGGAGTAGCGCCCTCCCCTTGGTGTAGTAGCTATCGAAAAGGGAGCCTTCGGGTCACCCTCGACTACGGTCACCAACTTTACTATAATGGGTGCATTGTTATCGAAGTGATGGCACCAGAATATACAACGGGAATGCAAGACAGAGGAGGTAATTTAATTAGGGGGAAAATGTTCAGCTAGGGAAGACTGGATCTTCTAATATATTTTGTCGCTTAATGGAAACAGTTTTTTTTTATTTACCAGGGTCAACGAGGGTGTCCTCGTGGTGTAATGGTTAAAGCGCTTGACTGCGGAATCGTAGTAAGCGAGTTCGAATAATAGTCGCGCTATTACGTTCACTTTCGGACTAATACCCTTAGGAAAGGTATGAACCTCCTTATCTTCCCAGCTATGGGTCAAATAGTACCACTACTGTTCTTCTAGAAGGATGGCTTTGACATTGAATAACCTACAAAGGTTGATATGCCATTAAAGAAAGAAACCAGGGTTAACTTGACATTTATCCAACTTCCCACCAGGTCTGATTTGACCCAAGGTCATTTAATTGTTGGCATTTGTTAGGGTTAGCTTTGTTTATCATGATGCTAGTTCTGGATGAGCAGTGAAAATCAATCTCACAAACAATGGTTTGTTAGCGAAAATCAGTCAACAAATAAGGTGCGCACTTAGCGTAACGGTTAATGACGTTAAAAATGGAATCGGCATCCGAGTGCAAATCCGGAACAAGGTTGTTTGAGTTTCATTTCGCGATAATGTCCTTAGGAAAGGCATGAATCCATTGTTTCTTCTCCAGCTTGGGGTAAATTGTAGGACAGACTGCGCACTTTAACAACCGGTCCTGGAAAAGGAAGACTGAATTCAAAGCATTTGTACTCAGCTCAAAAATTGATCATCCTGCTCATGATGGAGGGGTTGGGTATATACATGTATGGTAACATTCTTCTTTAAAATCTGTGTCATTTTTCAGCAGTACAACATCGCACGAATTGCGCAGGAGTGGTTTCAAGATCATGTAGAAAAGTTTACAACGTATCCCAGGCCACCAAACACCGTATATCTCCGTTTTGGTATATATATATATACTTAATTGTCATTATCCATTTCTTGGTTCACAGAGCGTTAAAATCCCTTAAAAGAGGCATAGATCTATCTCTTCTCCATTATTTGGTGGGATTTAGATTGTATCCCCCTTCTGAGGGGTAAAATAACCTCAAAAGGGGTGTACTAGGTATGACATTAAAGTGCATCTGATGGTGAGGGTCCAGTTCTGGAGATCAGGGTAGTACCCTATCATTGCCGTAACCCCCAGGTCGACTCTGATCCGAGAGTGGTAGTACCAGTTACGATCCCATCTATGGGGGTCAAATACATCTGTTAGGGTCCCATCTAGGAAGGATAAAATAGATCTGCTTAACAATTATCTGTATTCGATAGGACCGGGTGCAACCCCCCACAAAATAAACAACAAAAACTCCTCTTAATAAACTGCACAAAATACGTAAATACGGACATACAATGAACATAATTCCCTAACCTCCATGCATAAAATAACCCTCGATGGGTTGACATTATATCAATCTTCTTCCCCAGCTATGGGTTAACAGTAGAGTAGACTGGTTTATCCAGTTTTGTTTGTGCAACACTTCTAGAAGTAAGCTCTGAATTCAAACTCTTTATCAGCTCGTGGCAGGGTAAAGTTCGTTACGCCTCCATGTCTTACAAAACTTTGGGGTAGGCCTTAGTTCTGAAGTGAAAGACTGATGTGATATACAATGGGAGTCAATGTGTGTGTGTGTGTGTGTGTGTGAGAGAGAGAGAGAGAGAGAGAGAGAGAGAGAGAGAGAGAGAGAGGATGATGAAAGGGAGAGAATTCTAGTACACAGTTACCATAAATATTATTAAAAAAAAGCTTCCAAAAAAGTTGTTGTAATGGATCTTTTAACTATAGGCATAAAATCCTTTCCGTTACAATTATTCTAGAAAATAAAATCATGGGTTTTACAGCTGACAGTCTCCTTCTCTCGCATAGGGTTTTGAATTCTAAATTTGTACGGTAAGAGTTTCATTGTCAAACCAGCTCATTGGTAAAAGTGGCACCGAGACATCGACCACCTTGGGCTTCATAAAAGTACCCAGTTCTTGAAAATACATTTTTTAACACACACACACACACACACACATAGCAATTAGGTATTCCTTTTTTTAACAGTCTCCATCTATACAAGAGATTAGGATATTATGTCGCCTGAAGTGAGACCCCGAGTTCCATTCAAAATTACTTAAAATTTAGTAAATGTGACACGCAATTCACAGAGGGAGATTGAGTGAAAATTTCTAAATAAAGGAATAAGTAAAACTATGATATTTATCCGAATAAAGTAATGTTGTCGAGTCTTTATTGCTTCAATTTTTTTTGGTTCTTGTGTTCTCGGTTAGAGAGTACACAATGATATTTAAAAAAATGCATTAATAAAAAAAATCAGTCCGAATGATTTCATTTGATACTTTATTATTTCCCAAGACGTATGATATGAGTTATACATTGGACACTACAGCAAAATCTCACAAATTCTTGTAAATTCATCCTGGTATGTATTTTGAAAAACCTGCAGGCCATTCGGTGGAAATTCAAGCCAGTGCGGTGAGGTTTCGAATACAATGAGTTATCTTGGTAATGACATTAAACTGCATCTGATGGTGAGGCTCCAGTTCTGAAGATCTAGGAAGTGTGACGTACCCCATGATTGCCATTACCCCAGGTCCATTCTGACCCGGAGTTGTAGTATCTGTTTAAGAATTATTTGTATTCGATGGGACCGTGTGCAACCCCACCTCCCCAAAAAACTCAAAGAAATAATAACACAAATTGTAAATATGAACGTCCAATGAACGTGTTTCCTTAACCTGTTGACATAGAATAACCCTAATTAGGTTGACATGTCGTGAAAATCAATCAATCAAGCAAGCAAGGAAGCTTGTAACAGATGTAGATTTTCAAGATTTGTTTTTTGTATTATTAAAATGAATTCCTATATTCTATCGAAAAATTGCAACAGTTAACAGTGAAATTTCTCCGAATCAGAGTAGAATTTGATCTTAACTAAGTGACCATAAAAATCGTTACAGAAGAATCAATATATTTGCGGATATTGAAGAATTCTAATAACGTTACGAAACATAATTCGTACATAATTATCATTTTCGACTTACATTATCTTTGATATTTTCATTTTTAATTGCTTTTTTTATTAGCAAAAAACTGATATCATGGCATGTAGAAGAGATGAGATATTCAATGTATGTGTGTGTAAGAGAGAGAGAGAGAGAGAGAGAGAGAGAGAGAGAGAGAGAGGAGTAATATATTTCTTTAATTGTTGAAGTAGATGGTAATTTGGTAATTTTGTTTTTATTCGCTTTGATGGAATCTGATTTGCGCATTAAATATAGATTCGCATGGTCACGTAAATCTGTTCTATTCATAATTTCGATGACAGCGAAGAGAGTATAAAGAACAACAATAAAGGATAAGTTAGCAGAGGACACCTGGTTATCTGTAGAGAGATATTTTACCAACGAAGCTACGAAATCAATCGGTATGGCAGAAGCCTAAATCATCTAAAATAGATGCAGTTTATTTTCATATCCAGCACACCCCTTTTTGTGGGGAGGTCTTATTTCTTTGCAAAGGATACATTTGGTGTATTCTAGGCTCCACCAATTGGGCGGATAGAATCTAGTTGGCGCAGTTAGTGTGGATTTGCATGATCAAACCCTTCATATCTCAAATGTTCTCAAATGGTCAACCTACTCTCCAACAACTCAACCCTATTTGGCTTTCTTTCTAGGCTCTAATATATTGTTGTAAATTTTTTTATTGCTCCTCCTGCTAAAATGGTTCTTAGTTGTTGCATTTATTTCATAGCATTGATGTTGTTTGTCCGCCTCCCCTCCCTTTCTTCTTCGGCCTTTGCCTCAAATTGGTGACATTCCTAAATGTCTTCCCTCCTCAGTTGGGGTCCTCCTTTTTTCGTCAGATTAAAACAAGAGGAAAATAGCAGATCGACATTCTGGTAAAACCCAAAAAATCTTGTTACCTAACATGGAGCCCTGCTGACTCTTCCATTACCGTCCTCCTTTCACCCTCACAGGGCTGCTGACATTCCTGACATGCACTCGTGAGCCAGGTGTGGATAATAGATCCTGAAGGCAGGGCCTTTTTTTCTACATGAATATCCTTAACATAGCGGCTTTACCACGAAAGCTTTTTTTCAACAACCCTTGCAACACCGCATCAACCATTGTACTCGGTGGCGTACTTGATTACCTTAAACTTATTACTTGTACACGCACACAAAATATAATACATATATTAATACAAGCTGTATGACTTTGAATTACATGCACATACACAAATTCTCTTTCTCTCTCTCTCTCTCTCTCTCTCTTTCACATACATATATATATGTATATTTTGTCTATTCACGCAGCAGATTTTTTGTAGACATATTTTATTAACGATGACAGACTAAGATTTAGAGTTAATTTTTTCCTTATTATTATTTTTTGTTTACGAATAAGATGTTGCAAATGAGGATGAAGTCTATAAAATAATCATTTGAAATATCTGATATTAGAACATCTATTTTCGACCTTGCTCATTGTCAAGGGTGTGCGTGCGACGGACTGCGCGTTCAAATATGATGTCATCAACACGCTATGAATGTTCTCATAATCTATGACCTGGTCGCATGCCCCCTCCCTTTATAATAAGCCACGCAAATCGAAAGTACTTGAGCCATAACATCCGAGATTTTGGACAGTTATTCAATAGTTTTCATTCCTTTTTGCGATATCTCACTCGTGTGAACAAGAAAAGACTAATAAAAAAGCTCAACTCCAAATCCTTGTTTGTCATCTTTAATAAAATATGCCCCATATATATATATTTATTGTTGTTGTTGTTGGTAGTGGTCCAAAGAGAAAAAAAAAAAGTAAATTTTTCAAAAGGTCCACTAAGAGATTTGTATTTTTTTTAAAGAATTATTTATTTCGTTCTTACATAAGTGTTTCCAGCTTGTTGCTTTCGACAGAGAACATGCGTTGCACAAGACCATATGAATGAGGAACTCGAATCTTTTATATATTCAACGGGATTAGGAATTAATTTATATTTATATTTTATTTCATTGATTTTCAGGTTGCTATTAATATATTTTATAGTATTCATTGTTTTTAGTATTCAGTAATGTTTTGAAATATAGGTAACGGTTTTTTTTTTAAAAAAAGAAGCATGCATAAACATTATTTTTGTTAATATATAGCTATATTTCCACCGTAATTTTTTTAATTAAGAAAAACTTTTAAATTTCAATTCCCTTTTTGCCGGAAGCAATGAAAGCGTTTCTACATTAAATTCAAATTTATAACTGTATTTCTTCCATCTGATGAAATCATTTAATATGACTGAAATAAATTTATAATGGAATTACAAAATTGAATTCTTTTTTGTTTAATTAAAAAAAAAACTGTTTTAGCTCTGCACGTGATTTTCGGTATATTTTTAATCTGAAATTAATTTCAATAGCTGTTGACATTGAGCACTCAATTGGATATTCTTATTCTCCTTGGATTTTACCTTTTAGTCTAATCCTTAGACTTCTTTCCTCGGATTATATGTGTGTGCGTCTTCGATTAAATAGGACAGACATTCTATCTTTTCTCCGTTTAAGTTTTCGTATGAGTCATTTGACTTTCGGATGGAATGCATTTAGGAAGGCACCGTATTTTTCCCGAGTACTTTCGATCCCAACTGGAGTTATCTTTGTGGTAACGAATAATGAAATGACAAATACAATAACGAGTTATATACATTTAAATAAAGATTAAGAGGAATAAAACCTGTGTAGTTTCCATCTAGGTTTTCTCGATGTGTTTCCAAGTAGTGAAACCATACAGTAGTACTGACATGGTCACAGCTTGGAAGAGTTCCTATTTTATTTTTTTTAAGAGATTTTTTTTAAGAGATCTGATTTCAATAGCAATTCATGCTTTGCCTATGGGCATGTTACCATTGCTTCCAGTTGATGAGATATTGCTACCGAGGCATTTACACAGTCCACTGATTTCAGAATCTTGATAGCTCTATCAAGTTTAAAATCCATGAAATCAGTTTTATCTAAGTTCACATAAAGATCAATTCCTTATTTGCTTGTTCTAGACAGTGAAACAGAGATTCTGCTTAAGCAGGTGTATTTGCAAGAAGCATCAGTAAGAATTCCGCAGGATAATCGTTTGCTTCTACCCTTTCTTTTTTTTTTTTAGTTTGAGACGATTTTCCTTCATTAAATCCATGGACCTTCGTAGTACATAATATCGGCAGATTATGTTGTAATCACACACTCAAAAAGTGCGCAGGATCACCTCGCCAGTGATGATCTAGGGTCCTTACAAGTTTCGGGTCTTCCAACATCATACTTGCTCTCCCAAGCAACCCTACTGAAACTATTATTCCAGTAGGCGATCCTGCAGTAAAAACTTCGCCAAGTACGCAATATCGCACAGCAAACACATGAAAAAATCAAAATGCTACTGCTATTGAGCTATAAACTGGATGTGGCTAATGAGAAACGACATACGATAACAAATAGAAATGGAATCAATACGATAACAAATAGAAATGGAATCTCCTTGCAAGATTTGAATGGATTACAAGAGAAAAAGAGAAGAGGCGTTTATTGATTATATGCTGTCAGCATGTCATCATCACTGGTCCTATAACTTAGTTAAGGTTGTGGGGGGGGGGGCGCTAATAACATAGCGTGTGTATTGGGCAGGAATAGCCCGGCAGAGCCCATCTCTCTAAAATCTTCTAAATCTAAACTGGTTATCATACCAAGATTAAAGAGCTCAGTTTGTCCTAATATTTTACCCACGGCTGGTGGGAAAATTGTTGGATTCATACTGTTCCCTTGTGTAGTAGCGCTATCTGTAATGCAAACAGACTCGTTCAGGGTTTGAACTCGGATAACTAAGCCTTCTTCTTACAACGATAATCGTTACGCCATGAGCGCCTCCGGTTTATAACACTGATAAAAAAATACGGATGCACACATGAAATTTTAATTATGTGTCACCGTCAGCAAATTGCAATTCAGTTCATGCCAAACGACAGCAAATTATCTCCTGATTTTGGCTGCCACCTCAAAGCATTTTCTTCTCTACACGCTGTTGCATTTAGTGATTGTCGAGTAGTTAGCCACAATCTTGCTCCTCGACAATGCAATTCTATGCGCTTCACAAACCATTGATTACTGAGGTCTCTTGTTTAATAGTAATTCTTTCAGTCATTTATTGAATGCCAGGCTATTTATATCTATCTTTTGAATGTCTTTTTGCATTTATCCGTGTGCGCACGCACACATACACACACACACACACACACATATAAATATAAATATATATAACATTAAATTTAAAAACTGTATCCCCACTACATTAGCAGTGTAATTCAAAGTTTCACGTGTATAATTCACGATCATCAGACGGAAATATTTTTACCGAAAGATTGTGTTCAGTCACAGTACTGAAATATTTTAGGTTTAAATCAAATCTGATGATCACGTTTTTATTTTTTTACGCAGGAAAAGTGGCCTATCAATAGTTGCGGTTTAAAGTCATGATTTAAAATGGAAGTATACTTTTTTGATTTTCCTGTCTGATGATCATGCACACTGCATAAAACTTAAATTGTCTTCGTGTTCACAATTGGATAATGCTCCGGTTTATATTCGAGGATCATTAAATAAGTTTCCAGACTTTTTCCGGATGGTCATTTTTATTGACAGTACACAAATGAAACTCTATTCCCCTTTGACGTAATCTACTCCGGTTGCAATGTATGTGTTCTACCGTTCCAACACCTTCTGGAAAGCCCCATGGAAATCCTCTTGTGTGAGAGTATCAATGACCTTCGTCACAGCCTCTTTCATCTCCTCAATTGTCTCATAACGACAGCCTCTGAGCTTAGGGAATAAGCAAAAGTCACAGGGAGCAACGTCTTGACTATAAGGAGGCTGAGGAACTGTCTTGATACCCATCTTGGTCAAATAGTCTGTGACAAGGATGGAGTAGTGGACTGGTGCATTGTCCTGGTGGAAATGCCACTGACCCGATTTGAAGAGTGCTGGCCTCTTCCCAAGGAATCTCTTCCTGGACTCCCTTAAAACTTCAACATAGTAACCCTAATCCTAACCCTTTGGCCAGTCAACTCTGGTGTAATGACTTCCTTACTCCTCCCACACTCCTCATCCATCCTCACAGACTCCCTGCCGTCCTTGAATCTCTTATGCCACTCAAAAACTGATGCTCGATTTATGCAAGATGGCCCAAAAGCAGTTTGAAGCATTCCATACGTTTCTGTGGACTTTTTCCAAGTTTGAAACTGAATTTTACAGCATATCGTTCTTCTAAAGTGTCCTCACGTCCAGATTGCATTTCTGAAATTCACCAACTGTGACAATCAGGCTTTAGTAGGGTCTATTCCAATTCCTGCTGTAGCTGTTCATTTGAACCTGAAATCATAAAAATTGGTCAGTCATCTCATAAAATGTATAGCAATAACATGGTGAATTTTCAAGAGTCTACGACAATGCCTGTACAAAAATGTCTGGAAACCTATTGAATGCACCACGTATATATATATATATATATATATATATATATTTACCTAACCCCTCCGCTCGGGCAGGATATGACACAAGGTCAATTTTTTAAGCGAAGTTTAATAGGTTTGAATTAAGAGTTTTCCTTCTCCTAGACTAGTTGACTCACCAAGGCTGAAGAACCAAGTCTGTCCTACTATTTACCCATAGCTGGAGGGAGAATAATTGGATTCATACCTTTCGTGTCGCCGTGTCCATTTCCTATGACGATAACCATTACTCCACGGGCACCTTCACTATCTATCTATATATGTAAGTTGGCTGGCCGTAGTCGAGGGCGAGCTGAAGGCTCCCTTTTCAATAGCTACTACACCGAGGCGTAGAGGAGGGCACTACTCCTTTCCCTCTGTTGCTCCACTTACCTTTGATCTGTACTTTATAATGCTAAGTGTTAAGTAAGAACGCATAAAGTACCATCTTCTGAGTTTTTGGTATGAGCTCGACCTAGGATTGAACCCCGGTCTCCCAGGCCATTGGCAAACATTCTAACCATTATGCCAATAGGTGAGTAATCGAAAGATGTGTTTCAATCTATTCAACATGAAATATACAGGTGTCAAAACAACATTACAATAAATGATGACATGAACATATATGTACAGAGTAGAAGTCCTCGTGACGTAGCAGTTAACGTGCTCGACTGTGACATCGTAGTAATATATACACAGTTCCTAAAATTAGCATTGAATCAACAGTGATCAAACTCCTAATTGACTGTTTATCCTTCTTAACCGCCAACACAGGCTCTCGCATGCATGCAATCGTACACACACACACATATATATATATATATATATATATATGTATTTACCAACCCCTTCACACGGGCAGGATGTGACACAGGTTCAATTTCTAAGCGGGGCTTAACAGGTTTGAATTCAGAGTTTTCCTTCTCCAAGACTGGCCAAGGTTAAAGAACTCTACTATTTTACCCATAGCTGGAGGAAGAACTATTCGATTCATACCTTTCCCAAGGGTATTAGTGCTATGTGAAATCCAATCAGCCTCGTCCAGGAATTGAACTTGGGTCACCATGTCCATTTCCTATGACGATAACCATCACATCACTTTCACTTCCATGTATATACAGTTGTGGCCATAAGTTAAGGAACAGAACAACAACAAATATTTAAATGATTTTATTTGATAAAATTTGCATGTACGTTTACGAAATTTTCCCCAAATATACTTGGAACATACATGTATTTATTACATATAAAATTTTCTAAAATTTTTTTTTTACAGTAAATTATAAGTGAACTAAAAAAATAAACATTTTGCCCTGGTCAAAAGTTAAGGAATGCTGTTGAATTATAATAATTTAGATAATTTTTAAACAACTTGATTTATAGTCAACTTTCATACATCGTTGGAACTATTTTTAAGCAAGATGGAGGCGAAAGCACATAATTGTTTAACTCGAGAAGAAAAAAGCTCATTTTAGCAAATCATGAAGAAGGCAAATCGTATTCTGAAATTGTTGACGTCGGACGAAGGTCAAAAAGCGTTATTTATCGTGTAATCAGTTGATTTAAGACTGATAAGACACTTGAACTAAAACCGAGAACTGGCAGGCCTTCAAGGACTGCCAAACGGGAAGATCGGATGATTATTAAAATGTCTTTAAAAAACCGTTTCGATGCAGCAACGTCTATTTCTCGTGCATTTTATGAGCAAACAGGAAAGCTAATCCCTAGAAAAACTGTTTCTCATAGATTAAATTAGGAAAAATTAGTGGCTCGGATTCAATGTCGCAAACTTTTGCTTTCAAAGAAAAATCAAAAGGTTCGTCTTGACTTCGCCACGGAGCATATCCTGTGGACAGGGGAACCATGGAATATGGTTCACTTTAGTGATTAATCTAAATTAAACTTGTTTGGATCTGATGGTAAGAGGTTTGTAAGAGGTAAAAATGGGGAGTGCTTATCTCCTCAATGTGTTAAGAAAACTGTGAAATTTGGAGGAGGAAGCGTAATAGTGTAGGCGATTTCTTCGGCGGGAGTGGGGGACCCAGTGTTCGTTTTCACGGTAATATTAATGCCAATGTTTGTAAAGAACTTCTTCGCCCGCATGCTCTTCCTCATTTACGCAAAGGGACAGTTGAAACTCCAATATTTATGCAAGAGAACGTGCCTTGCCACTCAGCTAAAATTGTGTTCAATTTTCTTGAAGAGGAAGGAATAGCTGTTATGAAATGGCCATCACAAAGCCCAGATACGAATCCTATAGAAAACGTATCGAAAATCATGCGAGAGAAAGTTCAGACCAGAAATCCTCAAAATACTGATGATTTATAGGGATTTCTGAAAGAAGGATGGGAAAGTATCACTACCAGCTTTTGTAAGAAGTTAATTGGTTCATGTGGTCGAAGATGCAATGAAGTAATCCAATGCAAAGGAAAATTCACTAAATATTGAATTTTTCTTTAGTTTATATATTGATCTAACAAGTATTTATGATGGGTTCCTTAACTTTTGACCAGGGCAAAATGTATATGTTTGTTTTTCAGTTGACTATTAATTTATTGTAAAAGAAAATTTCGAAAACTTTAGATGTAATAAATGCATATATGTTTCAAGTATATTTTGTGAAAATTTCACAAACGTACATGCATTTTTTTTTTCAAGTAAAAATCATTTAAATATTTGTTGTTGTTCTGTTCTTTAATTTATGGCCGCTACTGTATATATATATGGATATATATAACCAACCTCTCCACCACAAGGCAGAGAGACCTAACAGATGGACAATTTTTAAGCAGAGTACAAATGGTTTGATTTTAGATTTGTCCTTATCTTAAGTAAGTTTCCTAACCAAGTCTAAAGAAGCCAGTTTGCCCAACTATTTACTATAACTGGAGGAGAAGTGATAAATTCATGACTTTCCCAAAGGGCATTAGTGAGAAGTGAAATACAAACAGCTTCGTTCAGGATTTTGAATTTGGGTCACCGATTCCATTTCTTATGGCAATAACCGTTACGCCATGAACGCCTCTATTCGTACCTGTATTCATGTGACGGTATCTTAATGATGGTAGACTGTATATTAATATGAGGTCTTGGTACTGCGAAACGTTATCCATGCATTTTACACCTGTTAGTGCAAATCAGCAAGAATTGTAGGTGGGCTAACTGAACGAGTCAGGCATCGTTTCCTCATGTTCCATACCTATTCACTGGGTGGGAGACATAGATCTGACGATTGTGCCAGCAGTCAATCTAGTCAGGCAACATGTGGGCAGGCATTACGCTTATTGAACAACACATTGCACTTCCTGTTGCAGCAAACCAATAAAAGAATATTCTTAACGGAATTAGTCGAAATTCCTTGCACAAAACTCAAAGGCAAATGTCACATTGCCGGGTCTCGGTATAAGTAACCGAAGACGAGATGAAAAGATGAAGAGATGATGACTGATTCACAGAAAAGGAAAAAAGTCAGTCACGTGATCACACATTCTATTAACGGGATTAAGTCTCTCACTAGGAAGGCGTGAAGCGGTATTTTTGAGTCGATGAAGGAAAAGATACAACTGTTTCATCAATCTTAGCTCACCCCCAATAAAACGTGGGTATTGCCAGCTCCGAAATTTAAGCTGCCGGTCATTAATTGACCGATTGACACATTTCAAGACCCCCCCCAACCCTCGTGTGACAGTCTCTCGCACTTACCGCGAGAATTTTCGAGGTTGACTCTTTCTTGTCTGACAACAGATTTCACAGGGAGTAAGAAGGGAGGCGGTGACAAGGTTCACCAGTGGTGGTAAAGCTGCTTAATACATTAAACGAATGAAAGTTGTAACATCACACCACGATAGCAATGCAACCAGGAGATTGTGGTTTTCCGGGGTTTACGGTGCACACGTAAACGATTCCCAACATTTTATGTGAACACCATGCTGTCTGCCATCGCCGACCTGATGAATGCATCGAGCGTCGGGTGAATGTCTGTACTTGGAAACCGTCTTGTACCTGCCATACGTGTGAAAAAGGATTCATTTGCTAATATTAACAATATCGATTCATTACCGACGCATCATGTCCAGCATACTCTGTCATTTCTTGAAATGACTATCCAACCTCTGCAAGGTCCACAACACGACCCTTTCAAATGGATCTGATTTCGATTTAAAAAAAAAAAATGTCCGTGTGAGTCACCGCAGCATGACAACTGCTTACTTTATTCTTTCACCACACCGAATGCTATCGAAACATGCGTCACTATCTAAAGTTGGTATGAGTGTTAATATATCACAAGATAGTTGCAGAATTTGAACATTTTTATCAGAATATCAATAACCTTCAAGTACATACATATATTAACAAATGCATTTATATGTGTGGCATTCCACATACAAAAAGTATGGGTACTGTAACTGTATTTACCAAGTGAGAGAAATTAACATTGAATTAAATATCCATTTTCTTCAAAATAGCTCCCTTAGCATTCAACCGTCATCTCAGTGGGGCTAAAAATACGATAATTGTATGCTCTACAGAGACATCGCCACTGGCATAAGTATGCAGTTTAAATGTCAAAACAGTTTTATTTCGAACAATTCAGTTGAGCATAAGTACAGTTTTTTGTTTTACAAATAGATAAATGTCAAGTCAGTTCTATTTCAAACAATCCAGTTTCGCATAAGTACACAGTTTAAATGTCAAAACAGTTCTATTCTAAAAATTTAAGTTTAGTATAAGTCCACTTTTTAGTTCTATTTAACGCCAAGATAGGATCCTATCAGGCGTTACTACTCCGGGCCAGAGTAGACCTGAGAGCGATGGCAATAAAGGGTTACTCTGCATTCCCCAAAGCTCCAGGATTACTGGACCCTCACCATCAGATTGTTTAGAGTCATAACAGGACACTCATTGGGGGAGTCTTACTCCTCTGCAGAGATGCAGTCGGTGAATTCTGCAGCCTCAGCCGATTGGGCAAAACTCTATTACTATTGAGATAAAATTTCAATTTAGGAAAGAAGAAAATATCATACGAGGCCTGGTGAATACGAAAGGTGATGCAATTTCACAATCTTTCATTAAAAAGAATCAAGAAGTATAGATGTCTAAACATAATTACTTTATTTTCTATTTTGCTCAACTAATTACGCATCTTCATTTAAGTTTTAAATTCTAAAATCTATAAAAATTATTTTTGTTACATCTATAAATCGTAGATAAATAGCAATTCTCCCCTTGTGCACAGATACTACACTTTGATTCTAGATCACATTTATAACTTTCAGCATGGTTAGCTATTATTATTCCATAGTGCCATAACATATGAAATAAAATATTCTTTTTAGAGACATGATTATTAAATCAAACTCCTTTTTATGAAATTGTAGGCATAAAATTCTGTGTAAAATCAAAGCAAACATTTTTGTCTTTTTTTTTAAAGGATTGATGTTTTGAATGGAATAATTTAAATATTTAAATTAATTAATATATGAATATTTAAATATTACAATGTTTTGAATGGAATAATTCAAATAGCACCTTGTATATAAAACAGTGCGATTATGTATACGTGGCGATTAGAAAGTAATTCTCTATTTTAAAATACTAATAATTTATTCCTTGTAAAAATATAGTTAAGAAATAAATCATGAGAATTTGAAAATAGGGACTTACTTTTCAATCCCTCATATATATATATATATAGTTCACACGACCTAATATCGGAGTAATGACACATTCTGATGTCACGAATACAATGAGGCATTTCTTGACGTTGAAGCGAGCATGCTGCGTGTTACCGTAACCAAAGAATTTCTCATTATCAAGATACAAATACGTTGCAAAAAGCAAAACAAAACAAAACAAAAAACAATGGAAGGTCCGCTTTGCGTAACTGTTATAGCCGTAAGAAATAGAATCGTTGACCCAGGTTCAATTCCTGGACGAGACTGCTTGCATTTCACTTAGCGCTAATGCCCTTGTGTAATATAATGGCCGAGGGATTTCATTTTATGCCTTTGGGTTTAGTTAGGCTGAGAACCTTTCGGCTCAGTGCATGGGTTACTTAAGTGCAACATTAACGCAGGTGTTCACGCGCTCGCGCGGAGCGGACGTGTCACTCAGAGATGTCACAATAGCCCAAATGGGAAACAGGGCTAGAGAGTGCGAATGACGTCACGCACCGGAAGTGCGCGGAGGATTTTGGGGATTTTGAAAAAGTCAAGAGTTGAGTCTTGCCTCGGGAGAAGACGGTTGACTTTCGCTTGCTCGTGGAGGCCTTGCGACGGGTATGCACGTGTTGGGGTGGGGGTGGGGGGCAGATGGAAAAGCCAGAATAGAAAGAATGTGTATCTCTCTCCTTATGTCGGAGAACCTTTAAATTCAAAGGTAATAAAAGGTTTCGTACCTGAACTAAGAAGTCGTAAGTGTTTTTGTCTTTCGGGATTCCTATGTTCTATGTTATATATGTTACGAACATTCTATGTACGTTTCACCCATAGCCGTATCTGGCTATGGTACACTTGGGAAAGGTATGAATCTAACTATTCTTCCCCAAGCAATGGACAAATAGCAGGGCAGACTAGGTTCTTTCATCTTGGTATGGCAATTTGTCTATGTGAAGGAAAACTCTGTATTCAAAACAGCTGTACTCCGCTAAAAAACTGACCAGGTGTCGCATCCTGCTCGAGACGAAGTGGTCGGGTTTAAATGATCCTATATCTGAAGTTTGATGTTCGAAATGTCAATTGCAGTGTTATACAAGACAATTACACAAATAATGTATATTTAGATCGGCTTACAGTTGAACAAGCTTCGTAAAGTACATTCACCGACTTTCAATAAGCAATAAGAAAATGAGTGCCGATAATATAAGGAACGGTATTAGCAAGGAATGTTGTTTGAAATTAAATCTTCCCTGACCACGTTTTCTGGTTTGGTCGTGTGGGTGCTCCTCATGTGTCGTGTCTTGAGCAGAAATAAACTGGCGGATCCCATCCCTCTCCAGGTCTCCAACTGGTTTGAATTCAGAGTTTTACTTTTCCTTGACCAGTTGCCATATAATGGTTAAAAAGTCCTGTCTGCCGTACTATTTACCCATAGCTGGAGGGAAAATGGCACCACTGAAATTATCTATGATCCCTCTAAAAATATATAAAATAATCTATGGCGTTTCGTTTTCATAAAGTCACATGTTTACTTAAAGAAAATGTGAGTATGTGTCTATTTCACCAAAGATCATTATGATTATTGTTTGGAAAAATGGTAGAAGTGATGTAGAGTGACATTTTTGGCATTAGAAGAAGAAGAAGAAGAAGAAGAAGAAGAAGAAGAAGAAGAAGAAGAAGAAGAAGTGAAGTCTTCCACCCACACTGATTTAAAGCAATGATTTAAAGTTCTAGAGTGGGGTTGCCAGCCAGGAAACTGTCTTGGGTGTCTTCTATATAATTTAGGAAATTATGGATCATCATCATCAAAACGTGGCGACAGAACATATTCCTTTGACTTTCTTTCACCACCCATCCCTATCAGCCATCGTTTTAGACAGCATCTAGTGTCCGCACAGACCTGACGAATATAAATTTTTGCTACTCAACCAACACTGATCTATCCATTTGTAGAAATCCGTAGGAGAACATTGCTTATAAGTTCGTCCTTGCTTCACCAGTATGTCTTGCTTGCCTCTCATAAGTGGCCAGCGTGATAGAAAGTAAGTGTAAGTGACCGTTCACCTGCTGTTTTGCTGTCTATTGCTTTTGTTCAAAACAGCAGGCAGCACCCTTGTTTCCATCTAGCTTTTTCTTCCAAGTATTTCGAGTCAAAGTGTTGCAACTATACAGTAGTTAGATCACGACTACATCTTGAAAAATGAGAAAGTTACAGATAGTATCATATCTTGAACTCTTATTCATCTCGTTCATCCATCAAGAGCAAAATGCAACACAAGGTGAAATTTTTAAGAGGTGGACCTTGCGCACACAAACAAATAATGTGTCGGCATTCGCTCCTTTTTGAAGTGCAATTGTCTTTTTGACATTGCAGCCCACTGGGCTGGGACACATTTCGGCCGGTCGTGTTCACTGGTACACAGATAGGGTCGGGTGTGTCTTGGTTCCGGTGGCAGTCTGTTGAGGCCGTCTGACAAGGATTTCAGGAAGCCGGCATTCATGTCACACGTGTTAAGACCGGCCTTCCCCCAGGTTCTAATCCTCCTCAAAGGCGCCCTTTTTTTTTAGAGGTACACAGACGGGGCTCGAGGCATTTTTGGAACTTCCAGGCGTGTGTGTGGGCTGCGGCTCTGAGTCTGGTACCCACAATGAAAGGTCATGCCAAACTCGCGCGTACATAGGGCGCTCGACTAATACCAGTAATGAACTAGAGCCATGCCCTTATAGATAAGTGGACTAGTGCTGCCTGGGAAATGGTACTCTGAAACCAAGCTCTTCAAAGTATGGCCAGGCCGGAACCGAAGTTCGAAGCCTCTAGAATGATTGCATAATATCATTTTGTCATCCACCCGAAATCATGTTACTCATCCTCTCAAAATCATATGTGGAGGCGTTCTCGGAGTAATGGTTACCATCTCATTACATTGGGAAAGGGGATATCTCTCCAGCTATGAGTAAATAGTAGGACAGACTATTCCCTTTAATCTTGGTATGGCAACCAGTATCGGAGAAGGAAAACTTTGAATTCAAATTTGTTAAATTCCGCTTAAAATTGACCATGAATCGCATCCTAATCGTGCGGAGGGGTTGGGTAAATATATACACCTGAAATGATATGAGTAGGTTGTAGGGTTTTTCATCGTATGATGGCTAAAAACACACCATCGGACTAATTGAAGACAATAACATTAAGGTTATATGATGGCCGGACCCATTCGAGAACGTATAGAAAAGAGCTAAATGACACATTCTGATATCATGATCGCAATGAGGCATTTCTTGATGTTGAGGCGAGCATTGTCAGTGTTATCATAACAAAGGAATTTCTCATTACCAAGATACTAATACAAGAGTGAGTCAAAATCTTTGTAATATTTTCGTATGTGTTAGTTTGAGACGCGAATATCACGAGACCAAAGCATCTCAAGCCGTAGTAGGTAGCCACTGTTGTTGGTAGTATCGTGATAGTTGGTGTGCTGACACGTTGTGCATTGCTTCACTCCATGTGGGGTGAGAAAAATGCACGGATGAATATAGTCTGATTCGGTAACTTTAACAGTTTGAACAGGGCTATAAGGCTGTGAAGAAGCAACTAGAAACATCCCGTTGTGAGAATGGTGATGGTGCAGTTGCTGAAGAAATCTTATTCGGGTTGCCTCGACAATCAGGCAAGTTTAGGTCGGTCTAAAAGCGTAGATTCTGCAGCTGTGCCCCAAACCCTAAAAGTAAACCCAACGAGTAGAACTTGGACAGTAGGAGACAAGCTCGGCATCTCAAAATCCGGTGGGATTTGTCCAGTTCACAAACTCGTCAAATAGTGCTTCATGCTACCAAAATATTGCTAAACTTTTGGCTCGCCTAAATAGATTGCAAAAAAAAAAAAAAAAAAATAGAGTCGTGTATTGTTAGTGACAGAGAGTACGAAATACAAAAAATCTTATTTCAATGTCTATTTCAGTTTTGGAAATGACACATGTCAATCATAAAAGCAAATTATCTCAGTAAAAATTTAGTTGAAGGTTGGAAAAATCTTAACGGAAATAATAAGAGATCTTATCACCACAATATTTTCAAGATATGACGATATATCAAAAAAATGTTTGTTTACGTTTAATTGTTATTGAAATGACAGATAACTGGAGCATCCATAAACGACGTAAGCAGAATATTCTTGACTCATTAACATATCTTATGCTTAAATCATTTACATTAAAATTAATTTAAACGAGCGAAAATATACTTTAACTTTTGTTTGGTTTAGAGAATATATAAATTAAATAAGACAAAATCATTTTAGTTTTTAATTCAATGCACTCATGCAAAATAAGTGAAATTATTGCACATATACATACATACATACATACATACACAAACACACACACACATATATATGTATATACATATACCGGCACATAGGTATATATATATTGTATATCACAAAAGTGAGTACACCCCTCACATTTCTGCAGATATTTAAGTATATTTCTTTATGGGAAACACTGACAAAATGACATTTTGACACAGTGAAAAGTAGTCTGTGTGCAGCTTATAAAACAGAGTTAATCTATTTTCCCCTCAAAATAACTCAAAATATTGCTTGTCATTTTCCCTCCAAAATGTCATGTGACTCATTAGTGGTACTAGACCCATGTGTTACTTGGCCTATATGCATAGGGTGTCATTTTGTCAGTGTTTCACAAGAAGAAATATTCTTAAATATCTGCAGAAATGTGAGGGGTGTACTCACTTTTGTGATACGCTATATATATATATATATATATATATATATATATATATATATATATATATATATATATATTCCGAATTGGCCGACAACAAATATAATGGAATCTTTGTTGACATAATAAACTATTGACTCTAAAAGAAAAAGGAATAGCACACACACACACACACACACACCACAAATGCGTGGGTATAGAAAGCGGTAAATCAATAAATACATTCACATTGGGCGTATGAATGAATGTACGTACGTATGTTTATTATACAAATGTATGCTTGATTTTCACTACGGAGAACACTAAGCTATTTTACGTTATTGGTGAGGGCGGAACTAAAATTTGTATCAACACTTAGAATATCCACTTAAATTGAATGCAAAGTACTTTTTTAGAATTGCTATCAGCTAACCAATTGCGTTCTCCTTAATCTCCTTCACAGTCTTATATATCATCCTTTTGAACAGCGATTTTAACTTGGTTGGTATATCAACTCTTGTTGGGTTATCTTAAATCGAAGTTAGTTTTTTTTACAAAGGCTTCAGTTTGGTTACAATACCTTATGTTGTCAGCTATTAAAGTATTTCACTTTCATTGCTGCTTAACGTGTATGATCTAGTGCTTTCAGGAGAATTCACTAGTTAGAAAGAACCAAATCGGAACAATAGTAGGAGCTGACGTAATTGAGTGACGCTATGTTTTGTCAAAGAACCCTACACAAGCTCATCTAATCTCCCCATCGACCGTGTAACCTCACGAGAGTATATATATATATATATATGTTATCTAAAATATCTATCATCTGATTTTTTAAAATCATCGCATGGCTATTTTAGATCATGGGACATATTTATTTTAACTGGAAACTATTTCTAAAAAATATACTTACCGAATAACTACGTGATAAGCAGTAAAATATACAAAATACTAAGGTACATTTTATCTTATTTTTTTCTTTCATCTCCGCTTGTTTGGTGGTGTCTGCTTCCAATATTCCCAATTACTTGTAATTTCCTTTTCTCCTAGCCTTCTTATTCTTTCTTGATTTGGCAGTTCTATTCTTTTCGTTATTTGTCTTTTTTCACTTTTCATTGTGAGCATGGCACATTTTCCTGTGTCAAATTCCATTCCTATGTCTTGGCCGTATATTCTTATTGATTATAATCATCATCATCATCCTTATCATCATTATTATTATTATTATTATTATTATTTCAACACACTCATACACACACCACATACACACACATACATTTATTCCTATACACATATATGAAGGTAAAATATAAGAGTTTATCTTTAAAGTATTTCTTTTGAGTAGAGCAATTCTCAAGGTATTACCAAGAATCCAGATGAAAGATTCTCCTTCATTTGGTTTGCGTGCCCTATTCAATATTGAAACAACCTTAATTAGATTTGGAGGCGCCTATGACGTAACGGTTATACAAGTAAGAAATGAACTTTGCGACACGAATTCAAATTCTGAATGCAGATTTTTCTGCGTTTCTTATCCCCACAAGTGCCTTTTAAAAAAAATTGAATCCATTTCTTCTCCCTCCAGCTAAGGGTAAAATGGTAAGGCCGATTGAGTCTTTTGTAAGGAGACAAATTGGTCTTCGAGAAGGTAAACTGAATTCAAATCCACTTATTTTCGTTTGAGTCATGATTCCTTATTACTGGTATCATTGTAATCTATTTTGAAATGTCACATATTACTTATTGAGGAGATGGGCATCGTTAAGTAACCCTACTATAGTCCTGAGAGACGCGATCTATATATATATAAGTGTGTGTGTGTGTGTGTGTGTGTGTGTGTGTGTGTGTGTGTGTGTGTGTGTGTGTGTGTGTGTGAATGTATTCATACATATTTGTTGTACATTTTTGTCTTCCATACATTCAAACGAATATATAACATTTCTGTCAATTCATTTATCTTTTTCCCGAAACACATACACACATTACACATGCGTGCTTGCGCGCACACAGACGCACACGCACACAGACACATGTGTATGGTGTCTCTCACACTCACACGCAGACACACACAAAAAGCATACACTCACTGCATAGTTTAGAAAAGGTCTAACAGATGTCGCTCATCATTTTTAAACAACGTACAAATAATTAAATACATAAATAAATAAACACAAATGGAACACATAAGCAACATGGCGTCCAAGTCACGTGATATACCAAGCAACACAAAAACCAAACACTAAAAATGAAAAAAAAAGCAAAAACAAACACAAGAAAAAACAAACAACAACACCAACAAAAACAAACAAAATGCAGATGTTTTCTTTAAAAGCCCAGCAGAGCTTTGACCCTGGTGGGTCTGCTATCCCGTGAGTGTCTCACTCATTCTGCCAGATGGTTCCTGTTTTAGCTCATTGAAGTTTGAAAGGTTATATTGACGTCAAATATCACAATGTTACCTACTTTGGCGCGTGCGTAGATTTAAGAGAATTGTAAAATAAATAAATAAATAAATAAAATGAATAAATAAAAGGAAGCAAAAAATTAAAGATTTAAAAAAATAATGATAATTTCTTGAAATTACCAAATTCCTCATGGAAACATTGTCAGTGAGGTTTCGAATCTGGTGAAATACTTTTCGTTATTATCCTGCTTTAATATAGAACCTGTTACCCTCAAAATTCCCAACCAACAAAAATAATTACATGGAAATATTCACACGGAGGCACAGTCAAGTGATCTTATAAAGTCAATTCAGAAAAACTTGTCGGTATTCATATTTAATAATCAACAAAAAATGACCAGAAGAGCAAAAGCCATGCTTCATCGCGGTATCAGCACAGCATGAAGATCATATTGAAATTTATACGTACAATCCAGAAACGAATTCAAATCACTGTCATTTCCACAAATCAGCAGAAACATGAGACTTGGAATTGAGTCTCTTTCTTTACAGAGGTGCATACCCGAAGAAGACCGGGAAATGTATCGGTCGAAAGGCCGTGTAAATAATGAAAGTAAGCAGTTTAATTTAGAAACCAGTGATTCTTACGAGTTTTGAAAAACTCATTAACTATCAAGGACTTCAAATGATTAAGCTATTCTCTGATAAAGTTCAAATTATAGACTAGAAATGCCCTGGGAAAGTAAGTAAAATTAAAGAATCAGCATAGATGTCACATATTTACCCCATGTGTATATATATAATAACAATAAGTGGAAAAGGGGATATATCAAACACTTACAACAGGTTTAGTAGTAATATTTCGTTTTTATTAGAAAAAAAGATCGATAAGGGAAAGAACAAGGAGGGAAATCTTGTCTTTTGACCCTTTCCCTCCCTTTATACATTTTTACATTCTTCGTTATAATATATTTTACCGCATTTGCTAAAATGTAGAAAAGCTCAAAAAATGTTTAGTCTGATGAAGTTCTTCTGTTAATAAAAAAACGAAATATTACCACTAAATTGGTTGTAAGTGTTTGATTTATCCACTTTTCCATTTATTTTGATCATCTTGTTAGATTCACCAAAATCTATCATTTCTTTCTTTCTTTCTCTCTCTCTCTTTCTCTCTTTCTCTCTCTCTCTCTCTCTCTCTCTCTATATATATATATATATGAATAATGTACAAAATTTAAGTCACTTACGTGGAATTCTGTAAAAAAAAATCTCAAAATAACTCTATTTCAAGATTCTATTTGACTATTTTTGCTTAGCGAAAAGAAACCAGAAAAAGTGTCCGTATATTCATTGCTTAATTGAGTTTACCGTCATATCAACCCGTCAAGGTTTATTTTATGCTTAGAAGTTAGGGAATCACGTTCATAGTACGTTCATATTTATATTTTTTGTGTCTTTGTTTCAAAAGAGATTTTTTCGTACACATCCCTATCGAATATGAATAATTATTCAACATTTATTTGACCGTCAGAGGAGACTCTAACAGCTTCTACAGGTTCAGGTGAGAGTGTACCCGGATGTAAAGGTGATGAAGGGGTACTTCACATACCTCAGAGTTCCAGAACGAGCTGCACCATCAGATGCAGTTTAGTGCCGTGTGTGTCGTTTTTGCTGGGTTATGATTAGATACATCTATAGAAACAATTTTTAGAGGTGCCCGTGGTGTAATGGTTATCGTCGTAGGAAATGGACACGGTGACACGAGTTCAAATCCTGGACGAGACTGATTGCATTTCACATTGCACTAATACCCTTGGGAAAGGTATGAATCCAGTTATTCTCCCTCCAGCTATGGGTAAATAGTAGGGCAGACTGGGTTCTTCAGCCTTGGTGAGGAAACTAGTCTAGGAGAAGGAAAACTCTGAATTCAAACCTGTTAAACTCCGATTGAAAATTGACCTTGTGTCATATCCTGCCCGAGCGGAGGGGTTGGTAAATATGCATATAGAAACAATTTTTCTATTCCTGGCAGGTTTTTTTTAGACCAGCGTTAGATGATGGTCTTTTATTGGAGTCTGAGTGACAGAAAGCAGCCACAGGTCTTTAGAACTCTTCTTCGTATTCTGGCAAAACTCAGCAATGTTGTAATTTGGACGGTTCCGGTTCGTCTTCCGATTTGTAACTCCTCCAGCCCCTTTACTAAAACTTTGAGAATCGTTCCAAGCACATCAGTAACAATTGGTATCACCGTCACCTTCATGTTCCAAAGCTTTTTTAGTTCTCTGGCAAGGTCTAAATACTTGTCTCTCTTTTCGTTTTCTTTGACTTTCGCACTGTAATCTGTCAGGGCAGCAAAATAAACTACTCGGCAGTTATTATCATTATCATTATTATAATATTCAAGTCTTGTAGACTTCAAAGAAGGTCCTCTTTTTCTTCAAGCTAACTACACATAAACCTGATATAAATAGCGGCTTCTTTTAACAATTTCTGTATATCCGTATCTTGTCAAAACGACACTTCATTGGACAGTTTATTCAGAGAAGTGGAAAATTGACAAGTATTTGGATGGTAAACCATTTTAGCCTTATATTCAAAGGATTTGGGTCGGCGTCGGAGGGGGTCAAGTTAAGGACAGATGAATGATAAATCTCTATATCAAATCAAAAAGAAGGTGTGAAGTCCCACCCACCCCGAGTTTCAAATTCTTTTTGATCCATTGATTTTAACTATATGTCAAATCGTCTAGGGTTATTTTATGCCTAGAAGTTAGGGAATCACGTTCATTGTACGCTCAAGTTTACATTCTTTTGTGTTGTTGTTTCTTAAGAACACTTTTTTGAACATGGTCTTATCAAATACCGATAATTTTTGAAAAGATCTATTTTAGCTATAAATGGGACTCAAACAGGTACTACCGCTCCGAGTCAGAGTAGACCTGAGAATAATGGTAATGAAGGGGTACTTCACATTTCCCAAATTTCCAGAAGTGAAACCGCACAATTAGATGCAGTTTAGTGTCATACAGAACACCCTCTTTTTTGGTGGTAAGGGGTCTTACCCTATTGCAGGGCGTATAAGCAGTGTATTCTAAACCTTGTTGGCAGGGTGAACATGGTTTTTTGATAGCAAATACGTCACACATTGATACATCAAGTTTTCAAAATTGCCTACTTGTAAAATCAGTGATAACAGTGAAGAAAAATATATAGAAGTACAAAGTTAGTTGATGTAACCTGTCTTTGATAACTGAAGAGGAATTAAAATTAAATTTTTTATTACAGTTATTATTGCCTGATTCGTGGAAACGCAGACATTACTGAGCATACCACTTCCGGCGGAAATTTGTAACTTTTGGTACCCCAACAATATATATATATATATATATATATATATATATATATATATATATATTGTTTTGAACATATTAAGATTAATATCTTCTTCGACCTTCACCTAATTACCATTAAATTCTAATTTTCGAATGCTTGTTCTTATTGCCATTTTGGCACAAAGCCATAAACCGCAAATTGAATTTAGTCTCAAAGCATATATTATATCCATTTATCGCATGGCTTACAGGAACCGTATGTGCGAGTGTCTGTTTATATGAATGTGCTGAGGGCCTAACTCAGAGGACCGAGATCAAATTCAGGTTGGAAGAATTTTGCAAATTGAGCAGTTGGAACCTTGTAAAAGGAAATCTTTTTTTTAGTGTTCTATCATATATCAGATTCTTTACGGCTGCAAACAAGCAACCGAATACAATTTGTCTAATTTTACTCGAATAGGAGGTGGACACTGACAGGCAACCCTCATTACCGTGAAAAATCTAATGAAGGGGAAGTTATCAGCATGTAAGCATTTATCGATATGTCTGTCTATTTTTTGTCGTGCTATATGTGTACGCTTATATCCGTACGTAAAAAAGAAAGTGCATATATATATATATATATATATAGTCATCCACGCACACACACACACACACACATATATATATATTATTGTATTGGATTAATTTAGAGGGCTATTGCAAAAAATGTCTCAGACGATGAAGTTTTACTTTGAAATTAATTAAACTTTAATAATGATTATTTCGCATTGCAATAGCCCTCTAAATTAATTCAATACAATGAAATAATTCGTGCAATGCTTCAAGTAAATGACAATCAGACCTGACCGATAAAATGAAATGCAGTTTCTTCCAGGCAACGGTCGTATCGATACTGCTATATGGATGCACTAATTGAACGCTAACTAAACGGCTGGAGAAGAAACTAGATGGCAATTACACAAGAATACTGCGGGCAATATTGAACAAGTCCTGGCGGCAACACCCCACAAGGCACCAACTATACGGCCACCTGCCTCCCATCACAAAACCTATCCAAGTTAGACGAACCAGACATGCAGGACACTGCTGGAGAAGCAAGGACGAGCTCATAAGTGATGTACTCCTATGGACCTCCGCATATGGCCGAGCTAAAGCAGGACGACCTTCTCGAACATACATACAGCAGCTATGTAAGGATACGGGATGTTGCCCTGAAGACCTGCCAGAGGCGATGAATGATAGAGAGAAGTGGCGAGAGAGGGTCAGGGATATCCGTGCTAGCGGCACGACATGATGATGATGATATATATATATATATATATATATCAGAATTTTAGACACAATAAGTCCACTTCTTAAGTTCGATATATTTTCTTCTGCAATATTGTGGAAAAAACAAAATAACTTAAAAAAACGGACTTTTTGTTTCGATGAATCTAATATTTTTAATTCTACTATTATAATCAATCACTCTTCTTGTGCAACCTTCATTATTTGTTGTATTTCCATCTTTTTACATACATACATACATATCTATCTATCTATCATAAAGAATGTACAATATCAGTGATAAAGTATATATATATATATATATTTATAAGTTAAGATAGCGTAGACAAAGAGTAAACGGAGCTTGGTCACTGTCTATCTCTCGCCTATGCAATCATTGGCCCGATAATCCAATGACAACTTTATATATATATATATATATATATATATATATATATATATATATAATTCTGTGAATTACAATGACGAATTATGATAAGAATTGATAGGAATTTTAAATCACCTTAAAAAATCCCAGACCTCTTTTGTCACTATTTGAGGTGTCAGTGATATGTGTTCGCGAGGAAATGGGTTTTGATACAGTGACGTCATTCCCGGTAAATAAGTACAGCCACCTCGCACTAGATGACTTTGACTAGCCAGCTCCCAGTATGTTTGGGTGACTTGTTTAATCACTTGAACTGTTACGATAAGTTACCCACCAAGCCCACCCGGCCCGAGAGAGAAATGGTGCTCGTTATACTTCCCTGTAGTGGTTGTCCTACCCGTTTTATGTCTAGCTGGCTTTAATTTAGGCTCTGCTACCCTCGAAATACCCAACCAACAAAAATAATTATATGCATCCTTAACACACACACACACACACACACACACACACACACACACACACACACACACACATACTTGATTTTATGAACCCAGCTCGGAAAATTATGTTCGTAGACTAAAATATATACTCAGATACAAACGACGAGTATATTTATTTAAGCTCAGGGGGCAGATCTATAGTTTCCTGAAACTTGTGGATGGCTCAAAAATAATTAAAATAATACAGTAATTAGTTAACTGATTGATTTTAACGACGTATCAACCCATCTTGGGTTATTTTATGCCAAGAGGTCAAGGAATTACGTTCATTGTACTTCATATTTTTTGTGTGTCTTCATCATTCGATTTACTCCTATTGAATACGAATAATATTTATATAGAGATATTTAACTCAGATGAAATCCTAACAGGTACTACGAGTCCAGATCTGAGTGTTCGTGGGTGTCATTGCAATAAAAAGATAGTCTAAACTCCCCGTTCTCCAGAACTGGAACCTCGCTATGAGTTGCAGTTTACTATCTATCATACACAGGGCATCCATTTTTTGGAGAGGTTCTTACCTCAGCTGTAGAACATACAGTCACCAGAGCCGGCTATAAAATAATAAAACAAAATAATATAAAATTATAATAATATAAAATAATAATAAGTAGACCAAAGAACAAGAAAACTAATGACCAGAGACGACGTTGACAGACTATATGTATCAAGAAAAGAGGGAAGAAGAGGACTTGCCAGCATCGAAGACAGCGTTGACGCATCGATACAATGACTCGAAGACTACATAGGAAAACACGAAGGAGGAGTGTTTACAGCCATCAGAAACAATACTGACAACACGATGGACAACAGAATGACAATAACTAGGAAACAAATATGGGAAGAAAAACAACTCTGGGCGTTTTAAATGACTAATAAACAACATCTCACACCAGAAAACCTGGACCTAGCCAAGAAAAGGAAACTTTTGGAGAGAAACAGAATCTCTCCTAATAGCAGCACAAAACAACGCTAAAAGAACCAATCATATCAAAACGAGAATAGATAAGATGCAACAAAATAGCAAATGTAGGTTATGCGGTGACAAATATGAAACCATCAATCACATAATAAGCGAATGAAGAAAATTATCACAGAAGGAGTATAAGACTAGACATGACTGGGTGAGCAAGGTGATCCACTGGGAGATGTGCAAGAAATTTAAATTTGACCATACCAACAAATGGTATAAGGACAACCCAGCATCTGTCCTAGAAAATGACACACATAAACTCCGATGGGATTTTGACATACACACGGATCTCCCAATCTCGGCCAGAAGACCAGACCTTATAATAATTAACAAAAAAAAAAAAAGAGAATTAGTAATATTGTCTACTTTGCTGTCCCGGCTGACCACAGAATAAAACTCAAAGAATGTAAAAAGAAGGATAAATACATCGACCTTGCTAGAGAATTGAAAAACTATGGAACATGAAGGTGACAATTTACCAATTGTGATTGGTGCTTTTGGTACAGTAACTAAAGGATTATTAAAGAGCCTGGAGGACTTGAGTGACCGAGTGAAAACCATCCAAACGACAGCATTATTGAGAACGGCCAGAATACTGAGAACAGTCCTAGAGACTTGAGGAGACTTGCTGTCACTCAAACTCCACTGAAAGACCATCAGCGTTAGCTGATGTGAAAAACTCTAAAGGAGTAAATAAAATAATATAAAATAATATAAATGTGAATGAAGAATATTTTGATATAAACGAAATCAGCCCGTGAAATTTGATAAAAATCAGTTTACATACAATGAAGAACTAAGTGACGTCGCATTCTAAATTCGACTGTAATAACACCCAAGAATAGTTCTATGAAAAATTTCCAACAAAAATAATGAGCAAGAGAAAAATAAACCATAGTCTTGATTCATACAGAATTGTCCTAGATAACATCCTGAAACCGAAAGAAAGGTATGTATTGGGGAAATACATACCCCAACCCCTCCGCCACCGGCTGGATGTGACATAAGGTCTGTAAGACTAGTTTGAATTCAGAGTTTTCCTTCTTCTTGACAAACCCAGACTAAAATATCAGTCTGTCCTACTATTTTTCCATTGTTGGTGGGGGAGAACAGAGGGATTCATGCTTTTTTCAGGGGCATTAGCGCGAAGTGAAATGCAAACAGCCTAGTTCAGGATTTGAACTCAGATCACCGATTCCATTTGCAATAATGATAACCGTTACGTTAAGCACGCCTCTAACCGAAAGAAACGGTAGGAACTAAGTTTAAATAATGTTAGTCAAAGTTGAAAAATATTAGAGAAACGACGATAATTTCTTGTGATAAAATTAGACCATCTTTGACAGCAAGAAATTTTAGAGCAAAGCCGATTCTTTTTACTTCGCATCGCCGATATCATCACGACATAACCAAAAAAATTGACAGAGAACTCTTTTGTTTTGTCGCTCGATGCCCACTTATGATATTATATACATTGGCTACAAAAAAAAAAAAAAAAAGAAAAAAAAAGAAAACATACACACACACACACACACACAACCTGCGCCCAACTAAAAACAAACTATGAGACCGGCAAAACCTTTAGTAGATAATAACTCTTGGGTCAGGCATTGTTTTGGGGTCAAAGCATCACTTCTATTAACCCAGAGTGCGTTTTCAGTATCTCATAACGCCAATAGAAACTGTCGATGTAACTTGAAGGTAAGATAAGAAATGTAATGAAAGGAAAATACTCGGCATGTTACAATAATAGATATGTCTGTTTATATTGTTTAGTACTGCACATGTGTGACTATATCCATCTGCCATCAAAGCAATGAAGTCATCAATTACAAAAACTTCAAGAGACCGTTTCTAACTCTTCCTATCAGTTTTTACTATTTATGTTCATATTCGTAGATTTTAATGTTTGCACTTTTTTCTTATAAATTAACAACACGATTTTATAAGATATAAATAAAAGTTACGTTAAAGGCACAAATTCCCGCCAGACGACCCAAGTGATGAGTCTGTTCGGTTAAAAGCACCAGTTCCCGCCAGAAGACCCAAGTGATGAGTCTGTTCGGTTAAAAGCACCAGTTCCCGCCAGAAGACCCAAGTGATGAGTCTGTTCGGTTAAAAGCACCAGTTCCCGCCAGAAGACCCAAGTGATGAGTCTGTTCGGTTAAAAGCACCAGTTCCCGCCAGAAGACCCAAGTGATGAGTCTGTTCGGTTAAAAGCACCAGTTCCCGCCAGAAGACTCAAGTGATGAGTCTGTTCGGTTAAAAGCACCAGTTCCCGCCAGAAGACTCAAGTGATGAGTCTGTTCGGTTAAAAGCACCAGTTCCCGCCAGAAGACCCAAGTGATGAGTCTGTTCGGTTAAAAGCACCAGTTCCCGCCAGAAGACCCAAGTGATGAGTCTGTTCGGTTAAAAGCACCAGTTCCCGCCAGAAGACTCAAGTGATGAGTCTGTTCGGTTAAAAGCACCAGTTCCCGCCAGAAGACCCAAGTGATGAGTCTGTTCGGTTAAAAGCACCAGTTTCCGCCAGACGACCCAAGTGATGAGTCCGTTCGGTTAAAAGCACCAGTTCCCGCCAGAAGACCCAAGTGATGAGTCTGTTCGGTTAAAAGCACCAGTTTCCGCCAGACGACCCAAGTGATGAGTCCGTTCGGTTAAAAGCACCAGTTTCCGCCAGACGACCCAAGTGATGAGTCCGTTCGGTTAAAAGCACCAGTTCCCGCCAGACGACCCAAGTGATGAGTCTGTTCGGTTAAAAGCACCAGTTTCCTCCAGACGACCCAAGTGATGGGTCTGTTCGGTTAAAAGCACCAGTTCCCTCCAGACGACCCAAGTGATAAGTCTGTTAGGTTAAAAGCACCAGTTCCCGCCAGAAGACCCAAGTGATGAGTCTGTTCATTTGTGATTGGAACAGTTGGTATTGTAAGCCAGTGTGTCAGACGAAGATTAGAATCTTATCAAAAAACGCTAATTTCGGTCATATTATTAAGAAGGTTGGGTGAATAAACAATGAACCCAAACTTTTTCTCGCGACTATTTGTTTATTTATTTATTATCTGGTTGGGTTTCCGATAATGAGCGTGGTTCAATTCGATCTCATGTTTACGCCAACCCTTGATTTATGTTCATAAATCATTTATCTATGGAATTAAACTTTAAGACGTAGGCTATTTTCTTATTCGTTCCATGATGCTTTTAAACTTTTAAACATATTTATCATATTTTAGTTGACACCATTTTTTCGCCTAAAAAGTAGGTCTTGAAAATTCATCCTATCCATGGTATATGTTAAACGTTCAGTTCATTCTTAAACTTTTTGATGATTTAAATTGATTAAAAATCTGCTCATATTCGATTAAAGATTTATGATCGAACTGAAAATTCCTCTTTCAAGCTCAATGAGTCACATAACAAAGTTAAATTATTGATTTTTATTCTTGTATTACAATGGTAGTGCTGGAATAAAAGTCAATAATAACGATCAATATTGTTTTTATTTATAAGTTTTCCCTCTTTTAAATACATTCTTGCCTTAATTCACTGTTTCTTGCAAATATAATGCCCCACCTTTGTATATATATATATAAAAAAAAAAAAAACAAAAAAAAAACGAGACATCTGTTTTTAGATTATGGTGTTTTTTAGGGATCTGTTTGTTCCAATACTTTTTTTTAATACCTCAGCTAAAAGATGTAAGAATCCCTCTGGAAGACCTGGTGTCGATTTACAGTGCTGAGTTATTTATCAAAGGGCTAAATTTTCAGAAGAGGACTTCAGAAATCCATAAAGAATTCTTTAAGATTTTTATGACTTTGGGGTTTGATGGAATTATTTATGATCTTTGTTTCCTTTTAAAGTCATTTGTGATCTAGCATCGAAACTTTGAGTCGGTTAATCTTTGTAATTTAGAAAGAGTTCTGTGAATATGTTGCTAATTTCCTGAGTTTACTTCAAAACTTTATATAATTTTATGATTCTGAGTTATTTTAGTATATCAAATAAACGGAATACGCTATTTTGAACCCTTTCAATAATATCCATTGTCATTTTGGGGTTATAAAAATGTCACTTTACTGTACGAAAACGAAAACAAAAACAAAAAACCCACAGCTAAAACGGGTACATTAAAAATTATTCGTTGATATTTTATGAAGATATTTGAGTGTATCAAAGGTATTTTCGTTTTTAAAATCTTTACTCCAAAGCTTATTTTATAGATACATCTAAAGACTATAAGTCTATCATATTACTGTTATATATATATATATATATATATATATATATATATAATCGTACAGTGTTTTTCACAAAAAATGACATAATTTGTGATGACAGTGTGTTTCAGAAAAATCAATATTATTTCATAATCTAATGACTTAACCAAATGATCTTAAATTTTAACTGTCTGAGTAGAAACAACTCAAAATTCTATGTTCAATGTTTTATGTATCCACAGAGTGAAAATTAAAGAAAGCGAAAGGATAAACAAAAACTTGAATCTTGGCAGTGAGTTGATAAAGCTGCAGAATATGAAGGTGACAGTGATACCAATCGTAGTTGGTGCACTTGGAGCGGTCCCTAAGAGTTTCGAAAGGAAACTGGAGATATTGGAGACCATCCAAACCACAGCATTTTCAAAACCTGAATAGACTTGCTGTCACTTAGACTTCAGTGAAAAACCACCTGTAAAAACTGATGTGAAAAACTCGCAAAGAGTAAAATAATAATAATAGACATGGAAAAAGACTGGGGAAAGTGGAGATCAGAGAAAGGATCGAGACCATCGACACCTCATCATTGATAGCATCGGCTAATTTATAATTAGAAGAGTCCTGAAAGTCTGAGGAGACGTTTCGTCGCTCAGACTTCTGTAGAAAACCATCCGTCAAAATTGGAAAATCCCCCTTGTAGTATAATAATAATAATAATAATAATAATAATAATAATAATGATAATACAGATCACCTAATCACAGCCAGACGACCAGACCTCGTGATAGTCAACAACAAAAAGAGAACCTGACGAATAGTGGACTTTGCCGTTCCGGCTGACCACAGGGTAAATCTTAAAGTAAGCGAAAAGAGAAATAAGAACCTAAACCTTGCTAGAGAACCGAAAAAAACTTTGGAACATGAAAGTGACGGTGATACCAATTGTAAATATCGCGCTCGGTACAGCCACCAAAGGATCTGTACAAGGACTGGAGGTCTTGGAAATAAGAGGACGAGTGGAGACTATCCCAACTACAGCATTATTAAGATCGGCCAGAATACTGTGAAGAGTCCTGGAGTCTTGAAAACACTTGCTGTGACTCAAACTCCAATGAGAAACCAGCAGCTAACACTAGTGTTAAAAACTCTCAAAAGAGTAAAATGATAATAATCCCACAAAGCTGGATACTACACTGCCTCAAAAGGTACAAAATATCACATGAAGTCATAAACTTCATCGAACAGACCATGAAAACCTGGAGAGTGGAGCTGACAGCAGGAGGAAGAAGCATAGCTGAAACGAAGATCCAAAGAGGCATTTTCCAAGGAGATGCACTATCGCCCTTACTATTCATAATAGCCATGATGCCACTGAACCACATACTCAAAAAATGCGCACCCGGATACGAACTCAGCAGATCGCAAGAGAAGATCAACCACCTAATGTACATGGATGACATTAAATTATTTGCAAAAAATGAAAAAGAACTGGAAACTCTCATGCACGCCGTTAGAATATACAGTCAGGACATAGAAATGGAATTTGGCATAGAAAAATGTGCCATGCTCGTCATGAAAAGTGGCAAACGACATATGACTGACGGAATGGAACTACCAAATCACGACAAAATTAGAATGCCCGAAGAAAATGAAACCTACAAATACTTGGGGATCTTGGAGGCTGATACCATCAAACAAGTGCAAATGAAAGACACGGTCCGAAAAGAATATCTCAGGAGAACGAGAAAACTACTCGAGACAAAACTTTCCAGCAGAAACCTCATCAAAGGAATAGATACTTGGACTGTGCCACTAGTCAGATATTTGGGACCCTTTCTCAAGTGGACCAGAGACGAACTTAAACAAATGGACCAAAGAACAAGAAAACTAATGACCATGCATAAGGCATTACACCCCAGAGACGACGTTGACAGACTATATGTATCTAGAAAAGAGGGAGGAAGAGGACTTGCCAGCATCGAAGACACCGTTGACGCATCGATACAACGGCTCGAATACTACATAGAAAAACACGAACGAGGACTAATTACAACCATCAGAAACGATACGGACAACACGATAGACAAAAGAATGACAACAACTAGGAAACAAAAATGGGAGGGAAAACAGCTCTTTGGCCGCTTTAAACGTCTAGTAAACAACATCTCACACCAGAAAACCTGGACCTGACTAAGGAAAGGAAACCTTAAGAGAGAAACAGAATCCCTCCTAATAGCAGCACAGGACAACGCCATAAGAACCAATCATATCAAAGCGAGAATAGATAAGACGCAACAAAATAGTAAATGTAGGCTATGCAGTGACAGAGACGAAACGATCAATCACATAATAAGCGAATGCAGCAAATTAGCACAGAAGGAGTATAAGGCGAGACACGAATGGGTCGGCAAGGTGATCCACTGGGAAATGCGCAGGAAATTTCAATTCGACTATAAAAACAAATGGTATATGCACAACCAAGCACCTGTCCTAGAAAATGACTCGCATAAACTCCTATGGGACTTTAATATACAAACGGATCACCTAATCCCGGCCAGAAGACCAGACCTCATAATAATCAACAACAAAAAAAAAAAAAAAAAGAGAATCTGCAAAATTGTCGACTTTGCTGTCCCGGTGGACCACAGAATAAATCTGAAGGAAAGAAAGATAAGTACCTCGACCTTGCTAGAAAATTGAAAAGGCTGTGGAACATGAAAGTAACGATTGTGCCAATTGTGATTGGTGCGTTAGGCACAATAACTAAAGGATTATTAAAAGGCCTGGAGGACTTGGAAGTTGGCGGACGGGTAGATACTATCCAAACGACAGCATTGCTAAGAACGGCCAGAATCCTGAGACGAGTCCTGGAGACTTGAGGAGACTTGCTGTCACTCAAACTCCAATGAAAAAACCATCAGCTAACACTGATGTGAAAAACTCTAAAGGAGTAAACAATAATAATAATAATTGTCATTGTTGGAACTCAAACGATCGTAATAACGATAACAATTATAATAATAAAGATAAGTGGAAAGAAAATTGTTATAAGGTCAACAGTTTTTTTAATGGCAAACTTCCCTAAAGAATTTTTTCTCTTGAGAGAAAAGAAGAAACACCAGGAAGGAGAAAAATAAACAGAAGAAAAGAAACAAAAAAAATTTAGAAAGAAAATGGGTGGAGAAAGCACAAATTAAAGAAAAGACCTCAGAAAAAATAAAGATGAAATGGAAAGAATAAAAAAGACAGCAGAAAAAGTGAAAAAAAAAACAGAGAAATGAAAAACTCTGAGTAAAGAAACACTTGAAAATGAAAACAATGAGTATGTATTTACCAACCGCTTCGTTCGGGCAGGATGTGACACCAAGGTCAGTTTTAAAGCAGAGTTTAACAGGTTTTGATTCAAAGTTTTCCTTCTCCTAGACTGGTTGCCTAACTATTTACCCATAGCTGGAGGGAGAATAATTGGATTCACACCTTTTCTCAAAAGTATTAGTGTTATGCAAAATATAATCAGCTTCGTTCAGGATTTGAACTCGTCTCACCGTGTCCATTTCCTAAGAAGATAACCATTACACCACGAACGCCTCCGTATGAAAAAAATGTGTTAGCATAAGAGTGAAAAGACTAAATGAAAAGGGCAATTGAGGCTTTTAATGATCGATAGAAAAAGTTATAAACTTTTATCCAAAGGAGAGTCATGTAGTCATATGTTACATGCGGATGTGCTCACGTGCATAAATTCACACACACACACACACACACACACACACACACACACACACACACACACACACACACATATACAAAAGTACGTGCGATTAAAGTAACGGTATAGTGATAAGTAATGGAATCGGTGCACCGAGTTCAAATCATGGATGAAGTTGTTTGTGTTCATTTTGCACTGATCCATCTCTTCTCTCCCACTCAGCTATGGATAAAAAGTTGGGCTGACTGTGTTCTTTAGCCTTTTTAGGCGACCAGTTTAGGAGAAGGAAACTCTAAATTCAAACTAACAGTACTCCGCTTGAAAATCGACCTTTTGTCACATCCTGCTCGTAATAGAGGAATTGGGAAAATACATACACACACAGTCTCGCTCTCTCTCTCTCTCTCTCTCTCTCTCTCTCTCTCTCTCTCTCTCTCTCTCTCTCGTACACACACACACGCACGCGCACGCACACACATATTCCTTATTTCTTTCTCTGTCACACACATACACACACTCAGTTTATCTCTTTCTCTCTATGTCTCTCTCTCTTTCTCTCTCTCTTTCTCTCTCTCTCTCTCACACACACACACACACATATATATATGTGGCAAAAACATTATGACCAAGGCGGCATACGTCAAGTTTGACAGCTACAATCTCTCAACAACAGTGCACGTCAGGCTCAGTCTACATAAGAAGTTAAGGTCGGAACGGTGAACTTCATCTTGATGTGCTGTAGACCAGTTGTCAACTCACCGATAGATTTTTTTCAGCCTCAGTAAATATTCCACCATAAAACGGTATTAAATCCTGTATGTGACCCATGCCTACCAAAGATACATTACTTCTTTAACTTCTCAGTCCATTTCTCTAAGGAGTGGAGTCTAAAACTATTCAGTACATAGCTATCTCTAATTTGACGGAAATACAGTATATACATAAATACATATATATATATATATATATATATATAGTATTTTAGAAAAAAAATGATATCAGTGTGATTTGACCGTAAGGGGAGAAGTTGTCAGAATTTAACACTGACATTGACGTATTGCAACAGTTTTATGAATATTAAAGAAAAAAATTAATAACATGATCAATTCTCGTTCAAATGATCTCAAATTCTAACAGCACACACACACACACACACACACACACACTCTCTCTCTCTCTCTCTCTCTCTCTCTCTCTCTCTCTCTCTTTCTCTCACCCCCCTCACATATATATAGTAAAGTTAGCGACCGTAGCCGAGGGCGACCAGAAGGCTCCCTTTTCAATAGCTACAACACCGAGGTGTAGGGGAGGGCGCTACTCTTTTCCTTGGATTGCTCCACTTTACCCTTGATATGTACCTTATATTGCTGAGTGTTAAGCACGGAGGTATCAAGTACCATTTTTAAAGTCTTTGGTATGACGTGACCTGGGATTGAACCAGGACCATTGGCGAACACTCTATCCACTAGGCCAATGAGGGCCGGTATATATATATATATATATATATATATATATATATATATATATATATATATATATATATATATATATATATATATATATATTATATATATATATATATATATATATATATATATATATATATATATATATATATATATATATATATATATATATATATATATATATATATATATATATATATATATATATATATATATATATATATATATTACAGCTTATAAGTATGAAGTAACTGGTTTAGTTTTGAAAATTATAAACAGGAATACTACGTAAAAAAAAAACTATTTTATTTTTGCAATCAACATACCAAAGGTTATTCAGGTGATAAGCATTAGAGGCTGAGGTTAATCAAATTGAGTTTCAAAGTCCAAAAATTTGGCATAAAATGAAATCATACATTTATATATTTTAAGCAATTTGTCTTAGATCCAGAAACTATTTCGAATTACGAAACCCAACCCAGATAAGGTTTTCAAGTGCAACGGGCTATATGTATATAATCTTTAACGAGTATTTCTCCTCAGGTCGTTCCAAGGGAAGCATTATAAGTGCTTCAATAAAATATTCTAGCCATAAAACGTTTGTGTATGTGTGCGTGTGTATATCTATCTATCTATCTATATATATATATATATATATATATATATATATATATATATATATATATATATATATATGAAATTGATATTAGAAAATAAAATATAACTTGCTGTTGAATGTCAATCTTTTCTGTAACAAGATAAGAGTTAATATTAGTATATTATCAAAAAGATAGAGCTAATTGCATATGAGAATTCTAAAATGCCAAAATATCAATACAACTGTCAATTTCACCTTTACCCAAAAAATAGCAGTTCAAAAAACAATGCATTGTGCTTAGAAGAGAAACCACATTTTATAAGCTTTCCAAACCGAAATCACCTTTAAAAAAAAATAAATAAATAAAAAAATTAGAGTTCGTTTTCCAGTGCAGGTACGAAAATAAATCTCTCTTATAACTACTAGAATCTTTATTGAAAGAAATAAGAAAGTGAAAGGAAAGGAGAACGAAAAGAAAAGAATCGTGTAGAAGCCTTTTTTGCTTTTTCTTTTTCTGCAATAAATTTTGAAATATTTCATTTTTGAATGTTGCATGAAATTGATTTATTTATTGATGTATTTATTTTTTGAATGTAAGGAATATTTTTTCCCCTTTTTATATGTAAGGGATTTTATTATTCATAGAATAAAATAAAACTTTATTTTTGCATAGACTTAAAGCGTATACAAGAGTGGCGGAGGCAATAGATACAGTGAAATAAAAAAAAAATTTCATCATCGCCCGATGATCGTGAAAGCGTGAAACTGACAGTTGCGATCGAAAATTCACTGATCCTATAACCGGGTTTTGCTCCTGGAGACGTTACTCATGTAGTGGCGCCTGGAGGAGCCCATCCTTCTCCAGGTCTACAACTAGTTTGAATTCAGATTTCTCTTTCTAGACCAGTTACTATATTACAAGGTTAAAGAGCCCAGTCTACCCTAGTGTTTATCCATAGCTAAAGGAGGATTCTTGGATTCATACTTTCTCCGAGGGTATTAGCATTATGGGAAACACAAACAACCTTATCCAGGATTAGAACTCTGGTCACCAATTCTATTTCGCACGACAATAGTCATTACGCTAAGCGCGCATCCATGTATGTGACTGTGTATGTGAATTTGCGTATCTAAATAGGTTTGTGTAAGCGTTTGTGTATGTGTGTGTGTAAATAGATGTGGGCATTCAATCCACTCTGCGTAATCATCGTTAAACACCTATATATGCCTGTGATATACTTGTGCACATGCGCATGCGCGTACACACACACACACACACTCACACATACATGGGCACATACACGTATGTGTACGTACATCCCGTTTGACAGATAAAGAAAGAAAGGGCTGGAGAGGTTGGGAGAGATAGAGAGGAGTGGAAAGAGAGAAAGAGAGAGAGAGATCGAAGACATTTGACAAGTTTGAACATCGAGGCAAGTGTTGTTAGGAGTGGTTTTAATGTATAAACGAGCTTAAAAATGTCCAATCATCAAAAGCATCTGGTTGGAAATGTCTTTGATTGATTGATGATTCTGCTGAACAAATTTAACCTACTAAAAATTCGTACCTCCTGAACTTGCTGTCAAATAATACTTAAGTGCTTTTGAAGTATACACGACAACGGTTTGATCCAATTATTATTACGATTCAGTGACATAGTACACTGATTTAGTGACATAGTACACTGATTCAATGATGTAGTATACAAATTCACTAACGTGAAATACACAATCACTTTAAAGACATGAACAAAAGAGCAAAATACATTAACGTCCAGACACGTGACGTTACAACACTACAAAAACAAATTGACAAAAGCTGAGGTGCTGTTTGTTTAGGCATTAACAAACGTTCAAATTTGACACCCAGAAAATAATTTAGTGAGATATTTTTCAAAAAATGCATATCGCTTATACCATATCGGGTAACATGCGTCCATTTCAAAGAAACGTATGCATTTTCTTTGATGGTGAGCTAAACACTTTTCTGAATCAAAGTTAGGGTTCATGAACAAATTTATTAAGAGGCAGTAAAGAGCAAAACGACGAAATGACGAACTTATCAGGAGGGAATAAGATTGCGGGGTACTGGCAGCGAAACCTGGGTTCCTTTACTCAATAAAGGAACTGATCTCCCGGAAATGAATCTAAAAAGTGTACCCTAAAGCGCATGGGGCTCTAGGAGAGATAAATAATTGGAAATCTAATCTATGGTGTTACTCGACACCGTCACTAAAGAATTCCTTTGTCTCTAAGAATAGATAAACTCTTGATAGGTTGACTTGTCGTTAAAATAAATGAATTAATCAAATGGAAACTACGTTTAGTTTTTCTTATGGGTACTTTGTATCGAGTAAAGGGAATGGGTGGCCTAGACTTGTGTCCTTGTGCCAAACTAAGCTAAACTAGGCTATTGGCCTAATGAGCAGAGTATTCGTCAATGATCCGGGAGACCGGGGTTCAATCCCAGGTCGAGTCATACCAAAGACTCAAAAAATGGTACTCGATGCCGCCTGGCTTAACACTCATCATTATAACGTAAAGATTAAGTGTAAAGTGGAGCAATCCAAGGAATGGAGTTGCACCTTCCCCTACACCTCGGTGTAGTAGCTATTGAAAAGGGAGCCTTCGGGTCACTCTCGACAAAGGTCACCAACTTTACTTATTTATCTGTTTGATCACAGAAGTGATTATCCTGCTCAGTACTTAACCTGCATGTTAAAGTAAGAAAACCTTTGTGAATAATCACATTTAGATATAAAAGAAACTGTCTTTTAGGGATATGTCTGATACATAAATATTCTCGGAGAGAAACTAAAAACGTAAAGTTCCGAGTTTTCGTGTCCTGAAAGGAAAAGGTATTGTTTATTCGAATTTCCAAATTATTTTTTTATCAACACTTTATTATTGAAGCATTTTTCTGCCTTCATCGTATTTTTCATTCTTTTGTTCATTTTTGTTATCCTTGTTTGTCATTTTTATTCCTTCATATTATATCTATTAAAACCATTTCTAATGACACACACACACACACACACACACACACACATGCACACACACTTGGATACAGATATTTGCACAGACGCACAAAGAGACAAGTATGTACAACGTTGATTAGTGCATTTTTTTCGAATTTATGTATGATGAAGACACAAACATCACTATCTTTGATTTTTCAGTCAAGATAGTTTATTAATACCATAGACGATGTCATTATTTGTCTATAGAAAATGGAAAAACCCGCTCAAAAGATGAGTTCTAGAAGGATTGCGTAGATCAGCCATCAGTAATATCTTGATTGGCTCAGTTGAACTTCAATGAAACGGAAAGTCTGAGACGACCAGTAACTGCACAAGTTGCATTAACTTTCTCGATTCCTGTCACTAGTCGGAGTCTACTTCGGTAGTAATGCCCCACAGTTTGTTTAAAGTTGTTTTCTGTTTGAGTTAGGTTTAGAGAGCGGAAGAAGAGATTAGTTCATGTCTTTTTTAAAGTCATTAGTGCGAAGTGAAGGCAAATAGGTGAAATATTATAACAAATGGAATTAACGAGATACGTATATTCATATTAGGATTAGTGAGCTTCAACCCTTATAAACTGAGATAGACGATTACACCATTTCTAAAAATTTGACAAGAAGCAGGCTATTAGATTTTACGCGTACAACAGGGTGTCTCCAAATAGATGCGACCTATTAATATGACAATGATTTATTACTGGGACAAGCACAATGGCGGTTATTTGGAACATGTCTTGTAAAAAATGCATCCTTTGAGCTAGAGACATCAAATCAATATTTTTTTTATAATTGTCATTATATCAGCTTCTAGGACATGCAATAATTTTAAGTTTCTTTTCTTAGTAATAAATCATTATCATATTAATGGGTTGCATCTATTTTGAATGATTTTGTCTCCAATTAAGTAGTCACGTAAAATATTTTTCCTCTCTTGTCCAAGACATTGTGATTAATAGTCGTTATAATATACTATTTTCAAATCAGAAACAAAAAAGAACACAACATTATTATGAGAAGAGCTAATAGCTGTCAAATAGAACCCGTGCACATTGAGACTCCCTATACGAGACACACAGCCAGGCCACTTATAAATTACGAACACAGAAAACATTGAACACGCTATATTTTAATTAAAAAAAGAAAATTGAAATTCCCTGAGGCCGTTGATGCAAGACAGTTATCTTTTTATAAATTTATAATTACAAGTAGGTTACACCCTTGAGGGTATTTACACTCATGTGTTTTTACACCCATGAGTGTATTCACTGTAGAGCAGTCTTTTGGACCTGTTTTGAGTTTTGCTCAGACATGGAAACCATGTCCAAGTTGAAGTAAAAAGAGATTATTTTTGAAGTTGTAAAAAGCAAAATATAAGTAATGTCAGGGATCGTTCCATGATGCTGGTATAGTGTAACATATTACAATCTGTCGCGTACTACTTGGAGATAGGTACAGTAATACTCATTGCCCTGAGAAAATCTATGAATGAAAATCATTTGGTGGGGCACTCAGAACAGTTGATCTAAAAAAAACCTTTTATCCTATTTCGAAGTTTTGAGTGACTAGAGTCGCTGAATTTGAAACTTCAATCATCATTGTAAGTTGACTGTTTACATTTTAGTCATTGTAGGAATTGAATTTGTTGCGACCCAAAGTTTTAGGACATTTCTGTTAAAATAGTTTTTTTTAATTATCTTTTAGCATTTCTGACTTAAAAAGAGCTTCAAGGGAATAGGCACGTGCAAAGATAATAATTGTCTCAGGCCAAATGAGAAATGTAAACCTCATGAATCAAACACACATAAACACACAAAAGCATTGAGCATTTTTTAGATTTATGGAAAAATGTTTTTTGAACGATTTGTTTATTCCAAGTGTTAGAGTGTTCGCAAATAGTCCAGGTTCAGTCCCAGGTTAAGTCATACAAAAGACTTAAAAGATGGTGCTTGATGCCTCCAGGTTTAACACTCAGCATTATAAGGTACAGATCAAGGGTAAGTGAAGCCATCCAGGGAAAGGTGTTGCACCCTCTCCTACACCTTAGTGTTATAGCAATTGAAAAGGGAGCCTTCGGGTCACTCTCATCTATCTATCTATCTATCTAAGTAAATTAAAGTTGGCGACCTCAGTCGAGGGCAACCCGAAGGCTCCCTATTCAATAGCTACTGCACCAAAGTGTAGGGGAGGGGCAATTCCATTCCCTGTATTGTTCCACTTTACCCTTGATCGTTACTTTATACTGCTGAGTACTAAACAAGGTGGCATAAAGTCTTTGGTATAACTCGACCTGGGATTGAATCCTGGTCTCCTGGACCACCGGTGAACACTCTACTCATTAGACCCCTGGCCCGGTACATATATACATATATAAGGTTTCAGAAAAAAATGAATAATCTAAAAACTCGACCAGTTCTCGTTCGAATAATCTCAAATTTTAATAACATAAATAGAAACAACTAAAAATTCTATGTTTAATGTTGAATGCTTTTTTTTTTCTTTTCAAGTCTAGAAATGCGATTCACAGAAAAAGAAAACGTGTTTAAACATTAAACGAAGAAGTCTTAGTTGTTTCTAAACATGTTGTTAAAATTTGATATCATTTGAAAGAGAATTGATCAAGTTATTAGATTATGAAATTCTGAAACACTAAGTATATCTCCAATGATTTCAATTTTTTTGAAACATCCAATATATATATATATATATATATATATATATATATATAGCAAGATTGTCGGAAAAATGCATTTACGCAACCCCTCTACACGAGCTGGATGTTGCAGAAGGTCAGTTTTTAAGTGGAGTTTAACAGGTTTGAATTTAGAGTTTTACTTCTCCTAAACTGGTTGACATATGAAGGTTAAAAAGGTTAATATGTCTTACTATTTCCTCATAGCTGGAGTTGAGAGTTGTTTGATTCATAACTTTTTTTCTAAGAGCATTAGCATTAAATGCAAACACCCTCGTCAAGGATTTGACTTCGGGTCACCATGTTTATTTCCTACGACGATAAGCATTACAGGACGGGTCTCTCTCTCTCTCATATATATATATATATATATAGCCTAACAGAGGAGAAAGGCATTCCCCTTAGAAGAGTAGGTTCATGTCAACTAGTCTACCTCTCTTCTCTCAGTTTTGGACTGCAAGAGAAGCATTTTAGTTTTTGCTTATAATCAGTGATATAAATCGACACCACCCTGACACCGCCCCAGGAGAACAGTGAACCTCTCTGCTCACAGTCTCATGCTATTTTCAATGCATTACAACAGCAAGTATTTGCACGCTTAACGTTAGTATCTTGACCGTCTAGCCTTTCCGCAAAAAAATGAAATTGAAACAAAAAAATAAACGATGCCTTGTTTATTTTCATGTGGGTTTATTTTTTCTGATCGGCCTGAATTTCAAGGCGTCATCAGAATTTAGTAAGTGAGACGATGTCTCAAATTGACGATGATAATGTATTTTTTTGTTTGAAACTTGTGGCGTGAAGCACACGAAAGAGCATGGGTGCCATTGTGCGCGGCCATATTGTCATGTGTATATGTTCGTCGTATGTGGGAAATATTTATTTAACCTTTCATCTATATTTAATAAAGGTACACATAAACATGCACACACATATATACGAATGTGCATTTACAAACACACACACTTTATATATATATATATATATATGAATGCACATGCGAACATAAACACACATACGAGTACTTACGAACACACAGACATATGTATATATATTGTCATCCACAGACAGACTTTCATTGTATCACAACTCTTCAGTGTGGCTAGACACATTCTTCAAGCTAGAATCGAAACCCGGATGATTTTTCGTCAATCGGACATCTTCCCCCTAAGCTATCGTCATTTTAACGTCAACGAAGGAATTTTTAGGTATACGCTTATCGACTACTGGAGTGCTCTATTCATGAGAAGAACTTTGCATGTACTATGAAGAAGATGAGGGATATACATATATCTATATCTAAACAGATTCGGCGACCCAGATTCAAATCCAGCACGAGGTTGATTCATTTCACTTCATGCTAATGCCCTTGGGAAAGGCATGAATCAATCTTTTCTTCCCTAACTATGGCTAGTAGTTGGGCAAATTGGCTTCCTTAATCTTAGCTTGATCACCAGTCTAGGAGAAGGAAAATCAACTGTATTTTGCTAAAAAACTGACTGTATGTCACATCCTGCTTGTAGCGGAGGGGGTGGGTAAATACATTTATCTATATCTAAGCCTGTGTAAGATAAAATGATTAACAAAATTTATAAGCATTCATCTATAAACGTACACTGAAAAATAGATGTAGAGACATAAAAAAAAATTTGCTTCCTGGGATACCAAAAGTTAGTGACAGCTTGCTAATAAAGTGTAGTTCCTCCCTTCGCCTGAATATCGGCTTCATGCCATGGAGTCTACGAGGTGATAGAGTCATTGTGTGGGTATATCTATCTAGATTAGATACCCTCCAGGGCAGTTCATAATTGAGTTATGTTTCTTAGGTGTGGCTGTATGAAATATAATGAGGTCTGCAACACGTTCCATATCCGCCCACTCGCACCCAATGGGAGGTTATCCTATGTGAATAATATTCATCACTGAATCAAGTGCACTGTCAAAGAAGATGATCATGTTAAAAAATAAATATTTGTGGTGTGAAATACATGCTCTTTTGTTATTAGAATAGGGACTTACTGTACATAGATATTTGTAATTCTATGTGTGTGTAAGCATGAGCAAGAACATGCGCACTGATAAAGGAAAAAATGGCCTGTTTGTTTCTTGGATCGGCGTTTTCTCGTTTTCATTAGTGATCAACATTTGCCGACGAGACAGTAGGAATCAAATTTGCAGATATCTACGGCAGATTTCATAAAAAAAAAGATTTACTTTGCTAACATCCTTTTTCGTTCTGTTAGATTTCGATTTTTAAGAAATGTTTTTTTTTTCTATTTTTTTTTACTAATTTTACTTTTGCTTATTATCAGTTTTTCTCTTTTTTCCCTGGTTCTTTTGTTTTTCTTTGGGTTGCAATCTTTGGTATTTTTCTGTTTTTACTTGGCAAGATTTTATCGTTATTTGCACTTGGAGTCAGTTGTTGTTGGTTATTATAAAGTCACATTCTTTTTCAATAACTTATATTGTAGCGAATTGTAAATGAATAAAAGTATTCAGTTATTAGTTCACGTTTCAGTGGGGCTTCGGATACTTTAACTATACACTCTGCCAAAAAAAAAAAAAAAAAAAAAAAAAAAAAATAGAGGTATCCTCCGTATGACACTAAACTGCATCTAATGATGAGACTCCAATCCAGGAGTTCTGGGGAGTGTGGAGTAAGTGCAGTACCAGCTAGGGTCTCTTCTATAGGTAAAAATAGATGTTTAAAAATTATTGGTATAACTCGATAGGACCGTGTGCAATAAATAAATAAATAAATAAATAAAACTCTTAAAAAAACTATACAAGAAGGTAAAAGTGTTTGATGTTTTGTTCAGACAAGAATTGATATCACAATCAAAACGGAAACGCGCTCCATCTTGTAAAATAAAATTCGTCTTTATTAAATAGTCGACAAATTGCAGATCCAATTAACTTTTGAAGCATAAAACGTACGTCTTATATACATTTGCTGGAACACTATATTTATACATATATCTGTGTGTGTGTGTGTGTGTATTTATATAAGTATATGTGTGTATATATGTGTATAAATGTGTGCATATATATGTGTGTGTATATAAAGTTTATATATATATATATATATGTGTGTGTGTATACATATGCGTGAGTTTATATACACATATATATATATATATATATATATATATATAGACGATTCCCAAACAATTTCCAAACCTCTAGGCATAAAATAACTCTAGATGGGTTGATATGCCGTTAAAATCAATCCATAAATTAGTATTTAAAATTTATCTCTCTTGAGAAACTGATCGGATTGAGAATGAACGAAGAAACCACACTTTTATTAAATTTCAAATTGAACAGGAAAATACTACATTCTCTGTATTGAAACATTTTAACGCTATCGGACTAACAGAAACCTCGCTACGCTGTGACATTTTTTTCTGGGTTATGGTAACATGAATACAAAAATTGGATCATGAAAATTTCAATTACTTTTTTGAATATTTGAACAAACTTTTCCTTTTTTTTCTTTGTACTTTTAAATCTTCAATTGCATTTTTTTTACCTTTTTTCTTTCTTTCCCATCTCTCTCTCTCTCTCTCTCTCTCTCTCTCTCTCTCTCTCTCTCTCTCTCTCCGTCTTTATCTCTCTTTGTAGCAATGTTTAACATATCGAAAATAAAAGCAATGTTGCCGCGTATCCTAAAACCTCGGGATCTGATAGGCTTTTTTCTTTTTTTAAAAAAGAACTACAAACGCTGATCCCACCGAAGATTATTTTCGTGAGAAAAGCATCGAGGAACGACGCACTTGGAACGTGGGAAGCGAAGGAGTAATGGCTGAGAACAGTTAAGTTCATAATCTATAATAAAACATATAGGGAGTTTCACTGTATGATATTCTTCTCTTGTAGAAGAAGTGATAGTTCAAATTTTACCTGATCCTCAGGGAAATATCTGAACTTGTTGGGTGAGTTGAAGTTCACTGATTTGCACATCTTATGTTTTCCCTTTGGAAAATTCTTGCACCTCATGGCCGAGAATCTGTTTGTGTCTAGTTGATATTCATTTCAATAACGGTTATATAACCAGAAAAAAATTGTTAAAAGAATATGATGATCGAAAATGATGTCCACATATACAAAAGTAAAGCATGAATTGCAATTGAGAAGTTAAGGACAACATGAAAATCTGATTTCTGTTATAAAATAAAATAGGGATTTTTGCAAACCGTTGCCGTCACTTGAACTCTTACGAAACAGATGGTGAAAAAGCGAAATGGAAACTACACAAAAATGTTGCGTGTTTTTATCATTAAGGGTTTTCGGACTATTGTCTTCATCTTTATTGTTATTTCCACAACGTTTCGGCCGATATGTCCTCCGGCCTTCTTCAGGTGTTTGTCGAACTCGGGAACTTTCACGGAACTTCGAACTACGTCCTTTATTGAATCCACGGGGTTCGCCTGTTCTGATTCTGGTTAGCCATAACCAGGTACAAGTGTTAAGTATTCCTGTATTGTTACTCGCCTGCAGTCAGGATTGAACCTGCAACCTCCAGATAATTGTCCCCTTAGAAGCTTAGGGAACTAACGCCTATAACCGTTACGCCATGTGTCCTGCTGGCTAATGGAGTCAGAACAGGCGACCCCCGTGGATTCAATAAAGGATGTAGTTCGAAGTTCCGTAAAAATTCCCGAGTTCGACAAACATCTGAAGAAGGCCGGAGGACATATCGGCCGAAACGTTGTGGAAATAACAATAAAGATGAAGACAATAGTCTGAAAATCCTTAATGATAAAAATCAACAAGCTTCGTCTCAAAAAATTAGACAACTAATGCTGCGTATTGTTTTGAACAAATTCTGTAAGTATCGCCCGACAAAACAGCAACTGTATAGCCACTTACCTCCCATCTCACAAACGAGCCATAAAATGTTAGCAAGACTGCTGGCCATGACTGATAAAGTAAGGATAACTGTTTGGATTAATGAGCAGATATCGATCTTCTACGATTATTTGTTAGATGCAACAGCTGTCATGTCCAATTCTTACTGGGTGCCCCATACCACTGATTGATTGATTGATTTCAATTCGTCTTGGGTTATTTTCTACCAAAAGGTTAGGAAATTGTGTTAATGTCCGTTCACATTTTCAAATAGATCTATTTGACTCACAGATGGGAAACTAACAGGTACGATCATTATGGGCCACAGTGAAACTGGGAGTAACAGCAATTTAGGTATACTTCATACTGCCTAAATTTCTAGTCTCACTATCACATGCATTTTAGTGTCAGACCCTAGAAACTCTGCATGTGTGGGTGTGGAGGGGTCTTACCCCTCTGCAGGGGGGATATATTCAGCGTATTCTAAACACTGCCGATAAGGTGACCTTACTTGTGGTTATCGAACAAACTAAACGAAGCTTAGCAAATGGCTCCTTTCACTATTCGTATTTCAATGCTTAATTAATCTTTTTAGCAAAAAATGTTTATAAATTAATTTGCAAAAATAAAAATTATTACTCACTAACTGAACTATCCCTCTGGGCAGGTAAAATGTCAAGAATCGGATTACAACTAGTTATAATGAGAGTACAACTGAAGAGGAACTGTTAAGTATTGCTTCCGTCAGAGTCAAGTTATGTCCAGCTGATTATATATATATATATATATATATATATATATATATACAGAATTTTGGAGAAAACTTCTTTATACACACCTTGATGGGTATCTTTAAACAATCTATTTTCCAAAGGTTTTGTTCCAGGCAACACCCTCATTTTACTGAACTGCAACAGATAATGAATTTTTCGACTTTTTAAAAATCATGGTTATGCTGTAATCCTACAAGACTTTTCTTGAAACGAATCTAGCGAGATAGTTATCGTCGTTTGAAATGGAATCGGCCACTTGAGTTCAATTCCTGGTCGAAGCACTTTGCGTTTCACTTCGCTCAAATGTCCCAGGGAAAGGCATGAATCCATCTGCTTTCTCCCAGCTATGGATAAATAGTAGGGAATAATGGGTTCTTTAGCCTTGGTTAAGCAACCAGTCAAGGAGAAGGAAAACTCAAACCAGATTTAGTCCACTTAAGAATTGATATCGTGTTACATCCTGCCTGCGACGAAGGGGTTGGGTAAATAATAAAATGTAATTTTTTGTGCTTTAATTCATTATATATATATATATATATATATATATATATATATATATAAAAGGGAGGAAGAAAGTGAGTGATAGGAAGTAAGAAGCTGAGTGATATCTATATCTAAATGTACTCGATGATTCGAGTTCAAATAGTACCCTTGGCGGATGGGTTGGGTAAAAGCATACTCCAGTGTTTTCTAAAAACATGGTACAAATGAAATGTATAATTAAGAAATAAACTTTTCGGAATTTTCAAATTTATTTCTGCTTTCTCAAGAATATAATTTTTCGTTGTCGACCCAGTAAGAATGCAAACAAAATCTTGTAGCAATTCTTCAAATTGTTTCCATCTATGGAAAGGAATTCTTCGTGATAGAGTGACTAACATGCTGCACTGTGACAACGTAGTAAGCGAGATCGAACTCCAACTCACTTTCGGACTAATACTCTTTCGAGTATGATTGTCCTTCTTTCGGACTAATACTCTTTCGAGTATGATTGTCCTTCTTTGGTTTTGGTGTTAAATAACCCTGGAAGGTTGATATGTCATTACACAGGGAAACCAAACCAAATCATCTATGGATGACAAACAAAACTCTCTCAAATTATTGATATCACTTACGGTATAAAACCAATCAGAAAATTTTGAGGTATAATGTTTGTAAATAATTTTGACTGAGATCATTATTTCGAATTCGTTATACATATCATAAAACTCTAATCATCTTGTTTATTGATTATTATTAGTAATCAATTTGTTGATCTTGTGGAATATTATATTTAAGATTATGATAAACATAATATATTGAAATAGTTCAGGAAGTATTTTCCCAAGCTTCCGCCACGGACAGACTATTACAAAGTCAATTTTAAAGCAGAGAACAACTGACCTGAATTCAACATTTTTCTTCTCCAAGACTGTTTGTCATATAAAGGTTAAAGAACCCAGTTTGCCCTACTGTTTGTCCATAGCTGAAGAGAGAAGATATGGATTCATGCTTTTCCTAAGGGCATTAATACGAAGTGAAAAGCAAACAACCCAGATAGCCGATTTCATTTCCAACGACGATATCCGTTACGTTTATCGTATCCTTTAAATGGAAATATTGATGATTTTATATTTTAATTAATATTTGTCTTGCAAAAAGTAGTAATTTACTAAGCTTTTTGCTTAGATGTGACATCAGGACATATGAATGGGGCACCCAATGAGGCTCGAACTCATTCGAGAAGGTTTGCTAGTCTAGCTTGCTCACTATTACACCACACAAAAATTATACTTGATTCTGTGGTTATGTTACCTTCTAAGTGGGAAACTAATATATTGTATGGAATTTGTAGGTATTCTCTTCATTTATTCCTTTTATTAGTTTTACACGGATATATTTATGTCCTATATTTGTTTATAATCTGCCTAGACTGCGTACTTTGAACGTTGATTGATCTCGTAAAAAAATGGCTTTACGTTAAAAAAAAAAACAAAAAAAAAACAACAAGAAATTGACGATATTCTATGCAGATGATCTAGCACTTCTTCCAAATACACCTGCTCAAGCCGAATCCCTTCAGAATAGCCTGGACCAGGCAGCAGGAAGCGTTGACCTCTATGTGAAAGCAAATAAAACAGAATTCATATGTTTTAAAGGAGAAAAAGTTCTCTAAAATTAGTAGACAAGTTCATATATCTCGGCAACAATATCTTATCAACTGAAAGTGAAGTTGACATACACCTAGTGAAGACGTGGGCTGCTATCAATAGGTTATCGATCATATGGATTTTTTCCAAGCGGTGATATGCACCACATGGACACTAACAAAATACACAGAGAAACAGTTTGATGGGATCTACACAAAAATGCTATTTTGAATAAATCCCGGAAGCAGCACCCGACAAAATAGCAGCTGTAAAGTTACTTACCTCCTATCTCAAAAACTATCCAAGTAAGACGAACACGAAATGTGGGACACTGCTGGAGAAAAAAGAACAAACTCATAAGTGACTTTCTGCTATGGACCCCTACTCATGGACATACCAGTGTTAACCGACCAGCCAACATTGGCAATTTACATTGAGAGAGAGTCAGAGAAATCCATACTGTCAGCACAACTTGATGATGATGATGATGATGATGATGATGATGATGATTCCTTTATTGGTAAGAATCTAGTCTCTTGGTTACCACTGGACAACTGCATTAGTCTACCTGTTATCCGTGAAACTTGAGATCAGTCAGATCCAATGGAACTTTTCCATACCCCGTGATCACATCCTTCATTTCACTCCGCTCTTGTATTTGGTTTGGTTTGGTTTAGTTTTATGGCATATCAACCATTAAAGGTTTTTTTTAATGCCAAATCCTTTTTATGCATGTATATTGAATATACAATTTCTAAAAACATTTTGCAGATAACATTTTTAAGCAAGCCTGATCATTTTTTTTTTGGCACACAGTTAAATGGTTTCACTTATTTCTATCTAATACGAAAAATTCTATTTACTATTAATCATTTGTTTGCGCACAGTTAAATGCTTTTAAGCATGGCTATTTAACACTAACGACTCAAATAAAAAAGGAGCCCAATTAGCTAGAGTTGTAGAATACACCGACTGCATCTCTGCAAAGGAGTAAGACTCCCTCCCCTAAAGAGTGTCCTGAATATGACACAAAACAAACTGATGGTGAGGGTCCAGTAATGCAGGAGCTTTGGGGAATGCGGAGTACTCCTTTGTCCCCATCGCTCCCAGGTCCACTCTGCCCGGAGTGGTGGCAACTGATAGGGCTACCTATGGGTTAAATAGAACTAAAAAGGGTACTTGTACTAAACTGAATTGTTTGAAATAGAGCTGTTTATTTGTATAAAAATGGATTTGTCATTAAATAACCAACAATATGCCATAAAACCCAACCCAACCAACCTAAACTAAACCAAATCAATTGAACAGTCATTTGTTTACATACAGTGCAATATAAAAACAGTTCTATTTCAAACAATTCAATTTAGCATAAGTCATTTGTTTGCACTCAGTTTAAATGTCAAAGTACACAGTTAAATGTCAAACAGTTCTATTTGACTTATAGATAGGACCCTATCAGGTGTTACCACTCCGGGTCAGAGTCGATCTGGGAGCTATGGCAATGAAGGGGTACTCCTCATTCCACAAAGCTCAAGTATTACAGAAGCCTCACTATCAGCTCGTTTTGTGTCATATCAGGACACTCATTGGGGAAGTCTTACCCTTCTGCAGAGATGTAGTCGGTGTATTCTACAGTCCCAGCCGATTGGGTATTCTTTTGGTATTATATAGAATGCCTGATACCTCTAGGCAAAGTATAACATAAACTTAGATGTGCACATTTTTTTGGCATTCTGTAAATTACTTGCTTTAAACAATGTGTAGAATGACCAAACTTTAATAAAGGATCATGACACAATTGGCAGGCAACTAGTTTTTTATTGTCAAATATTTATTCCTTTTGTTCTGTGCACCGTTTCTCCCATTTTGATTCCGTTCCATTCCAGGCTGTTCCACAAACTAACAAATAAATGTTGCGAAAACAGCTTCTGTATTGATGATTTCATTTTTGTATGAGTTGCCACAACATAAAAAAAAATGGAACTCTCTTTTTGTCAGCACAATAGCGTTAAAATATTCAAACTAATAGAATAAAGCAATTGTTAATCTAGTTTGGAATTCATCAAGAGTGTAAAGGTCACCGTTTGAGCTCACCCTCATCATTTACACCTTTCAAGGGAGATAAATATAAGTGCTAATTATGGATTACTTCCCTTTATTTATGGCTTTATTCATAATTATTTATAATACAAATTCTATGAATAGAATATGACTCGACTACGAGCTTAATGACTGTTATAATAATAAATATAAAATGGTCTGCTGCATCTTTGTGTGTGTGTGTAGGAGAAAGAGAGAGAGTCAGAGAGAGAGAGAGAGAGAGAGAGAGAGCATGGGTGTGTAAGAAAGAGAAAGAGAGAGTGCGTATGTGTGCGTGTGTAAGACAGAGAGACCGAGAAAAACGGAGAGAGAGTGCGTGTATGTGTGTATTCCCTCTTATGTATGTGTGTGTGTGTGTGTGTGTGTCTAAGAGAGAAGAGAGGACGAGGGAGAGTGCAAGTGTGTAAAAGAGAGAGAGAGAGAGAGAGAGAGAGAGAGAGAAAGAAAGAAAGAAAGAAAGAGAAAGTGGGAGAGAGAGAGAGAGAGTGTGTGTGTGTGTGTGAGTGTGTGTGTATGTGTATCCTTTCTTATGTGTGTGTGTGTGTGTGTAAGAGAAAAGAAAAGAAGAGAGAGCGCAAGTGTGTAAAAGAGAGAGAGATAGATAGAAAGAAAGAAAGAAAAAGTGGGAGAGAGAGAGTGTGTGTGTGTGTGTGTGTGTGTGTGTATGTGTGTATCATTTCTCATGAGTGTGTGTGTGTGTGTGTGTGTGTGTGTGTGAGAGAGAATAGAAGGAGAGAGTGTGTGTGTAAAAGAGAGAGAGAGAGAAAAACATAGAAAGAAAGAGAAAGTGGGAAAGAGAGAGAGAGAGAGAGTATGTGTGTGTGTATCCTCTCTTAGGTGTTTGTGTGAGAATTTTTTTATGCTCAAGCGCATTTATATTTGTTTATGACATTTTTTATAATCACTTTCAAATCGTAACTCAGCATGAAAGATAGAAAAATGAAAGCTGTGCAGTTTTCCTTCAAAAGATTTAATTCTCAAAATAGGACCAACATGAGTGACTTGCTGGCATGTGTGCACATGTACAGGAGAAGTCACGTGCTTCGTTTATATTCCAAGAGACCGATCCAACTGACTATACGGAGCATGAGACATGATAAGCACCCAAAACATTTATATTAAAAGCCAATCAAATTACTACATTAAGTCGTTATGAATCAGACTTTTGTAAATTTTACATATAGGTAAATTGGCAAAGAAATTGCTCATGAAGTAAAAATGATAGTTCCCACCCTCCTCTCAACCGTTCAGTTTTCTCGTTGCTCTTAATCTGATAGGGAAAAAATATTAGGGTGTTGCGTGGACCCATTAAATAGACCGTGCCGCGCATTTGACTGGTTGTTTGCAACAGCCAATCAAATGTGCGGTACTGTAATCTACACTCATCTACAATCAATAATAGCCAAAGGTCTTCTAGCGATACAAAGTTAGATGGGGTATCAGAAAGTGATATTCTCTGATAGAGTCGGCTTGGAGAGGTGAGTATGTCGTTGAAAGACCCGAAACTTTCTATTGACCCAAGCAAAGTACTTCCGGGGCCCCAAATGTGTTAAGGAGCGTATATCAAAAGTATCTATCGACTGAAATTCGAGTTAAACATATTCTAGTTCACTCATTTTGTTATTGAGCAGTTTTAGGTTCTTTGATAGCTTTTTAGAAACATACATCATCTACTGAAAGTCATGTCATGATACCCATAAAGCATGGACTACTATTGACAGGTTATTGATAATATGGAAATCTGCTCTCTCTGATAATTGTCATCGTATCAGTACTACTATATGGTTCCACCACTTTCATTTTAACGAAACGCCCGGAGAAAAAGCTAGGTGGTAACTTCACCAGGGTGCTGCGTGATTTTGTGAACAAATCCTGGAAGCAGGACCTCACAAAACAGTAGCTGTACAGCCACTTACGTTCCTTCTCGGAAACCATCCAAGTAAGACAAGATATGCGAGGCACTAACTCATAAGCGATGACGTTCTCCTATGAACTCCTACCAGCAAAAACTTACATTCATCCGCTCTGTACAGACACTGAATGCCATCTAGGAAACTTAAGCTATGGCCGATAGGGCTGGATGATGATGAGAGAGAGAGAGAGAGAGAGAGAGAGAGTCAAAGGATTCCGTGCTCTCTCCTCGTCTTGATGATGATGATGATAATGATCTGTAGATTACACGAATTAGGGTAAATATATCATACGAGATTAGGCCAACAGTTAAAAAGTATCTTTATATACCGTCTTGGTCACAATTATTGATATCCATGAAATTCTAGTATATAATGTAGATAATCAACTGAAGAAATAAAGACAACAACAAAAAAATGGGTCTTGAGAAACAACTTTGTTCACTTGACAACACAAAGCCGACAAAGAACAGCAAATGATAAAACAACAAGTTTATGTAAATTTGGTTGTTTTCTGTTTCTTTCTGAAGATATAGCAAAAGAAAAAACAAATAAAAGAATACAAATAATAGAGATTAGGACTGTACTTAAAAAAATCTATGTAGAAGGCCCCCATATTTTACACCAACTCAACCAGAAAACAACAACAATCATACTTATCACATTAGTTCTTGTCAAGGGCAGACACGAATTATTAGCAAAATAACCCGATCAATTTTAGCATATGAGACATGAGAAGCACCTCGAATCAAGCTGAATTATCTTGCTTACTAATTTTAAAATGTTTCACTTGATGAAATAAAATATCGGCTCATCTTATCAGAAGGTCTTGATAAATCACACTAGTCAAAAGTTAAAAAAAAGAAGTTTATGGCAACATGACAAAAAGGTCGACACTTTTATCATAAGCTCAACGCAATCCAAAATTGTTTTTACCGGTGTTTAGGGAGTGTATATACCGTAAATTGCGGTGTACACGTCGAACTTTTAAGCCCGAAAAAATCTCTACAAAACTTGAAATCAATTTATACAGCAGGACTAAAATCCTAATCTTTATCACTGAGTGGTCAACCAATAGTAAAGGTTTGGATTTTAGTCCTAATTGCATTTCACATAGCACTAATACCATTGGGAAAGGTATGAATCCAATTATTCTCCCTCCAGCTATGGATAAATAGTAGGAGAGACTGGGTTCTTCAGCCTTGGTGAGGCAACTAGTCTAGGAGAAGGAAAACTCTGAATTCAAACCTGTTAAACTCTGCTTAAAAATTGACCTTGTGTCATATTCTACCCGAGCGGAGGGGTTGGTAAATATGGTTTAGATTTTAGTCCAACCGTAGTAGTTTGCACCTAGTTTTAAAAAGATTTTTTTAGTCTAAGAAGATTGACTTGTGTGCCGCAATTTACGGTATATGCATGTACACATATACATGTGTGTATGCGCGTATGTATAAACATAAGTCTATCTTCAAAATTTTCTGCTATAAAAGTACGTTCTCTTGCACATGTACAATATATATATATATATATATATATATATATAATGGAATACAATTTCGAAATTTCTTGTTTTTTAAACAATATATATATATATATATATATATTTATATATATGTGTGTGTGTGTGTGTGTGTTAGCTGAAGTACGTCTGCTCCGTGAAATCTTGGAAATTTAATTTCTCTGCGATTAGTTACGCCCTGCAGATTGATTTTCTTAGAGGCCCATTTTCTTCATAAACCACAATACTTTCTAAGCTTAAAAACTTCCCCTAGGTCCAGTTGGCATACTAAATTTGATAAATCTAAATCAAACTGTTCGACCAACTATATAGGAGATAAAAACTTTTCACAATATATATATATATATATTTGTTTTTTAAGCTGATTTTTATTTCTTTCTGGTAGCCATTTTAATAATAAAATATCATTTGAGCCAACTCTCTTTAGTCAGAATTATCCTGATGATCCGGTATGTGAAACCAAGGTCGGTAGTTTCTGGTTTTTTAAGTATTCTAGTTTTTCTCTACTTAGTGTATAGAGCATTTTCACATATTATCTTAGGTAAATCTGTCGGTGTTTTTCTTTTTTTTTTTTTTTTTTTTTGACAAGACATTGCGGTACTGGTTGATTATTTTCAAACAGTTCGGATATTTTAGTCTTTTCTTGTTTAGTTTAAATTTTTTTTCCAGATATCGGTTTGTAATTTACTTTTTTATTTACAAATTGCATTGTCTGTTTTTTCACGTCGCCAGAGTTATAGAAATAGTTATAAAAATGAAATAATATATATATATATATATATATATATATATATATATATATATATATATATATATATATATATATATATATATATATATATATATATAATTGTGAACTGTTAGTATTGCCTCTTTAGGAAATACAAACTTTTCGGATATCTTTGTTCTTTGCTTCTTTGTTATACGGCATATTAAACCTTCATGGGTCATTTAAGGCCGAAGTCATTCTTGTAGAAGTACAGTATTGGTACTATTTAATCGATAGTTGGTGGGGGATAATGGAGTTATTCCGAAAGTGAACGTAATAGCACGACTGGCGTTCGAACTCGTTTACTAAGATGTCGCAGTCCAACATGTTAACCACTTCACCACGAGAGCCTTCTCTTTTCGAGGGTCCGCTGATGACTTAGGGGACAAACTGCCAATTACCAAGTGTAGTTAACTCTTTGTCTACGCTATAAAGAATATATATCTATATTCTTTTTCACCGATATTGGCACTCTTTATCAATAATTGTAGTAAACTATATATATATATATATATATATATATACGTGTGTGTGTGTAAGTGTGTGAAAGAGAGATAGATAGAGAGAGAGAGAGTACTCGTACAACGGATTATGTGTTAGTCCATTTGCTGCATTCAAATGTCTGATTACTTTTGGACACATTTACAAAACGTTTATCTGAACATACGAACAAGTATGGATGCATTTACGGATGAATGGACACGTGAGCAGGCGTTTTTCCTCCTCTATTTTTAAATACCTGTATGTGTGTGTCCGTGTGTTTGTTAATGGCTGACAACTATGCTGACGTTTAATGAGATTCTTTGAGTCAACGAATGTAGGTTTCTGTGTCACACACACGCATAAGCAAACATACACAAACACACACGTCTATCCACACACACACACACACACACGCACGCATACACTCACACACACACACACACACACACACACACACACACACATATATATATATATATATTAGGGGTGCTGAAATGTTTTCGGTCCTAGAGCCGTATCTAGATAGTCATTCAGAAATTCAACACACTCGCTATATGATTTAACAATTTTCTTTAACCCTCCCCCCCCAAAAAAAATGAAAAAAAGCAGAAAAAATATAAAAGAATTGTTTAGTTATGAGTAAAAGAAAAGTCATTCCTTTCTGGGTCGGGTTGAGTATCTTCCAGAATGCACGTATATATGGTTCTTTCCTAAGTTTAAATCGGTTGTGACACAAAGCCAGAAAAATAGGGCGCCCAGTTAGAAACGAACTCGCTACTAAAGGTATGTTAATTTAGTTTGCTAACCCTTACATTATATGAAATGCCTAACCACTCGTGTATATATATATATATATATATATTCATATGGGGGATGAAACATATTTGGCTTAACAATTTATCAATCTATCTATGCTATTTGGTTTGGTTTGGTTTCTTTTGTTTAATGACATATCAACCTTCGTGGGTTATTTAATGCTAAACCTATCCTTTTCGAAAAACAGCAGTGATACTATTTAATCCATAGTTGGGAGATAAGAAAGTTCATACCTTTGCCAAGGGTATTAGTCCAAAAGTGAACGTAATAACGTGATTGGAGTTCGAACTCGCTTATTTTGGGTCCGCAACCCAGCACATTAGCCACTACATCACGGCGTCCCCCTTCTATGCTGTTTGTTTACTGAAACAATATATGTTCACATCAGGTGATTATAGTCAGCGTTTGAAACAAGATTAAATTCTAATTCTAATTTTACGGCGGAAATGTCTTCTTGTTCAATTAGCGCAACATAATATTCAAACTATTCAAAAGTTTTATGCTTCCAAAATCTGCAACAACAACAACAACGACGACGGCGACAGGATGTGACACAAGATGATTTTGTTAAGTAGAGTATAGCTCGTTAAATTCAGAGTTTCCTTTCTCGTAGACTGGTTGCCTTACCAAGGATAAAGAACAGAGTCTGTTCTACTACTGTTTACCATATTTGGGACGTCAGGGAGGAGAGATGGTTTGATACAGTAGTGCGAAACGAAACATCTAGATTTTGAACTCAGATTATCGATTCTATGTCCTTCGACAATAACCATTACACTAAGCGCACCTCATAAGGTGTCTTTATATTTATCAAACTATCAATAAAATCGTAAACACTTACATTGTGATATAAAACATCATTAAGGCACTAAAAATGAGAAGCTATAAATATCAAACATTATCTTCAGATGATGAGGCTCTAGTGCTAGAGATTTGGAGAATGTGAAATACTCCTTCATCGCTATTAATCCCAGTTCCACTCTGACCTGGAGTGGTAGTAGCGGTTAGGGTCCCATCTATGGGTCAAATAGAAAAGGTCAATCATTCACTAAGGATTATTGTCTTTAATTATTTAAAACCAGACAAGTGTGAGGAAGTTATTTATATTACATAGCAATTAACTGTATGAAAACAAATGATTAATATCAAATAGAATTTATTAGTGTTAGATAGCAATACTTGCAACCATTTAATTGTTCACCAATAAATCTCCTCTAACAAACTGTTCGCTTACAAATCACATATATAAAAACAGGATCTGGCATTAAATAACCCACAAGTGTTGATATGCCATAACACATCAACTAACCAACCAAACATTTTTACGACTTCCGTTCTCTTAATCATTTAACATTGTCAAATGTTGTTTTCTGGCAAAAGAATTGTTTTGAAACTTTTGATGCAATTAACTTTCCTGTTTATAAAAACTTATCTCATACATTTTCTTTCTTTCTTTATTCATTTATTTATTTCTTTTTCAATCAATTATTGAAGACAGAATCTTTAGATTACTTTATACATATTTATTTTTATTTATATATAGTTTTTAAAAATCTTGCTAAAAGATTCTGCGTGTATATATATATATATATATGTGTGTGTGTGTGTGTGTGTGTGTGTGTTTTCCAAAATTCCAGATCTATTGGTATTTTTGCTTATATTGCTATCAGAAAATTTTTGAAATCCAGCTTTTGTAAATAGGTGTATTGGAAAAATAGGTCACGTTTTTTAGAGTCCTCCTAAGTCAGTTGTACATGGAAATCGGCCAAGAACAATTTTTGCACGAAAGAAGGAACTCATCTTTAAGCAAAAACATCAGTTCTGCAATATTAAGAAACCATTCAATGTTCTTTGATTTACCGTACGCATAATTGTGGCAACTGTCTAAAGCCGCGAATTTGAGCATTTATCATTAAAAAAATTTTAAATACATTTTTACCATTGGATTCAGTTCCCCTATATATATTTATATGTAGCGTATTTCAGAAAAATCGACTTCATTTCATAATCTAATAACTTGACCAATTCACATTCAAATGATCTCAAATTTCATTGGTTTCGTTTGGTTTCTTTGTTTAATGGCATATCAACCTTTGTAGGTTATTTAATGCCAAACCCTTTCTTCTAGAAGAACAGTAGTGGTACTATTTAACCCATAGCTGGGAGGATAAGGGGGTTCATATCCTTCCCAAGGATATTTGCCCGAAAGTGAATGTAATAGCGCGACTGGAGTACGAACTCGCGTTCTACGATTCCGCTGTCCATCGCTTTAACCATTACACCACGAGGACACCACCCCTCAAATTTCAACTGAATGTGTTGAAAAAACTCAAAATTCTATGTTTAATGTTTCTTTACTTTTCCTGTATAGAAATGTCATCACCTGAAAAAGAAAAATCATTTCAACATCAAATATAGAATTTTGAATTGTTTCTACGAATGTTAAAATTTGCGATAATATGAACGAGAATTGGCCAAGTTATTAAATAATGAAATGATATCGATTTCTCTGAGACACTTTATGCATCTCAAATGATATCAATTTTTCTTAAGCACCTTATACATCCCAAATAATTTTTTTTTTCTTAAACATTTTGTACATCTCAAAAACTATCAATTTTTCTTTAACAGCCTGTACATCTCAAAGGATATCTATGAAACACCAAGCATATGAGGAAAATGTTTATAAATTGTTGCACACATAAGCAACGTACATGTATTTACCGCTCAATTCAATGAAATAAGTATAACTTTCTTAATGACCAAAATTGTCTCTACATATCCAGGGCCAATTGTTTCTAACAATGACTACAGAATCGTAATACGTGAGTTCGAACTCCAGTCGCGCTATTACGTTCACGTTCGGACAAATACCCTCGGGAAATCCATGAACCCTCTTATCTTCCCAACTATGGGTTAAATAGTACCACTACTGTTCTTCAAGAAGGATCGCTTTGGCATTAAATAACCTACAAAGGTTGATATGCCATTAAACAAAGAAACCAAACCAAGAACTTACATAGGATTATAGAATAAGTAAAATCCTGAGAAATTGATTGTCTGTTGTAGATAATGTTCAAAACCAATAATGTATTTTCCCAACTCCACCACCAGCAGGATGTGACACAAAGTCAACTTTTAAACTGAGTACAATTGGTTTAAATTTAGAGTTTTCCTTCTCCTAGACTTGTTGCTGAACCAAAGCCAAAGACCCTAGTTTATAAGACTATTGACCCATAGCCCGATGGGCGGGAAAAAGATGGATTCATGCCTTTCCCAAGGGCATTGTGAAACACAAACAGCTTCGTCTATGATTTGAAATCGGGTTGAAGATTCCATTTCTTACGACGATAACCATTACGCCAAGCGCACCTTAATGTATGTTAGTCTTGATCAAGGGTGAAAAATCATCGAAATTCATTCCTGAACTTTGTTTGTCTAAAAAGAATGATTAGTTCGCAATATATATATATATATATATATACTCCACACTCCTTTGATCTTCAAAATTGGAGCCTTACCATCAGCTACAGTTTTGTATAAGATCCCATTTGTGAAGTTGGTAATGAGAATTGAACTCAGTAATAACAAAATGCGAAACGTTCACGTTTTCATTGTACTCAGCAACATGAGTCTCTTTTTACTCTTTTGGTTGAGTAGGGTTGAATAGAATAGGCATAAAATTTTGATGGCACTTCTTTTGCGCATTGTTATCAGTCGTCTTTTAAGTCATACCAGTAAAAGAGAAGATTTAACAACCATGTCTAAACACTGGATTTTCTGTCTTATGGAAATAAATCTACAATTGTAAAACTCTTCGGCTTTTAGACGTGAGCTTAACCCAACGGTTATCGTTATAGGAAATGAAATTGGGCAACCCGAATTCAAATCCTAGTCGAGACTGATTGCGTTTAACTCCACGCTAATGCCCTTGGGAAAGGCATGCATCCATCTGTTCTCCTCCCAATCCAGAGCAAATCGTAGTGCAATCTGGACTTTTAAACCTTTTTAAGATAACCAGTCTAAGAGAAGGAAAAATCTCAGTTCAGACCAACTTTAAATTTAACCTTCTGATTGTGGTTGAGGGGTTGGGTAAATACACCCACTCTTCAGGTTTGGAGGATATGGAATGGACGAAACTTTTTCCGACATTTGTCTTTCATGACCCCCCCCCAAAAAAAAACAAAGAAACTAGTTCATATTTTAAAAAATTCTAAACAGGTGAGAAAAATCGAATAAAATAAAAACCCCTAAGTGTGGCTTGTGTTCCTAATATCGCAGTCTTGATTCGTAGTTTGCAAAATACTTATTGTCTGTGTTTGTTTAACAGCAAAAGTCTTTAGATTATTTTACTTCTTAGACAAAAAGATGAAAGAAATACTTAAAAGGTTAAAAGAAACATTATTTTTGCGTCAGGGTTCATAAAATGCCCTGTTAATCAAATACTCTTTTGTAAAAAGATGATCTTTATGCTTTAAGATTGACGCACACACACAGACATAAGCAGAATCACCCACCTTCTCACGCATGAATACAAACACACATGCATACCACACCTATCCATCCACTCATGCATACACACACACAATACAAAGAGAATTATTGTCACAGTTATTTTCAGTTACACTAGCATAGGAGGTGCACTTAGCGTAACGATTATTGTTGTAAGATATGAGATTGGTGATCCGAGTTCAAACCCTGGCAGAGGCTGTTTGCATTTCACATAGCACTAATGCCTTTGGAAAGGCAGGACTTCGAATATTTTCCTTCCAGCTATGAGTAAATAGTAGAGCTGACTGGGTTCTTTAGCCTTGGTTAGGTAACCAGTCATTGAGAAGGAAGACTCTGAATTCAAACCAACTGTACTCCGCTTAAAAACTGTTATATCGTAAATGGTATACAACGACTGGCTATTCCGGGTGGTCAAGAATATACAACACATTTGGTAGGTGTAACAAAAGGCAGGTTTATTCGTACGGGTGTACAAACATAACAAGTAGATTAATAGTAATATTAATATCCTCGCAAGGGTAGTATTAAGTCCAAGCAATGGTCGATCACGTGAGTCCCGCGCTGAAGTCCGACGATGAGAGTACTTCACTTAAAGCCCTTCGCAGAGTGATCCGTGTGTACTTGAATAATGGTTAGTACTACTACTGTCGTTGGGGTACGGGGAAGATGGGTCATTCCATTATATCACTACCCGTAGCAGAAAAGGTTTGGTGGTGGGTAGGGATGAATACATACACTTGCATTGTCTCTATCATTTCTGACGAGATAATTTGCATAGTGTTATAATTCTGCACAATGTTGTACTCTACAGCACTTGTGCCGAGGACTCTGGCTATAGTATCTAGACACCTGGAAATCCCACGGTCATTTCAACAGCTAGATGATAAGATGAATTTAAAAGAACAAAGGAACAAGTACATGAATGTTTGTAAAAATATTTTTTAGATTCCAAGTGATTTCGTTCTTCGGCCTTCTTCAAAAGATTTTTATTTCATCATTGTTTACATTTCAAGACTGAAAGTTTCATTTGATTTGCTTGAGTTTTATGGCATATCAAACAGTGCAGCTTATTTAATGCTAAATTCCCTCTTTTTTTCTTTATATATATATATATATATATATATATATATATATATATATATATATATATATATATATATTAAATAATCGATTTATAAACATCTTGCTGATAACGGTTTAAAATGAGCTTGAGCAATGTTTTTTTTGTACACAGTTACATGATTTCAGTTATTTCTAACACAAATAATTCAATTTACTATTTACTTTCAGTTGTTTGCTCATAGTTAACTTATTGCTAATACTAATAATTGTATTGAACATTAATCATTTGTTTTCAAACAGAGAAGTGCTTACAAGTATTGTTATTTAATACTAATTCTATCTAACAATCTTCATTCAATTGCACAAAGTCAAACGGTTTTAAGTATTTCTATATAGCACTAATAATTCTATTTAACATTACTCAATCGTTTCCACACAGTTAAATGGTTTTAAGTTTTCCACATTAATAGTTTTATTTGCACACAGTCAAATGGTATTGCTATATACCACTAACAATTCAATTAAACATCAGTTCATTGTTTACATATAGTTAAATGATCAAATAGTTCTATTTCAAACAAATCAATCTAGCATATCTCATTTGTTTGCACTCAGTTTAAATGTCAAAAATTTCTACTTGACCCATAGATTGGATCCTATCAGGTGCCACCACTTCATGTCAGAGCGGACCTGGAAGCAGTGGCAATGAAGGTTTAATCATATTCCCTCAAACTCCAGGGCTGGAGCCTCACTATCAGATTGTTTAATATCATATTCAGGACACTCGTTGTGAGTTGGGGTCTTACCCCTCTGTAGAAATGCAGTCGCTGTATTCTAATAGCCCCAGCCGACTGCACTAAAGACTAGAAGGCTTATGAATGTCAAAGGATTAGCTTCACCTATGACTGTAAAGTTTAGATTTATCTTAACAACTATATCGTTCGATTCTGGGCTTATTTACAGATACTTTTCTTGAAGATGTCATTAAGTAGGAAAATCAATTTAGAAAGCTTAACTAATTTTTAATTAATGAGTTTTTAAACATTTAATTAGCAGTTGCGGGTTAAAATATATATTTTTAACGTAACTTAATTTGTTGCTAAAATAAGCACTATTACTGTTCGTTTAAAAAGTATAAGGTCAATTTAAAAACTAAAACAGCAGTGCTAACAGTAACAAATAAAATAGTTATTGAAAGAAAAAAAATCGTAGGTTAAAAAAAGCGAGGAATTAGAAAAAAATCTCCCACTTCACAACTTTAAGCTTCTCAATCTTTTGATTTTTATCAAGTAATCACTGAGCTGATGATCAAAAGATTGTAAAACTTAGAGTCGTGGGCTAAGTAATTTATTATTATACTATTTTTTGCGAGTTTTTCAAATCAGCATTAACTGATTGTCTTTCACTGGAGTTTAGGGAACAGAAAGCTTTCCTCAAGTTTCCAGGACACTTCTCAGTATTCTGGCCGATCTTAACAATGCTGTAGTTTGTGTGGTCTTGGTTCTTTTCCCGATTTCTATATCTTCCAGTCCCTTTACCAAGCCTTTGAGGATCGTTCCAAGTGCTCCAATTACAACTGATATCACTACCACCATCGTGTTCCCAAGATTTTTTAGTTATCTGGCATGTCTTTCTTTTCGTCTTCTTTTATTTTCACTCTTGGGTCTCCTGGGACGGCAAAATCCACTATTCTTTTCTATTTTTTTGACTTCTGATTTGTTTGTATCTAAAAATCCCAAAGAATTTTGTGCGTCTCATTCTCTTGGACGGATTCTGGCAATTTTTGCAAGTTTTTCTCACCAATAGTAACTGGTGGTTTTTCGATGGAGTAACAGTGATAGTAAATCTCTTCACGTCTCCAAGACTCTTCTGAGTATTCCAACCAATTTTAACAATTCTTTAATCAGTATGGTCTTGATTTTGTCTCTGATTTTCAATTCCTCCTGTTCCCTTGAAAAAAAAAAAGCCTTGAGTGCCATTCCAAGCGTGCAAACTACAATTGGTATCAGCATCACCCCGCAGGTCCCAGCCTTTTTTTTTTTAGCTCTCTGGTAAGATCCAAGCTATTATCTTACTCTTTATGACTTTTTCACGGGAGGCTGAATGGCAGCAAGTCTTCTCAGGTCTCCAGGTCTCTTCAGTGTATTCTTGCCGTCTGTGTGTGTGTGTGTGTGAGAGAGAGAGGGAGAGAGAGGGAGGAGAGAGACCATGTGTGTGTGCAACATTAAAAATAATAAACATATAAAATCATTTAACAGTCTTATAAAGCTTCTAAATGATAAGATCTAGACCAAAGATAGAGAATAATTCAATAAACACAACAATCATTTTACTGCAACAGCAGAATTTCTAATTATACATTCGTGAGACCAGATTGCGTGACCGATATATATATATATATATATATATATATATATATATATATATATATATATATATATCACGTCTTGTTTTAGATATAAAGAAATTATGTGTGGCTTTTTACAGTAAATATGGATAAATATCATTTGAATTGTCTGATAGCTCGTCAATCGTAAGATTAAGTCGTATGATTAAAAATAGAAGTAAAGTGAAGCATACCTATATAGCAAAAAAGTATTAAGCAATTTTTAAGATGAAAGTTGAAATAACAGTAACAAAGATTATTTTGTTGTTGTTACTGCTGCCCCGTTAGTGTTGTTGTTATTGTTGAAGTGAAGAGAGAGAAGGGCAAAGACTTTGGTGACGGTTATGGTGCCATTACTATTTACTCCGGGAGAGTTTTTCACATCAGTTTTAGTTGGAGTTTAACTGAGAGCAAGTCTACTCAGGTTTCCAGGACTCTTCTCAGTATTCTGGCCGTTCTCAATAATGTAGTAATTTGGATGGCCTCCACTCGTCCTCTTTTTTCCAAGTCCTCCTGTCTCTTTAATAATCCTTTGGTGATTGTACCAAAAGCACCAATCATGATTGGTATAATTGTCACCTTCATGTTCCATAATTTTTCCAATTCCCTCGCAAGGTCAAGGTACTTATTCTTCTTTTCACATTCTTTCAATTTTATTCTGTGGTCAGCCGAGACAGTAAAGTTGACAATTTTGCAAGTTCTCATTTTTTTTTTTTTGTTGATTATTATAAGGTTTGGTACTCAGGCCGAGATTAGGTGACCCGTTTGTATTATTATTATTATTATTATTATTATTATTATTTATTTATTTATTTATTAAGAGTTTTTCCCACCAGTTGAAATTGAAGGTCTTTTCTGAAATCCGAGAGACGAGTTTTCTCACCTCTCCATGGTTTATTTTACATACCTATATATATTTAAGTCATGAACAACTTCACGAAATTTTTAGCAACAAAAAACGTTTATTTTAGTTTTTTATCATATATTGCGTGTAATGAACGATGATAAACTTTGAAGTGTTAAAATACATCTCGTTAAATGAACGACTCATTGTTTTTGCGATGGAAAATTTGGTCTTAACAAGTCGTTCATTACACGAGTATATACGATATTTTAGCCGGTATCAACAGTGCTGCGGTCTGTATAGTCCATTCTTCTTCTGATCTCCAGTTATCTGAATATTTTTTTGTTGTTTTTTTCGCAGTGTTAAATGTTTGGTATCGTTATAATTTTACTCTTTGCATGTTGTTCATACGATTAATAAGTGGTGATTCTCTTTGATTGTTGTTGTTGTTGTTGTTGTATCAGATTTCTGATCAAAATAATGATTCTGACAGATTTTTGAAGAGTAATAACAGTCAAATTCACTTTCTTTAATTATTGATCACAATCTTAATTTCTCTTGGGGAAAATGATATAGAAAAACAATCAATATATAAACGAATAAATTAAATATTTTTTTTCATATTGATATGCACATGCACAGAAACAATATTTTAATGATTCAATCTTTGTATGTTACGCATAAAGAATGGCACAGCCTAACGAGATTTTTGTCAGCGCGATGTCGTTTAAATGGTATAACGAGGAGAATGAACACGTCCTAATCTATTCAAATATAGTCTTCATTCACGCTTACTCCGATCATTATAATTCATCCTGGAAGTTAATTATTAAATGCTAAACATAGAGTACTTCCCCTTATTCATTTATTTATTCGTTTGCAATTACAATATAAATTCCATAAATAAAACATAATTGGATATTCAGCAGTCGGCTTTTACGGGATTAAAAACAACTGAACACCTTATTGTGTGTGCATAGAACAAACTAACTGATTATAACATCCCCACCCCATCAACAGCTTTTGACATCTGTTGCTGTGCTGATATTTTATACTTTTATAGATGAAACAACCAAAGAAGGCGCTTGTAGTGTAATGGTTATCATCATGGGAAATGGATACGGCGTTTAAACCTGAACGAAGCTGTTTGCATTTCGTATACTGCTAATTACCCTTGGGAAAAGAATGAATCCCACTATTCTCCCTCCAGCAATGGGAAAATAGTAGGGCAGACTGGGCTCTTTAACCTTGGTATAGCAACAGGTCAAGGAGAAG
>OY757943.1:31767607-31802607 GCA_963585895.1 Sepioteuthis lessoniana
AAGGTCCCCCACAAAAATGGTCTGATAGTGAGGCACCGATTCTTAAGATCTAGGGAGTATGGAGTACTCCTTCATTGCCATTACTCTCAGGTTCACTCTGATTCGGAGCGGTAGTACTTGTTGGTGTATTACCGATGGGTAAAATAGATTGGTTTAAAAATGATTCCTATTTGATAGAACCGAGCTCCTCCCCGCCCCCCCCAAAAAAAAACTTTTAAGAAAAATTTATATTCGGGCTCGAAGTAGAAGCACCTGATAGGGTCCTGTGTATGGATCAAATAGAACTAGACAGTAAACTTATGTTAAACTGAATTGTTTGAAATAGAAGTTTATATGTATAAAAATGGATTTGGCATTAAATAACCTACAATGATTGATATACCATAAACCAAACCAAATCAAATCAAAATCTGGCAGAATAGAATAGAATCTATTTCGATCCACTTTTGTATGTGTACATTCTAATGATGGAAAAAAAAAATTACAAAACAAATATTCTTTATTCAACATAGTCTCCTTCCTTAATAATCCAGCATAAGTTGAAAAATAATAAATTACTTCATTCTAACAATGTATTTCTAGAGTTCGTATCCTAATATCTCCTGTTATTTCAGACTTAGGAAATGACCAGTTCCTCTGTGAACAAAAAAGAGATATCTGTAAATATCTGACTAAACATTATTATTATTATTATTATTATTATTATTATTATTATTATTATTATTATCTTACTCCTTGCGAATTAGCCGATCTTGATAATCCTTTAGTTAGGATAGACATGATTCTCCGTCTTTTTTCCAATTCCTCCAGTCTTTTTTCAAAACCTTCATATTCCACGGTTTTTTTACGTACTCTATCACGGTCCAAGTATTTATTTGCTCTTTTTTATGCATTCTACGAGATCGTGTGTTGATACATCTACGCACTCCTCTATGCTGACGAGTCCTCCACTTCCTTTTCTTTATTTTTCTTTTTCAGTAATCTCTATATCATCCCTCGGGTACATAGTCATCTATTTTCTTACCTTTTGGTCCATTTGTCAGAGTTCCTCCCCTGTCCATTTTAAGAATGGTCAAGAGTATCTTATTATTTTGGACAGACCAGGTGTTTATTCCTTTGATGAAATTTCTGCCTCAAAGCTTCGTTTCGGGTTGTTTTCTTTGTTTCGGGTTGTTTTCTTTGTTCTTTTTAGCCACTTTTTTCTTATTTTTCCTTTCATCTCTGATTGTTTGATGGTATTCACTTCCAACCGGTACGTATAATTTTCTTTTTCTTTAAGCGTTCTGATGCTTCCTGATTTGGCATTTCTTTCTATTGTTTCTCTTTTCCCGCTTTTCCTTATCAGCATGGCCCATTTTTCAATATCAAATTCCATTCCTGTACTATAGTTGTATATTCTTATTGTTTGTATCAGGGTCTCCAGTTCTCTTTCATTTTGTGCAAATATCATCATTGATACTATCCATGTATATAAAGTCATTAATCATTTCTTTTGATTTTGTAAATTTTTAGCTTCCTGTGCGCTTTCTAAGTATATAATTCAATGGCATCATTTGTTATATAATTAAGAAAATTTTTTTATTAATCATTTTTCGTTAATTATATTTTATCATTCAGTTTAGTAAGGCTTTGAAATACTCGGATGTCTTAGCCCAGGTGCATAGTCATTTGATGCAGTCTTACGCCCGTGCGGAAAAGATATGGCAATCACCATTTGTCATAATTTACTCCCAGACAGCAAATGGGGCTGGAGTGTGGATGATGTCATGCCCAGATGGGATGGTCATGAGAGTTTGAGGATTTTGAAAAGACAGTAGCTGAGGATTCGACCGTTGAGGCGTGCGGTTGAGTTTTTCGGATCTCGACCTGCAAAGATGAATTGAGATCTTAAACATCACAAGATGCGCCGTGCATTGGAGGTGGGGTCAGCATAGTATGGTTAGCATAGGCTTTTAAGAATTGTGTCTCTCTCCTCGTGTCGCCAAATTAATAAAGCCGGCTACCCTGGCTGAAGAAGGAAACAGCGGAAAGTAAAGAAATCAACTAAAAAAAACAAAAAACTAACAAAAAAAAAAAAACAAAAAAACAAAACAAACTGAGCTACCCCGACCGAAGAAGGAGATAACAGAAAGAAAATAACTCAACCCCATTGATAAAATAACAAATAGCAATGGTGTAAAGAACTTTCCCTGGAAGAAGCCATTTTGAATTTTGACTTTTGCAAAGGTTTTTCCTCCTGCTTCTAATTCCACTTTTCAGTCCTCCATGGCTTTCATGGCCATCGGATATTTTGTACATTAGCAGGCATTCTTTTATCCAAGTTGCCGGACCATATTATAGGGTTTTTTTGTGGTCAATCTTCTTCTAGATCAGGGTCGTTTTTCCCTTCGTCATGTTTGCTTCTTCTAGACATTTACTCACTTGCTGAGCCAATTTTTCAAAACAGTGTGACGGCAAAATGACTAAAATCCCAAAACGGGACTTTATTTTTGCACGTGTGAAGACGGGGCAGGTTGGCACTTGATCCCTTATTGAATAAGTCCTCGTTCAGAGTTTTTCTCTCAGGCATATAAGACCTGGAATATTACGTGAGGGATTAATTTAGGACCAGACTGACCGCCGCTGGCAAGGGATTCCAAATTTCACACTATCCACACACCCACCAAGGCCACTAAACTTCCTCCCCTAGACAACAGAAGATATGGACCTATAGGTTTTAGTCGTAATAATATTATATTGTAGTAGTCGGCAACTCCGGTTTCCCGTGTGATATTTTAAAGGAATTTATTGGACAATTTTAAGCAAGATAACATAAGGCGAATAGAAGCTGAAAAGGAAGCATGAGGTAACAAATTCGTAGACGATACGGCAAAGAACAACTTAGACCACGTGGTAACATAAAAATACATGAATCCTTTACTATACAAAGAGATACACTTTCAAAGTGTCAAATATGTATAATGAATTGAACAGTCCATGGACATAAATGTCTTTCTTCTTTTCTGTTCTTTCGTTTCTTCAAATTGAGAGAGAGAGAGGGTGGTATATATAATTTGGGTATAAAGGAGAAATAGCCCCAGAGTTACTTATCTTATTTTTCGACGGGGTTCCACTGGAGAATCTTTCTTCTTTCACAGGCTAATAGACTTTATACTATTTTTTTACACTGGCTTGAAGAACCTGGGGTCCCTCGTGTCCAAGATATGTTTTTGTCTTCTTCACCCGGAGTAAATGGCTATGGGTCTGTCTGCCACGAGCCCCTTCCAATAACTGATTTTTCTTCTCGTTTTTTTCGCCGATGGGGAGAAGGGGCCACTTCCGTTTTAGGGTCCCAGCCAATCATTTGGCTTCTCTCTCCTTCTCCCTTCCGGTGTCCGGCGACCTGAGGTTACTAAGTACCAACATCTGTTGATATCCCCTCTGTGACCTACAGTCTTTCTTAACGGTCACTTGTTTGACGGGTTGCCACTGTTCATTCCAACGGGAGGATAGAATTAATCTTATTTCTATCGTCTCCGTGGGATATCACGTGACAACAGAAATCCTGTATACCATCATCGATTGGCGATTTCTACTTGAGTGTTACTCTTAGTGCGTTCAGATGTATGTTCATCTTGAAATCGTCCTTAAGTCCTTGTAATAATTTTTTAATGTTATTGATCTCTTCGGCCTTTCTATTATGTTCTTTCTATTATTGTATTTCTCTTTGCATTACCTGGTGATCTTTCACTAGAGTCTGAGTCTCCAGGACTCTTCTCAGTATTCTGGCTGATTTTAATGTTGTAGTTTGGATGGTCTCGGCTCGTCCTTCGATTTTCAGCTCTTCCAGTACCTTATCAGGCCTTTGGAGACCGTTCCAAGCACACCAGTTACAACTGGTATCATCGCCACCTTCACGTTGTATAACTTTTTTAGTTCTCTGGCAAGATCCAAGCATTTTTCTTTCTTTTCATTTTCTTTGATTTTCACTTTGTGGTCCGCCGGGATAGCAAAGTCCACAGTACTGCAGGTTGTCTTTCTTTTTTGTTAATTATAACTATGCCTGGTCTTCTGATGGGATTAAGTGATCTGTTTGTATGTCAAAATCCCAGAGAATTTCATTCGCCTGAACGAATTCTGGTTTGTGCATGTACGATTTGGAGTATAGTCAAATTTCAATTTCTTGCACAATTCCCAGTGGATCCCCCTTCACCCCCAGTCATGTCTAGTCTTATTTTGCACTAGTTTGCTGAATTCACTTATTTAATTAATTGTTTCTATCACCACATAACAGACGTTTGGTATTCTATTGCGTCTTGGCTATTTTTGCTTTCACATAATTGGTCCTTATGGCGTTGTTTTGTGCCGTTATTATTATTATTGTCGTTGTTGTTTTCAGCAATACTTTCTGTTTCATACAATCCTTCACCGAATCTTTACGAAAACCTTGGGTGAGGGAAGGTAGTGATTACATGTATTTATCTTTTGGGCTGTCTATTTTAGGTAATATTTTTCAGTGACATTGATAGTATTCTCCTAAGGAGATAAGTAGTTCCGCAAACTTCAATCTTTTGTGGAACTGCCAGATATCTTGTTAATGTGTTTATCTGTCTCTTTCTTGATCATACCCCGGGCCTTCCACTATTACTGGCATTACTGGTAGTTTTAAAGTGCCACATTTTCTTTTTTTAATTTCTATTTCCAGGTCTTTGTATTTGCTTATTTTATCATACACTTTGATATGTTATAATCTGTTGGCACTGACATATCAATTAGAAGGCATGTTTGCTTTTATGATCCTTAATCACTATATCTGGTTTATTGCTCTTTATTTTTCTATCAGTTTCGATAGCAAAGTGCCAGAGAATTGTGGCTCCTTTAGCGTCTGTTATTCATTCTAGGTAGTGATTATATCATTTTTCATCAATTCTTTATTATTATTTACTCTTTTGAGTGTTTTTCATACCAGTGTTGTCTGATGGTTTCCCACTGGAATTTGAGTGACAGCAAGTCTCCTCCAGTCACCAGGACTCTACTCAGGATTCTGACCGATCTTGATAATGCTGTAGTCTGGATGGTCTGTTTGTCCTCTTATTTCCAATTCTTCCAGTCCCTGTTCCAATCCTTTGGGGATTTCGCAAGTGCACCAAGCACGATTGGTATTACCGCCACCTTCATGTTCTATCGATTTTTAGTCTTCTAGCAAGGTCAAGGTACTTATCTTTCTTTTCGTTCTGTTTTATTTACACTCAGTGGTCTGCCGCTACGGAAAAGTCCCCTATTCGGCTTTTTTTTTAAATTGATTTTTTCTATTTTTTTGCTGACTCTTACTAGGTCTGGCTGTCTGGCCGAGATAAGGTGATTCGTGTGTATCTCAAAATCCTTGAGAATTATGTGCGTTTTATTTTCCAGCACGGTTGTTGTTATTTTTACTCTTTTAAGACTTTTTCACACCAGCGTTAGCCGATGGTTTCTCACTGGAGTTTGAGTGACAGCAAGTCTCCACAGGTCTCCAGGACTCTTCTCATTATTCTGGACAATCTTAATAATGCTGTAATTTGGATGGTTTCCACTCGTCCTCTTATTTCTAAATTTTACATTATTTTTATTATTATTATTCTCCGAATTTTCGCGCTGGTACTCTCCTCAGAACCCTAAATAATAATGTCGCCTGGAAGGTTTCACTTCTTCCAACCTCTTGGCAAGGCTTTTTGCAGTTGTTCCAAGCATGCTAATAACGGTAAGTAGAACCGCAACTTTTATATTCTAAAAATGTTTTTAGTTTCTGGCAAAATTCACATTTATTTTTTCATTTATTTTTTGTTCTCACTGAATTTTTACATCAGTTATATCTGGGTGCATCCACTGGAGATCAAGTGCCATCAAATTTTTTTATTACCCAAGTACTTTCCTCAGTATTCTGGTTGATCTTTTAATAATGTTATATTCTTGATGGTCTTAATTTTTCTAATATTTTTGCAAGTTTCTTTGAAGCAGATGTAAAAGTGACTCTATCACTTTTATCTTTTTCATCTTTTTTTTTTTAGTTTTCTCGCAAAGTTTGGTTATTTATCCAGTTTTTCAATTGCTTTCAGTTTTACACTGTGCAATATCGGCATGTACTATCAAAGAGGTTTCATCGTCGTCATCATCATGACGGTATGCCGACAGTTTGGATCCTCTCTCTCTCTCTCTCTCTCTCTCTCTCTCTCTCTCTGTCGATATCTGTCTTTATCAGTTATTGCTCTTGGCAAGTCCTCCAGGCGGCACAGTGGTGATGAATATTTTTGCTGGTCGGGGAATACTGGTAGGATTCCATATTAGATGCTATTCCGGAGAGGATTTTCAATTCATTTTCTATCTGGAATAGCATCATTCCGACGTAACATGAGCACGAAAAGTGAGTAATATATTTCTATTCACCTTTTTGTAGTCAATACATGTCATGACTACATTTATCCGCCTTATTTTGACCTCCCTAAGGATGCGCTGATCTCTATACAGTAGGTCAACAGTTCCTCTTATTTTCTTGTGGTATCATTTCTGTTCTTCTGGAAATAGTTCACGGCATTCAAGTGAGTAATATATTTTTCTCTTATCAGTGCGATAAGGATTTTCAACATAGGTAAACACGTTATAGGTCTATAGTTACTGGGAATGGTTCTTTTGGGGGGTCCTTCTGGATCAGAGTCGTTTTCCCCTTTGTTATTCATTTGGTATGTTTGCTTCTGCCAGGAATTTACTCAGTTGCTGAAATAATCGGTCGAGGATAGACGTGAATTTTTCAATCCAGAATCCAATTATGCCATCATGGCCTGGCGTCTTCCTTTTTGTTACTTTCTTAAATTTTGCTCCACGAGAGTTTTTCACACCAGCGTTAGCTGACGTTTTCTCCCTGGAGTTTGAGTGATTGCAAGTCTCCTCAAATAATTAGGACTCTTCTCAGTATTCTGGCCGATTTTAATAATGCTGTAGTCTGGATGGTCTCTGATTATCCTCTTATTTCTAATTCTTCCAGTCCTTGTACCAATCCTTTGGAGGTTTCTCAAATACGCCAACCACAGTTGGTAACACCGTCACCATCACGTTCAATAGTTGTTTTTTTTTAGTTTTCTAGCAAGGTCAAGTCACTTATCTCTCGTTTCGATCTCTTTTAATTTCATTCTGTGAACTGCTGGGACAGCAAAATCCACTCTTCGACTGGTTCTCTTTTTGTTGACTTTTACAAGGTCTGATCGTCTGTTTGTAGATGTAGGTGATCTGTTTGTATGTCAAAATTCCAGAGGACTTTGTGCGTCTCATTCTCCCGGACGGATTCTGGGTTGTGCATATACCACTTGTTCTTCGTATGGTCAAGTTTAAATTTTTTGCACAACTCCCCGTGAATTACCTTCCCCGCCCAGTCGTGTATCGTCTAATACTCTTTTTGCGCTAATTTACTGCATTTGTTGATTATACAATTGGTCGTTTCGTCCTTATCTGCGCATAGCCTACACTTGCTATTTTGTTGCGTCTTATCTATTTTTGCTTTTACGTAGTTTGTCCTTATGGCGCTGTTCTGCACAATAGCCATGTACAACTCTTCGCGAGTGAGATTTTTAACATTATTATTATTATTATTATTTCTTTATGAATTTTCACACCAATCATAACAAGTGGTTTTCACGAATCTGAGTGAGAATAGGTTCCCTCCCATCCCCAGAGCTGATATTCTTCTTCTTCTTCTTCTTCTTCTTCTTCTTCTTCTTCTTCTTCTTCTTCTTCTTCCAATTATTATTGTTATTATTTTACTCTTTTGAAATTTTTTCACACCAGCGTTAAAAGATGGTTTCTCATTGAAGTTTGAGTGATAGTAAGTCTCCTCAAGTCTCCAGGACTCTTCTCAGTATTCTGGCTGATATTCACAATGCAGTTGTTTGAACGGTCTCTTCTTGTCCTCTTATTGCCAAGTCCTCCAGTCCCTGAACCAATCCTTTGATGACTGTATCGGGCAAATAATTACAGTTGGTATAATTGTCACTTTCATGTTCCATAGTTTTTTTCAGTTCTCTAGCAAAGTCTAGGTACTTATCTCTCTTTTCACTTTCCTTCCAGATTTATCCCCAAGTCAGCTGGGACGGCAAAGTCGACAATTCGGCAGGTTCTTTTTATTTTGGTTGACTATCACTAGTTCTGGTCATCTGGCCGAGATTCGGTGATCCGTTTGTATCTCAAAATCCTCATTTTCCAGGACGGATTCTGGGTTGTGCGTCTACCATTTGTTCGAATGGTCGAATTTAAACTTCTTGCACAATTCCCAGTGGACCACCTCTCCCACACAGTCGTGTCTAGTCTTATTCTCTTTTTGTGCTAACTTACTGCATTCGTTTATTATGATATTGACCGTTTCGTCTCTGTTACCACATAATCAACATCTGTTATTTTATTGCATCTTGTCTATTCTTGCTTTGATATAGTTAGTCCTTATGGCGTTGAAATTTAGCTTCTCTCTTAAGGTTTCCCTTTCTTAGCTGTGTCAAAGTTTTCTCGCGTGAGATTTCGCTTGTTTGTCGCTTGAAATGTCCATACTGTTGTTTTTCTTCCTATTTTTGTTTTCTGGTTATTTTTGTCTGTTGATGTTTGTGTTCTCTGTATAGTTTCTGGTCGCTGTAATCAATCTTCCTCCACGCTTTTTTTAAAATCTAGTTTTCAAGTCGTTGAAATGATGCATCGACGCTATCTTGAATGCTGACTATTCCTCTCCCTCCTTCTTTTCTTGACACATAGAGTCTGTCAACCTCATCTCTGGAATGTAAGGCCTTATGCATCGTCATGAGTTTTCTTGTTCTCTGGTGGTTATTATTATTATTATTATAACAACTGCTATTTAATTGAAGAAATGGAGAAGCAAAAACTGTAAAGGATTATCAATAATAATAATAATAATAATAATAATCATTATTATTATTTAAATTATTATTATTTGTAGTAGAAGTAGAAATAAGAGTAAAAATCGGAAGAGTAGTTGTAATTGTCGTCTATAATTAATTTTAATCTCTAATTTCATGGAATAAAACTTAATGTACTTTGTTTATGGCTGTGTCTATTAATGAACCTACGAAATCACGAGATTTTAAGTTTTAATGATAAATAAATAAATAAATGAATAAAACTTACGATAAGGTCTGGTGGGTGGGTGTTGCGGGTGGGTGTTAGCGATTAGTGTAACGCCCACTCCCAAGAGTTCCTTTTTTTTCTCTACCGATCACATTGCATTGCACTAAAATGTTATTTATTTTGAAAAAAAAAAGGTCTACCTCAAATACATGAAACGAAGCGTAGAATCCGAGTGATAGCTGAGTGGTCATTGCTGTGGGGTTTTAAAATTGAAAAAAAAAAGAAAAACTTGAGAACTTCGCTGATTGCTCGTAGTCATAATTATGCCTGGTTTTATGTAAATCAAATACGGGTGTTAATTTCAGTCTCTAAAAATTGCTACAGTTAGTTTTGCAGTTCAACAAACTTTATATGCAGGTATCGAATGCAAATAACAAAATTTACTCATCACACCGGTAAGTTGATCTCTCTCTCTTTTTTTTTTTCTCTTTTCTCTCTTTCACTCTCTTCTTCTCTCTCCCTTCTTCTCTCTCTTCTTTTTTTCTTTCTTTCTTTTTTTCTGCTACCCACTTCCCCCATTACAAACACGCACATTTAATCGATTGAAAGCGCTCTTTGCGTACCGCTTATGGTCGTTGGAAATGGAATCAGTGATCGGAATTGAATTGCTGGACAAGGTTAGTTGCATTTCACTTAGCATTAATACCCATGGGTAAGGTATGAATCCATCTCTTCTCTTCCAGCTATGGACAAATAGTAGGGTAGACTGAGTTTAACAACCAATCTAGGAGAAGGAAAACACAAAATTAAAATCAGCTTTATTCCGCTAAAAAAATTGATCTTATGTCAAGTCTTCTCTTTAGCAGAAAGGTTGGGTATATACATACACACAGACACATTCATTTATAATTTTAAATCCTACCTATGTCACCCAATGAATTCTCATATAACCCAGGATTAAGGTTAAATCTTTCTGAATGGCATTGCAATCGCTTTGTTCGGGAAATTAAATAAGAAAACAAAAAAGAGGAAAAATTTGTTGTTCAGTTAATTTAGAATGATTTTAACTCTATTTCTTATTTTCTAATTTCCGTCTTTCTTTGACAACAATCTTTCATTCTATCCTTTCATCACTTCATTCTTTCCGTCTCTCTCTAAGTTCATTGTTTCTTTTATTTCTTTGTTCTTTCTTTTCATCTCTTCCCACTCATCGTTTGCTTTCACCTTCATTCTTGCTTCTTTTCTTTCTTTCTTTTCTTAGTTTGGCTTTATGGCTTATCTACCATTGTTGGTTATTTAACGCCAAATCCGGTTTATTCATATATATTAGATATATATAATTTGTAAACATAAGTCAACGTTAGATAGTTCCAGGTATTGCTATGTATAACTAACAATTCAATCAAACAGTCATTTGTTTACGCAAAGTTAAATGATCAAACAGTTCTAATACAAACAATTCAATTTAGCATAAGTCAACGAAGTTAAAGGATTCCAAGTATTGCTATGAATCATTAACAATTAAATTAAACAATTATCATTATTTATACAGAGTTAAATCGGGGGTGTCCTTGTGGCGTAATGGTTAAGTCGCTGGACAGCGGAATCGTAGTAAGTGAGTTGGAACTCCAGTCGGGCTCTTACGTTCCCTTTCGGACAAATACCCTTATCCTCCTAGTTATGGGTTAAATAGTACCACCACCACTGTTCTTCAATAAAAATTGATTTGACGTTAAATAACCCAAGAAGGTTGAGACGCTGTTAAACAAACAAACAGTTGAATCATCAAACAGTTCTATTTCTATCAATCAAATTTAGCATAGGTCATTTGTTTGCACTCAGTTTAAACAGTTCTATTTGACCCATAAGTCGGACTCTATCAGGTGCTACCACTTCGGGTCCAAGTAGAACCGGGATCGATAGCAATGAAGGTGTTCTCTGCAATTCACAAAGCTCCAGCATTACTGGCGCCTTACCATGAGATTGTTGTATTCTACAGCCCCAGCCGACTGAACCACCAGGACACTCGTTGTGGGGGCGGGGAGCGCCTCTTCAGAGATGCTGTCGGGTATATTCTGCAGCCCCCTCTCCCAGCTGACGGAGCTATGCTTCTTCTCTTTCAATATTTATACTTTTCGAAAAGCATTCTCGGTTCGGAATCATATTATCTAACATACTTATTCATTTTTATTTTCATTTAAAAAAGAAAACAACTCCATAAGTATTTACCCAACCCCTCCACCACGAGCAGCAGTTGATACAATGTCATTCTTAAAACAAAGTTGGTTTGAATTCAAAGTTTTCCTTCTCGTAGACTGGTCGCCGAACCAAGGTTAAAGAACCCAACGGCCCTACAATTTACCCATAGTCGGGGAAGAACAAATGGATTCATGCCTTTCCCAAAAAACATTTGCATGAAGTGAAGCGCAGACAGCCTTGTCCAGGAATCGACCTCGGGTCGCCGATTCCATTTTCTATGACTCTATATAGCATTTAATAGTTATCTTCTTTGAGAAACAAGTTCATGAAAATTCTTGTTTAAATCGGTGCTTTTCAGGGCTGCCTTGTTATTAATAAATATGGTTATAAAATTCTGTTTCCGCTAATTTCAGTGTGCAAATAAAAAAGTGAAATTTTAATATCATACAAATTAATAAGACAAAATTTGTCCTATTTCTTAATCTCGATGTTTGAATTTTAGTTGAGGCAATTTTAGTTAATTTTATTTTACAAGTTCAATTTCAGAGTTAATTCAGTATTCGCCCCCAACAACAAAAAAAATTATGTGCATGCTTATGGAAGAAATCTTGTAGAATAATTTTTTTTGGGGGGGGGACAAAAATCTTTTTTAGGATATTTTTATTCCGACAAACTCGGGTACTCCTGGTAGTATATATATATATGTATATATAGGATAGCGGAGACATTAATTCAAAGGTTCTTGGTTACTGCCAGTTTCTCGCCTATTGCGACCAATCGCATAGGTGAGTAACTGATAGTTATCAAACATTGTTGACTGAGTCTACGCTATCCTAACAGATATTGTTATGGTAATTCACCAATTAACGCATAAACTATCCCAGCAATAAATAGTAGCAGGTACTATTTACCAACCCCTCCGCTCGGGCAGGATATGACACAAGGTCAATTTTTAAGCGGAGTTTAACAGGTTTGAATTCAGAGTTTTCCTTCTCCTAGACTAGTTGCCTCAACAAGGCTGAAGAACCTAGTCCGTCCTACTATTTACCCATAGCTGGAGGGAGAATAAGGGGGTTCATACCTTTCCCAAGGGTATTTGCCCGAAAGTGAACATAATAGCGCGACTGGAGTACGAACACGCGTACTACGATTCTGCAGTTCATCGCTTTAACTATTACACCACGAGGTACTGCTTTTAGGTAGAAGTCAATATTCCAACAGACAGCCCTGACAGTCGGACTGAGCGTTCTCGCTTGTAACCCTCTCATTTGTATATATTTGGGATACTGTTCTTTGTTAATAAATTTATTTTACTCAATTCCTCTATTGTATCTTTATTTCTAGACCCAAACAAGGCCAAAACAGATATGTATACTCTATCACTGATATTAAACACTCTTTATTTATAAATATATTATTTATATTAATGCGTATGTGTGTGTGTGTGTGAGAGAGAGAGAGAGAGGTGTAAGATGGAAAGAGTTGATGTGCAAAGAATTAACTTAACGATTCAGTTGACCTGGTGAAAGCATTCATGGCTGAGTATTTATGTGTCACCTTAGCGTGACGCACACAAATTTCAGGGACAAAGTTAAGTTAGTAGTAACGATTGTATTAATAATTCCATTACTAACAAATAGATCAAGATATTATGCTTATATTTACCGGACTACTGTCAGGATGTGACGTAAGGTAAATTTTGTAGCGGAGTACAGCTGGCTTGAAATCAGAGTTTTCCTTCTCTTAAATTGGTTGCCAAACTCTGTCTATATTAAGTGTGTACAAGGTGGGTTCATCGAAACTGGCACCGAAATAATGTATAAAACGTTAAGTTTTCTTCGAAATAGTTTAAATGGCCTTCAACCCAGCGAGTTTTCCATTGGTCGGAGCACCTCGAAATTCTTTTTAAATGTGAAGCTGCGACGTCGTTATTCTTTTTTTTTTAAATTGTGATTTACAAAATATGGGGAAATACCATATGATGGGGTTTTTCCTCCTCAAATTGGCCCTGACTTATCTGGACATCTTGACATCATATCTTTATTATATAGATTGCTCAAATAAGCACGTCTTCATTTTAAGATTAGATTAAAACCAGCAAAGTTTTAGTTTCTAAACTTTTGCTTACACCTTGTATGTATGTATCCAACCTCTTCAGCACGAACAAGATCTGACACAAGTTCAATTTTTTGGTGGAGTACAAAAGGTTTGAACTGAATTTTCCTTCTACATTCGTTACCTTACCAAGATTAAAGTACCCAATCTCTCCTACTGTTTTGCCTACTGCTTGTTGAAAGAGAGCTGGATTCAGGCCTTTCCAAAGATCATTAGCTTGAATATTAAACAATCTCGCCCGGGGTTTGAACTCAGGTAACCTACCACGATAACCGTTACACAAACTATGCATATGTATGTACGTTCTGTAGTTTAGTAACTAACAACCACTGCTGACGTCATCTTTCTATTGACTTTAATATCACATCCTAATTTGTATATTAACAATAGAAACAGAGTAACAAGTGTTTCGTAAGTGTTTCTTAACGTCTAACATAATTGACTCGTCATACAAGATTTACAAGTCAACCACTAACAACGAAATCAGCATTAAAATACGGCAAAGTCAACAATTTTATACTGAAGTCTCTCTCTATCAAACAGATACTGCATATTAAAAAACAACAATGGATTTAGGCATCTTATTGTGGTGTAATGGTTAACGAGTGAGTCTCGTGTATCAATTAATACTGGGTAGTGAGTTCGATTCTCACAACTTGCCCTTGAATTGTACCGTGGCTGACGATGCCCATAGCGTTACACTCGAGAGATGAGATAAAGAGACACAATATGTCAAGAAAAGAAAGAGGACTCGCTACCATTGAGGATCGTGCAGATGCAATAATTCATGGAGTCAAAGAATATACAAAAAAGAACAAAGAAAGGCTGATTACAACAGTTAGTAACAGGAGCACCTCGGGTACTGTAACGGTTAGTATGCTAGACTAGCAAGGTAAGAAAAGGTACGAATTCAATTATTCTCCCTCCAGCTATGGGTAAATAGTAGGGCAGACTAGGTTCTTCTGCCTTTGTGAGGCAACTAGTCTAGGAGAAGGAAAACTCTGAATCCAAACCTGTTAAACTTCGCTTAAAAATTGACCGTGTGTCATATCCTGCCCGAGCGGAGGGGTTGGTAAATATTAGTATGCTAGACTAGCAAACTTTCTCGAGTGAGTTCGATTCTCATTTGGTATCCCATTCATACGGCCTTGTGCCACATCTAAGCAAAAGCTTAATAAATTACTACAACAACCAGTAACAGCAGTATAACAGAAATATCGTAAGGATAAACAGAAAAACAACAATAAAAAATCAAGAAACAAAAATGGAAATAAAAACAACTGTATGGATATTTCAAGCAACAAACAAAGAACATTGCTTACAAGATTGTCTGTGCATAGCAAAGGAAAAGCTTTTAGAGAGAAATTTAATCTCTTTCAACGATTAGGTTTAGTTTTTAAGGGGTACCTAGATAGTGTAACCAAATTCCACTATTCTCTCTTCAGCTATGGGTAAATAGTATAGGAGACTAAGCTCTTTGACTTTGGCAGGGCAACCGGCCCAGGAGAAGGAAAACTCTGAATTCAAACCTTTTACCCTGCGCTTACAAATTAATCTTCTGGCGGAGGGGTTTGGTAAATACATACAATAATTACAGAATTACACTGTTATGACACTCAGATGCTAATACATTACAAAAAACTTCTTTGGCAAAATTTGAACCGAAGTTTATCATAATAAAACTAATTTTATTTGCTTTTTCTACTTGTATGTATATTATATATTTTATCTTTAGTCCAGATTTTCGTAATCTAATAACTTGACAAATTTTCAATGAAACGCTCAAATTTTACCGACATACATAGAAACGACTTAAAATTCTATTTATTTTTTTTCTTTTCAACTGCAGAAATGCCATTCAGTGGAAAAGAAAAGACGTTTAAATATTGAATATAGGATTCTGAAATGTTTCTACACATACAGTGAAAATTTGAGAGTATTTTAACAAGAATTGGTTAAGTACTTAGTTTACAAAATGACATCAATTTTTCTAAAACGCCTGGTACGTCTCAATGATATCATTTTTTTTTAAAAAAACACCCTCTATCATGAATATAAAAGATGTTTTATGCAAGGAAGACAATGAATAATGCTGAACTTTTAGAAGTGAGCATTCATTATCTGTTAACCCATGGGATATATTTGTCATTCATAGTACACCCAACACTTATCAGACTGAAGGCGGACTTATTTCTCATTTCTTTGTTCATTTTTTTGTTAATTATTTCTTTGTTAATCATAGAAAAAACTTTACATAGACACGAACATTAACACATAAGTATTGAGAATGTTAAAGTTTTACCTGGTGAATTAGGAAAATACAACTACTGATACTAATACTAATAATACTAATATTAATACTATTACTACTGCTACTAATAATAATAATACTAATACTTACAAACGGATCAATTAATCAAAGCCAAAATACCCAGTCTAGTGTTGAAGAAGAAAAAACATAAGAACTTGTCATTTTGTGAATTTTGGTGACCACAGCGTAAAAACAAAAGAAAGTGAAAAGAATGAAAAATACTTAGTACCTATTAGAGAAATAAAAAACAAAACAAAAAAAAAAACAAAAACAAAAACTCTGTAACATGACGGTGATAGGAATTGTAGTTGGTGAACTTAGAACAATCCCCAAAAAGCTTGGAAAAAAGACTGGAAGGATGGGAAATCAGAAATCATCCAAACCTCAGCACTGTTAAGATCGACCAGAATACTCAGAAAAGTCATGTAGACCTTATGAGACTTATTGTCACATAAGTTCTAGTGAAAGATCATCAATTAACGCTGATGGGAAAAACTCACAAGGAGTAAACGGTAACTAAATGATTATTAAAGGGCCTGGAAGATTTGGAAGTTGGCGACCGAGTGGAGACCATCCAAACAACAGCATTATTGAAAACTGCCAGAATACTGAGAAGGGCCCTGGAGACTTAAGGAGACTTGCTGTCACTCAATCTCCAGTGAAATACCATCAGCTTACGCTGATGTGAAAATGAGTAAAAAATAATAATAATAATAATAATGATAATAATCATCTCGGCCATACGACTAGACCTGAAAATAATCAACAACAACAAAAAAGAGAACTTGAAAAATTGTACACTTTGCTGTCCCGGCTGACTACAGAGTAAAATTGAAAGAAAGTGAAAAGAAGGATAAGTACCTCAATCTGGCTTGGGAATTAAAAAAAATATGGAACATTAAAAGTAACGGTTATACCAAATGTAATTGGTGCTCTTGATACTGTCACCAAAGGATTGGTAAAAGGACAAGAGGACTTGGAAATAAGAGGACGAGTGGAAACAATCAAAACTACAGCATTGCTGAAATCGACCAGAATACTGAGAAGAGTCCTGGAAACTTGAGTAGACTTGTTGTCACTCAGACTCCTGTGAGAAATCATCGGCTAATGCTGGTGTGAAGAACTCTCAAAGGAGTAAAAAAAAATATGATTGTGTAAAAAATTTAAATTTGACGATACTACCAAGTGGTTTATGCACAACGCAAAATCTGTCCAAAATAATATGACTCAAAATTCTCTGGGATTTTGAGGTATAAACAAATCACTCAATTCCGGCTCGAAGACTGGACCTTGTGATGATTAGCAAAAAAAAAAGAAGAAAAAGAGAACTAGCTGTAGAGTGAACTTTGCTGTCCCAGCGAACCACAGAGTGAAAATCAAAGAAAGCGAAAAGAGATACAAATTCTGAGAACTTACCAGAGAACTAAAAGAAACTGAAAAACATAAGGGTGACGATGATACTAATTGTAACTGGAGCGTTTGGACCGGTCTCTAAAAGTTTGGGAGTGGAAGAGTTGGAAACCAAAGGAAGAACATAGACCATCTAAACTATACCATTGTTGAGATCATCCAGAGTACTGAGAGGAGTCCTGTAGATCCGAGGAGACTTACTGTCAGTCTGAATCCAGTTGAAGACCATCAGCTAAAGCTGATGTGAAAAACCGGGAAAAACAAGTACCCCCCGCCAGAGAACTTGCCGAATTATGGACTTTACCGTCCCGGCAGACTACAAAGCGAAATTAAAGGAAAGCGAAATTGAAGGAAAGCGAAAAGAGAGATAAGTATCTGGACCTTGCTTGAGAAGTGAAAAACTATGGAACATGAAAGTGATAATGATACCAATTGTAATCGGCACACTCGGCACAGTCCCCAAAGGATTGGTAAAAGGACTAGAAGAATTGAAAATAAGAACTCGAGTGGAGACCGTCCAAACAACAACACTGTTAAGATCGGCCAGAATACTGAGAAGAGTTCTGAAGATTTCAGGAGACTTGCTGTCATTCAAACTTCAGTGAAAGAACATCAGCTGATGCTGGTGTAAAAACTCTCAAAAGAGTAAAATAATGATTATACAATCGCATGATATGTGAATGCAAGTTAGTAGTATAAGACTAGACACAACGGGGGGGGGGCAAGTTGATCCACAGGGAATTGTGCAAGAAGTTTAAATTTGACCATAAGAACAAATGGTATATACACAGCCCAGAATCCGTCCTGGAAAATGAGATGCACAAAATTCTGCGGGATTTTTAGATAAAAACGAATCATCTAATTTCCGTCAAATGGCCAGACCTAGAGATAATAATAAAAAAAGAAAAAAGAAGAGAACCTGCCGAATAGTGGACTTTGAAGTTTCGGCTGACCACAGAGTAAAACTGAAGGAAAGTGAAAAGAGAGATAAGTATCTAGACTTTGCTAAATAACTGAAGAAAAAAAACCAACAACTATGGAAGATGAAGGTGACGATTCGCTCTGTAGAGACACTAAAGGATTAGTACAAGGACTTGGAAATAAGATGACGGATGGAGACCATCCAAACTACAGCCTTGTTGAGATCGGCACGAATATTATGAAGAGTCTCGGAAACTTGAGGATAGCTGCTGTCACTCAGACTCCAGGGGAAAACTAACGCTGGTGTGAAGAAGTCTCGAATGAGTAAAATGATAAAAAACTTGAAACCAGAGGAAGAATCGAGACCACCCAGACCACAGAACTTTTAAAGTCAGCTTGAGTACTTAGAAGATTCCTGGAGAGCTGAGGAGACTTGCTGTCACTCAGTGAAAAATCCACCTGTTAAAACTTGAGTGGAAAACTCACAAGGAATAAAATAATAAAAAAATCAGAATAATAGGCTAATGGTAACATATGCTTCGAACATTGAGAGAAAGAAACACAGTAGAGACACCAAACTAGCATTTTGTCGAATAAGCTAAATAAAATTTGAAAAGGAACTGGATATCTAATGTAGATTTGTAGGAAATCCGTGAAAAAATTGAGAATAAAGAACTTGATCTTCATACGGAAATACTTCTTAATATCACAAACCTTGTAAACGATAAAAGGAAGCCAATGAAAAAAAAACTTAGACGATAAAGACAAGATGCAGAAGTCACCATCGGTATCGATGATTTGGTTTGCATGGGTTTTATGGCATATCAACCATGGTAGGTCATTTAATGCCAAATCCTCTTTATACATATATATTAAATATATATGGTTTAGTTGGATTTTATTGCATATCAACCATTGTAGGTTATTTAATGCCAATAAATAGATATATGATTTAATTTGGTTGGGTTTTATGGCATATCAAACATTGTAGGTTATTTAATGCCAAATCCTCTTTATCCATATATATTAAATAGTTATATGATTTATCAACACATTTTGTAGATAACATTTTTAACCAAGCTAAGCTCTTTTTTGCACACAGTTAAATGGTTTCAAGTATTGCTATATAACCGTCACAATTTAACATCAGCCATTTATTTGCACACAGCTTGTTCTTTTTGACACATAGATAGAACCCTATCAGGTGCTACCAGTATGGACCTAGGAGCAATAGCAATAATGGGGTACTCCACATTCCCCAAATATCCAAGACAAGAGCCTCGCCATCAGATTGTTTAATGTCATAATGGGGGCGGTCTTACCCCTCAACAGAGATGCAGTCGGTGTATTCTACAGCCCCACCCAACTGGGATGTGGTACCGACAACTTAGCTTCGGCCATAGAGACAACTGGGATTGATAAAAACCAGAGATTGTCCTGGAAAATAAAAATCATAAAATAATTTCTTGACATCCAGCCTAACCACTCCATCGAATCAAGAAAAGCGGAACTAACAGTCACGAACAAGGAACAAAAAAGGAACTTCCAGATTGTTGACATGACTTTTTAGAACTAGAGAACGGTGTGAAATACGAAGGTTAGGATCGTTCCGATAATAGTAAGAGCACTTGGAATTGTATCAAAATCAATGGAATCGAGATTGGACGAGATGAAATACGAGAAAAGGTCAAGACTGTACAGAACAGGCCGTTGGTAAAGTCTTGTATGATAACAAATGTGCTGCAGAATTGAAAAGATTTGCTGCGACTTAATATTCAGCGATGACCCACAGACATCCAATGTGAACATGCAAATATATGAATATAATCTTTATTAAATTAGTCCTATTTGTGTATAGATGTTATTGTAATCTATATTAAAATCCTGCTTGTACATTCGCTCGCACTTTGGACTCATCCACATACCCTCCCCATCGTCAAATGGTATATTCTTCCATCCCCTAAGACCAAGTGATTGGCCTAGCCAAAAGCTTTATTAAAAAGACAGTTGCAATATTTGTGGTTTGATATTTATCCAACCTCCCACGGGCACCTCGGGTTGTGTAATGGTTAACAAACTAGACTAATAATCCGTCAAGAGTGAGTTCGAATCTAATTGGATGCCCCCATTCATTCGGCTTTGTGCCACAACTAAGCAAGAAAAGCTAAGTAAATTACTTCTATCCAACCTCGTACGGGCACCTCGAGCTGTGAAATGGTTAGCAAGCTAGACTAGCCAACCTTCACGAGTGAGTTCAAGTGTCATTTGGTGTCCATTCATTCGACCTTTTTCCAAAGCTAAGTAAATTGCTTTATCTAACCTTCCATAAGGCAGGATTTGACACAAGGTCATTTTATTGTAGAGGGCCACGTATGAATCAAGATTTATGCGTGGCTTTTACAAAAATTCTTGCTCCCATCGGCATTTCCAATTTTGGTGGCGCCTTAGGCGCCAAGCGATAAACTCAACCCTGCTATGCAGGCATTTCTTGAAGGGAAGATCTCCTTAGACCTGGCAGTTAGCACAATGACGCCAACCCGGCACGAACACTTGGTGGACCTCGGATAAATAGAGGAGGTGAGTTTAGAGGGTTGAAAATATTCAACAACTGTAAACTAAATTTGAAACTCAAGAAAGAATAATCAATTGAGCAAATGGATTTTTTGTGATTGACTGTGTTCAACCGAAAAAAAAAAGGATTGTTTTATCTTTTTGTTTTTTATAAAAAATAAAACTTACTTGATTTATTATCTTCTGAGTGGTTGTTTTCGTTGTGGACACATTTTTTTCATAAATGATTATTTTTTATTCATATTTTTTATTCATTCATATTTTTATCAGCCTCTCTCTTCACTATTACTATCGCTGTGTATAAAGTATTATAAAGATTGTTATTGCATATTTTGGTATTATTTACTCGCCTGGCTCATTGTAATTTAACAAAATTAATTATAATTATTAATTACAATTATAATTAGCATTAAAATGCTAATTATAAAATACTTCCCTTATTCATTTGCAATTATAACACATTTTCTTTAAATAGGATATCTCGATTCGACTGGTTGGGAAAGGTGATCAACTGGGAATAGTGCAAGTGTAGATGATACTGATTGTATTTGCTGCCCTTGGAACGGTCCCTAAAAGCCAGGAAAAGACACTGGAGGAAATCGAGATTAGAGGAAAAATGAAGACCAACCAGACTACACAATAGTTACAATCAACTAAAACACTTAGAGATCTAAAGAGACTTGCTGTCACTCAGAGATCTAAAGAGACTTGCTGTCACTCAGACTTCTGTAATAAGCCAGTAGTTGAAACTGCTGTTACCAAAGGATTGGTTATAGGACAAGAGAACTTAGAAATAAAAGGACGAGTAGAGACTGTCAAAACTGCAGCATTATCAAGATCAGGCAGAATGCCGTGGAGAGTCCTGGAGACTGGAGGAGACTTCCTGTCACTTTTACTGCTATGATAAGCCACCAGTTGAAACTTGTGTGAAAAACACTCAGAGAGTGAAAATAATAATAATAATAATAATAATAATAATAATAATAATAATAATAATAATAATAATAATAAGTTGTAAGTTGGCTGACCGTAGTCAAGGGCGACTCGAAGGCTCCCTTTTCGATACACCGAAGTGAATAGAAGAGTGCTACTCCTTTCCCGGGATTATTCCACTTTATCCTTGATCCTTACTTTATAATGCTATGTGTTAAGCAAGGAGGCATCAAGTACCATTTTGTGAGTCTTTGGTATGACTTTGCCAGGGACTGAACTCAGGTCTCCCGGAGTCATTGGCGAATACTCTAACCATTAAGCCAAAGCAGGCTTAATACTTTTATGAAAGGAATGTTACATAGATTCAATATTATATGCGCATAATTTAAATATTTATAAGATGAATTATAAATATTCATGCATTAAAGTTTTTATAGCCAAACAAAAAGTTACTGAATGAGAAAAATACCAAAACGGAGGTTTGAAATGAAATGGAAATTGTTATAACATTAACAAAATACAATACCTTCAAAGGCGTGAAGAAGATAAACCACAGCTCGTTGTGACAACTTAGTAAGATTAAATCACCCCCCCTCATAATAGTGTCCAACGTATTTATAAGGTATGGGACAGACTCATTACTGTTCACCGGTAGGGTATATAACAGTACTTTATTGTATTCAACTTATGATGTGTAGGTGATTTGTATGAGAATAATCACACACACACACACACAGAGATATATATATATACATATATATATGATTAGAATTAAATGCCACACGACACAAGCGCTTCCAAACGGTCAAATCTTTACAGTACTAAATACAAAAAATGAAAAGTAATAATACAATGTATTAAACAAAATAAAGCAGAGAAAAATCTTACGACTCTGAGATTCACGAATACAGAGTGTTTGAAAAAAAAAAGATATTTGAGATGTTCAGGATGTTTTAGAAAAAAAATAATCTAATAGGTTGAGTTGTTATCGTTCAAATAATCTCTGATTTTAACAACATGTGGAGAAACAACTCATAATTCTATATCTAATATTCAAACGCCTTTTTTTTTCTACGAATGGCATTTCTATTTCTCAAAACACAAAAAGCATAAAACATTATATAAAGAATGTTGAATTGTTTGAAAATATGCTATTAAATTTGAGATCGTTTGATTGAGAATTAGTCAAGTTATTTGATTTCGAAATGATAATCGTATTTTTTCTTAAACAACTTGTATATCTCTATACATATATTCTGTTTGTTACTTTTGGTAACCATTTGTGATAATGTAAATGAATGTCGGTAGCTTCTGGGTGACCTTAAAATCTTCCGCAGTCCGACAATGTTCCTATTTAAAAACTTAAGTTCAAAGATCCTGTTATCATCTTTCAGCATTGCCTATTGTCTGATATAATAGCCAGTAAATTTTTTAACTCTTTTCTCGAGTCTCATAAATTTATTTTGTCAAATTCTAAAAGTTTTTTTTTATATTCCCAGCAGATTCGTTGATTTTTCTTGAAATATTAACATGTTAAAAATGTTTTTCTCATTTGCTTGAATTTAATGTTCCTATAGTCCCGTGCGCAGGAGGTTCATCCCAATAAACTCGACCTTGTGTCACATTTCAGCCTCGTGGGGAGGTAAATAAATACGACATGCCGTATATACTCGTGTAATGTTCGATGTCATGTAATGTTTGACTCCATTTTATTCACAAAAAAAACATTGCTTTATTTTATACTCCGTGTAATGTTCAAGTTTGCATTTTAAAGTTACTCGTAATAGATTCAACACATGGAATTTTTGGAATTCAAAAATGCTTTTTTTCTTTCGGGTAAGGAGTCAAATCAGCTTGTGAAAAGTATACAAGACACATTAAAAATGACTACCACCATGTGTGTGAGTGAGCGTGGCGGCATTCACCTGATGTGGGTTGAGCACGTTCCCCACATGTATTCATCCGTGGAGTTTTGCGGGGATTTGTGACTGAAGACGATCCCCAACCACATTCGTGTAATTGGTTTTCCTTCTCCAAGACCGGTTGTTATACCAAAGTTAAAGATCACTGTCTGTCTGACTATTTGCCATTAACTTAAGGAAGAAAAGTTGAATGCATACCGTTACCAAGGATATTAGCACTATGTGAAATGTAAACAGCCTCGTCTAGGATTTGAACTCGGATCGTCGTGTGCATTTCCTACGATGACCCTTACAACGCAAGTGCCGCCACCATGGCCAATGTTTGTTTATATTTCAACTCTAGCCATCTCATACCAATAACAAGATAATCAAATAATCTATCATATTATAAGATAGAGTAAGTAAAAGGACATTTGTAATAACATTATCTTTATTCTATAAAAACGATTTCTTCTGCCAAACCAAATTTTCGGTGTACAAATCTGTAAGTTGAAAATGTTTATCTACTCACAAGCATGACCCCTATCATAGTTAAGCCTCTAATTATTGGTTAAAACTTGGCTACATTTCTCTAGTATATACGGTACTTTTTCTTGCTCTAGTTAATTTTATCCTGTAGGGAAGGATCAAACGCCTATGGTAGGCAAGTTCTCAGATCAACGTTGAGCAAATATTCAGTCATATGAAAGAGGCAAATAACTTTTGCAAATTATAAAACGTGACGAAGGGAAAGGGACTCAGCCACTGATAAGAGAATCAATTGTTGTGACATATGAATAGTGAAGAATCAAATGTTGTGACCTGTGATCGACGGAGAATCGAGTGTTGCGACATGCGGCTAGAGGATAATCGACCTTTGTGAGCTGCGACCTGAGGAGAATTGGGTGTTGCAACATGCGGCTAGAGGAGAATCGGTTGTTGGGACATGCAACTACAGGAGAATCGACTTTGTGAGCTGTGACCTGAGGAGAATCGGGTGTTGCGATATGCGGCTAGAGGAGAATCGATCTTTGTGAGTTGCGACGTAAGAAGAATCGGTTGTAGCGACACGTGGCTAGAGGAGAATCGGTTGTTGTGACATGCCGTTAGAGGATAATCGATCTTTGTGAGCTGCGACCTGAGTAGAATTGGATGTTGCGACATGCGGCTAGAGGATAATCGGTCTTTGTGAACGGCGACCCAAGCAGAATCGGTTGTTTTGACATGCGGCTAGAGGATGACCGATCTTTGTGAGCTGCGACCTTGGCAGAACCGGTTGTAGCGACATGCGGCTGGAGGAGAATCGGTTTTTGTGACATGCGGCTAGAGGATAATCGATCTCTGTGAGCTGCGACCTGAGGAGTATTAGGTGTTGTGACATGCGGCAAGAGGATAATCGATATTTGTGAACTATGACCTGAGGAGAATCGGGTGTTGAGATCTGAAATATGAGGAAAATTTGAGTGTTGTGACTTACGACCAATGGAGAATCAGATGTGGTGACCAGTGAACAGAAGAGAATCGACCAATGGAAAATAGAGTGTGGTGACTTATGAATTGCGAAAAATTGAGTGTTGTGACCTATGAACAGCGGAGAATCGGGTGTTATGACCAGCGACCAGAGGAGAATCGAGTGTTGTGACCTGTGACCCGCAGAGAATCGGGTGATGTGATTTGCAAAGAGCGAAGAAGCGGGTGTTGTAACCCGTGACTAGAAGAGAATCAAGTGTTGTGACTTGTGTACAGCGGAGAATCTGGTGCTGTGGCCAGCAACCAACTGAGACTGGAGGGTTGTGATCTGCGACCAGAAGAGAATCGAATGTTGTGACCGGCAACCAGTGGAGAATCTTGGGTTGTGAACTGTGACAAGAGGGGAATGGAGTGTTGTGACCTGCGACCAGAAGAGAATTGAATATTGTAACATCGATCGTTATTGTCTCCTTTTTCAACTTTCATTTATCTTTATTTCATACTCTTTCTATTCCACTTCTTTCTTTTAGTTTTCTCTTCTTCTTGTTTTCGTTAACTTATGCTTTCGTTTCTGTCTTTCTTTCTTTCTTTCTTTCTTTCTTTGCGTTCGTTTACTTTTTTGTTCTATTTCAGTGCAACGCTCACCAGTCTTTTTGTTGATGAATATAAAATTTGAATATAAATGCATAAATGCAAATACTCGTGTGTATATATCTAAATTAATTTATATATATATATTTTTGTGTGCGTATGTGTGAAATCTTTGTATATTCCATTTATATAATTGCAATTCATTTTCTATGTCCCCCCAAATAATATAAAAAAAGATAAAGCTGTTGCTGAGCTTTTATGTTCATTAAATGTAATTTGAAGTCGAAACCGTAAAGTAAACGAACATTATTTTTTAAGCTTGAAGGAACAAAGACCGGTCGAGTTTGGGATCGTCCTTCGCTCTTGGTACCATGTAATTCAGTACAATCTGTTGCGTATAACTTGGAAAAGAAAGGAGATGGGTGCCACCGAGTCATTCTCATTGCTCCGAATAAAGTATACAAATAATCAGCATGGCATCCTGACAACATAATAGGTTATAGGAAGCTTCCATTAATCCAATTTTCATATCTTGAATGACTTGAGTTGCTGAATTTGAAATTTAATTCCATTTTAGTGATTGCATGAATGCAATTTTGTTCAATTCAATATCATATCAAAAAACACATTACTCAATTAAATTTTCCAGTTCTTTTTTAAGCGTGAAAAAAAATTTCGTTTCTAATAAATGAAATTGTATCAAATATCAAGAGAAATTAATTTTAGCATTTTTTTTTTTTAAATTAAAAGCCATTTTAACGCATTGAATGAATTCATATTGATAATATATGTAGATTACAATTCTTTTTCTTTCACAAAAACACCCATAACCTCTCTCTCTCTCTCTCTCTCTCTCTCTCTCTCTCTCTCACACACACACACACACATGCATAAACATATAAACACGTATACACATTTACGCGCATCGCGCACATACTTGTAAACTTGAAAAAATTACCTACTTTCTAATTCCTGCAACTAAAAGTTTCATGTGAGGAATTGCACAATCATCTTCCCTTTTTATACTGCTCTGCTTTCTTGTGTCTAAGAACTTTGATTTAATTTCCAATGCTCATTTTTTGTACTGGTTCGTTTTGTTGTTATATATATATATATAGTTGGTTGGTTGATTGGTTGGTTGGTCGGTTGGTTGTGTTTTATGGCATATCAACTCTTGTAAGTTATTTAATTCCAAATCCTGTTTATATATATATATATATATATATATATATATATATATATATATATATATATATAAACTACTTACAAGTTTAATTTCAATGCAGCGACGATGTTAGTTCATATCCATATTAAAAGATTGAAACACATTTTTTAAGCCGGTCCTATTTCGCTTTTACCCTCCTTTAACACACGTCCAGGCCATTGGCCTAATGAGTAGAGTGTTCGCCAGTGGTTCTGGAGACCGGGGTTCAATCCCAAGTCGTCATACCAAAGACTAAAAGAAAATGATGCCGCGTTGCTTAACACTCAGCATTATAAGGTAAGGATCAAAGGTAAAGTGGAGCAATCCAGGAAATGGAATAGCGCCCTCCCCTACACATTGGTGTAGTAGCTATTGAAAAGGGAGCCTTCGGGTCACCCTCGACTAAGGTCTCTAACTTTACTTAACACACGTCCCGCGTTTTTCAATCAACCCCCTTTCTTAGGTAAATTAATTCTAAATAGCTACAAAATATCTAATTTTAATCATCTCTCCTTACATATATATACTTCCTTCAGCCCCAAGAATTAAACTTAAATTCATTCCAAATGTTATTCTTACATATTCTCATGAATTATATTTCATATTCATTTTTTCTTCCTTTCCTTTCACTTTTGACAAAACTATTCTAACAATCAAGGTTTTTATCATCTTCCGTTGTATCTCTAAAAAATCCAAGAAATTTTAAACATCATTCCATGTGCCATATATGTAATAATATTTTCAAAATAAGAACGCTGATTGTACGGTTACGAGTCTTTCTTTATATAGACTTTTTTTCTCTTGTTATTTCAACAAACATCCATCGTTATTAAACAACATTTTTCGTGATCTTAAAGTCCGGAAGAAGATTATTAAAACGGAAACATTTAACGTTGATTTTCATAATAAATTCATCAAATTTGGATTTTTCCCCTACTTTCTTCGTAAAGTCGGATTTATTTCCATATTTACTCACACACACACACACACACACACACATACATATATATATATATATATATATAGAGAGAGAGAGAGAGTTTGTAAATGTATAGTTTGTAGGTAAAATTATTTCTAAACAAGCCAGAGCTCATTTGTTTGCACACATTTAAATGGTTTCAAGTATTGCTATGTAATACTAATAATTCAATTCAACATAATTCCTTCGTTTGCACACAGTACTAGTTTGCTTTGTAATAATGATAATTCAATTTAAAAATCATTTGTTTACTCAGGGTTAAATGGTTTCAAGTATAGAAAATGATTAGATATTTCTATTTGTCCAAACGATTGGATCCTAACAGGTATGACCCCTCCGGGTCAGAGTGGACCTGGGAGTAATGGCAATGAAGGGGTACTGCATATTCTCCAGAGGTCCAGGATTGTTTCAGATTGTTTAGTGTCATACTCAGGACACTCACCGGTGGAGTCATATCCTTCTGTACAAGCCGATTGAGTTTATATATATATATATATATATATATATATATATATATATATATATATATATATATATATATATATATGTAAACATGACTTACATATATAAACAAAAAATAAATGAAAATGAAAAAAAAATGATGCAAAGCATGTATACAATCAAAAAAAAAAAAATCAGTCATCAAACTTGAGAAAATAGCCAATCAATCGTAATTAAACAATGATGTGATGTCACGTGTTAAGACAGAAGTACACGTGACACGCTCGAAGGAAAAATACGAAAACATATTTACATACATACATATATTTATCTCTCTCTCTCTCTCTCTCTCTCTCTCTAGATATATATATAGTTCTGTCAAAATAGAGAAGAATAAATATGGAATTAGTCAGGTGATAAATGACACATGAGAAATGTGTTAATATGTCCATACTTTGATATCAATTCCTTTCTTTTGTTCAGCAGTTTTTTTTCAGCATGATCTAGGATGCATAATTATATATATATATATATATATATATATACAAGACATGTTGCTCGAACAAAAAAGAAGAAAGAAAGAAAGAAAGAAAGAAAGAAAGCACGAGAAGAATGAATGAGAAAAAAAGGAAGCAAAGAAAGAATAAGTTGAAAGGAAATAAATTGAAAAGAAAGAAAGCATATGAAGTGACTCAGAGGCGAGTGAAGACTTAAGTGTAGAAAGTTAAATTGAAGGAAATAAACAGCAAGAAAGAGAGAGTGAGAGCGAGAGAGAGACAGAGAGGGTGTGGGAGAGAGAGAAAGATAGAGAGTTGTCATTAACTTACTTCTAGCGACTCCTGCGACAATACTGATGCCAAGTTTTATACACTTTTCTCTTACCATTGGGCTACATCGGTATCCTTGAGTGGAGAGACCAGTTTGCTTGAACAACAGCTGTTCTTCCCTACAACCTTGCCCCTGGCTTACCGAGATCTGGGAGCAAATCCATGGTCTTGTATCATTGTATTGTATTGACTTCTTACTGAGGTTAACACAATACAATGATATAAGAGATGATTACTCCTTCAGTTGACAGTGGATCAAGTTATATATAGTCTTGTCCTATATATCTGCACGGCATTTTGAAAATTTTGATAATATGCATGTCTCTCGTCACATTATTTGTAACTCAAAGTTATGGCACGAGGCTAAGGCAAAGGTTTTCAGTCGAAAGGCTTAATCTTCTAACTCAAGTGTTTAAAGATGGATTTCATTTCCGCCGTGTAAACAATTAATTCTTAAGATTTAGGAATTATTATTAATGGAAACAGCAGCGTTATTTTAACTTCTTCAGTAAACATGGCCACACCGGTTAAATTTACGTAATAATTAAAAACAGCTCAGTAACAATATATATATATATATATACATGTGTGCGTGTGTGTGGGTGTGTGTGTTTATGCGTGAAAATGCTAATAAAAACTTAACACTAAATCCTTGTATGCCATATTCAATAAAATCTGCAGCCTAAACACACACACACACACACACACAAAGAGTCTACTTTTCTCTCTCTCTCTCACTCTGTATATATATATATATATATATATATACATGAGTGTGCGTACGTGTATTTCAAACACATCCATCGTAATACACTCACCCATCAGATATATATATATATATATATATATAGAGAGAGAGAGAGATAATGTATGTGTATGTCTGTGTATTTTTGCATGAGTACATAGACATATCCTTGATATACGAATAAAATACATGTATATATTTACCTAATGTTTCCACCACGGGCAGGATGCGACACAAGGTCAAATGGTTTGAATTTAGAGTTGTCATTCTCTGAGACTGGTTATCACAACAAAGCTAAAGAGCCCTGTTTTCCATGCTATTTACACATAACTGTGGTGGTTTGAAGAGATAGATTCATGGCTTTTCTATTGGGCACAAATGTGATATGAAATGCAAACAGTTTGGGGGTGTCCCCGAGGTTAAATGGTTAAAACGCTGGATTGCGGAACCGTAGTATGCGAGTCCGAAATCCAGTCACGCTATTACGTTGTCTTTTGGACAAATATATTTAGGAAAGGCATGAACTCCTTTATCCTCACATCTATGGGTTAAATAGTACCACTTCTGACCGACTAAAAGGATGCGTTTGGCTTTCAATAGCCCGAGAAGGTTGATATGCCATTAAATAACAAAACAAACAAGCAAACAGCCTCATCTAGGAGTTGAATTCGGGTCGCCGTATCTATTTCCTATATTCCATCCACACTTTCAAATATTAGTTTTCCAATCACATTGATAGCACTTTCCAAAGAAGATAATCCAATCTTCTGTATTCTATATGAGCAGATATCTGATTAATGTGCTTATCTCTCCCTTTCTTGATCCTACCCAGAACTCCCACTATTGCAGACACGATTATAGTTTTAAGGTGCCCCATTTTTTCAAAATCTATTTTAAAGTCTTTGTATTTAATTATTTTATTATAATCTTTGACTATTATGTTATTATCTGTTGGCACTGACATATCAATTAGAAGGCATATTTTTCTTTTATAGTCCTTAACCACAACAACTAGTCAATTGCTCTTTATTTTTCTATAAGTTTGAATTGCAAAATCTCAGAGAATAGTAACTTCTTTTGCTCCTCTTATTGATTTTTGTTAATGCTTATATCATTTTTCAGGTTTTAGTATTCCATAACATTCACACATGATTGTAATATCCTATTTTAAATTCTATGTTCTATCGGTGTTAGGATTCGACATTAAGAAGTCAATTAGTTCATTTTTTTTTTGTTCGTAAAGTCTCCATATTGGGTTTGGTCCGGCTTTTTAAAAAATAATGTTTACCTGATAGTTTCTAGTTGGTAGACAGGGTTCTGTGCTGCAATGATTAACCCCTCTGTTTCCGCCTTTAATTCAGTACTTTTTAGCCTTGGATTACTATTTCTATATTGGAATTTAAAATTCTTTGTCCATTTTGTCTCTGTTGTTGTTTTTGTTCCCGGATGTTTTAAATTGATTTATTCCTTTTGTTTATACATCTTTCTTGCGTTTATTTTGTGGCCTCTGAAGCCTGATCTTTTAAATCTATTTCTGTGTGATGTCGACTTATTTGGCAAATTTATTGCCTTATGTACGGATTGAATAATTTACCTTTTGCTTCTCGTGTGTGTTTGCTTACTGTTGCAGTGTCTAAGTATTTCTTTCATCCAATTGGGGTTGTTTTGTTGAATTAATCCTCCTCCACTTTTTTCTCTCTAATTATTATTATTATCATTGATTATATTATTTACTCGTCTAGAGTTTTTCACATCAGTATTCATCATCATATCGCGCTGGTAGCACGGATATCCCTGACCCTCTCTCGCCACTCCTCCCTATCGTTCATCGCCCTAGGTAGGTCTTCAGGACAACATCCCGTATCCTCACATAGCTGCTGAATGTATGTTCGTGCTGGTCGTCCTGCTTTTGCACGGCCATGTGTGGGGGTCCATAAGAGTACATCTCTTATGAGTTCGTCCCTGCTTCTCCAGCAGTGTCCTGCATGTCTGGCTCGTCTAACTTGAATAGTTTTCGTGATAGGGGGCAGGTTGCCGTACAGTTGGTGTCTTGAAGGGTGTTGCCACCAGGACTTGTTTAAGATTGCGCGTAGCATTCTTGTGTAATTGCCGTCTAGCTTCTTCTCCAGCCGTTTTGTTAGCGTCCATGTAGTGCAGCCATATAGCAATATCGATGTGACCGCTGCCTGGAAGAAACTGCGCTTCATTTTATCGGTTAGGTCTGATTTCCATATAATCGATAGCCTATTGATAGCTGTCCATGCTTTCGCTAACCTCGTTTCGATGTCCTTTTCGGTTGATTCGACGCTGCTTCCTAGGTAAGTGAATTTGTCTACTAGTTTAAGAGGAGTTCCTTCTAGAGTGGAGATGTCCCCCGTTTGATTATAGCACATATATTCCGTTTTGTGTGCATTAACATAGAGGCCTATGCTTGCTGCTGCTCGTTCCAAACTATGCAGTAGTGTTTCGGCTTGGTCAGGTGTATTTGCCAGTATCGCTATGTCATCGGCGTAGTCGGCGTAGTCGGCGTCGGTAATTGTTGTTGCGGGGTACCTTCTGCTTCTTTTCTTCGTCAGTTCGAAGCCATTCTCTTTGATTTTGTCAATCGATGTTCTAAGTACGTAGTCTAGACAAATGATAAAGAGGTACGGAGCCAGCGTGTCCCCTTGTAGTACTCCTGCTACGATGTCGAAGTATTCTGTGTCTCCATCTGGTGATCGTACTTTTACTTTAGTGTTTCTATAGAGAATCGTTATTGCCGCTACGGTTTCTTTAGGTATGCCGTACGCTAGTAGGATTTGTTCCATCTTTCCTCTGTGAATGGAATCGAAAGCCTTGGTAAAGTCAACAAATATTAATGTCGCTTGTAGGTTTTTTGCCCATACACCTTCAAGGATTCTACGGATGGTTAATATTTGTGAGGTCGTGGATCTATTTCTTCGGAAGCCATTTTGGTTTTTTCTAAGTATGTTGTCGATTTTGGGTTCTATGCGGTTTCGTAGTAGGGCATTGTAGATTTTGGCTGCTATGGATGTAAGTGTTATGCCTCGGTAGTTTTTGGCTAATCCGAGGTCCCCTTTTTTAGGGAAGCGGAGTATGCATCCCTTCATCCATCTATCTATCGGATTTTGATTGTATACTGTGTTGCAGTGTCGGAGCAGTATGTCATCGAATTGTCTGGTCTTCCAGACTTCCGGGGGAATTTCGTTCAACCCAGCAGCTTTCCTATTTTTAATTTTTCTGAGAACCGAGTCGAGTTCTTCTTGTGTGAACGGTCCTAGTTTAATGTCTAATTGTTTGCTAATTATTCTGGTGATTGGTTCATGTGTTATTTTCGGTGGGTTTCCTAGTAGGTTTTCGAAGTGCTGTTTCCACAGTTTTATTCTTTCTTGTTGGTTTGCTGCTTTCAGTTTTGCTTTGGCTGTGTTCTTTCTTCTACTCACTTCGTTTATTGTTTGCCAGGCTATCCTAGATTGTCTATCTTCCACTGAGTCTCTAATCTGATCTATCTGATTTTGAATGTATTGTGTCTGTTCCTTTATATATATGCCTGCTAATTGATATTGTGCCGTTTTTAGTTTTAAGGCATTTGTGTTTGTTGTTTTTTTTCGATAGTTTTTGGAGGCTCTTTTCACTAGTGCACGTTTTTCTCTCACCGCTAAAGTTTCCCATGGGACTCTATATTTAGTTTTGAGTTTTGTTGGAATGCATTTCGCTGCTGTCTCGAGGTGTGCATTGACGAAATTTTCATATTCGTCGTTTGGTGTACTTTTTTCCGTCTTTTCTTATAGTGTTTCGAATCTGTTTCTTAATTCTAATACGTATTTATCTCTTATATCTCTGTTGTTCAATATGGCCCAGTCATAGTGTTTGGTAGTCGCTGTTCGTTTGGCGTTTTTTCGTAGGCTTAACTGTATTTTCGCCATGACTATTCGGTGATCGGTGGACACACCCTCAAAAGAGGAGTATGCCTCGCAATTCATTGCACTATTTTTCCATTTCTTGTTTATAAGGACGTAGTCTATCTGAGCTTTAGTATTGTTTGCGTACGTGTATGTCCATAGTTTGCCCTCCCTTTTTTGGTAGTTTGTATTGAGGCATGCTAATCTATTTTCTATCATGAAATCTGTTAGATGTTGCCCATTCCTATTTGACGTGTTGTGGAGGCTGTATTTGTTGTTTCCGTTTTTCCCGATTTGGGCATTCATGTCTCCGCCAATGACTAACATGTTGTGTTTCGGGATGCTACGCACTAATGAGGATAGCTCATCGTAGAAGGTGACTAGTTCAGTTTCTTCACTAACATTGGTGGGGCTGTAGCAGGAGATGATTGTTGCTCTGGGGTTGCCGTTAAAAGTAGCTGCCATCATTCTAGGTTGTATTTTCTCAACGCTATTTAACGTTTTTAATGCTCTAGGTCCTATAAGTAATCCTACCCCTCCTACTACGGCGTTGACAGAGTTTTTCCATGCGGATACAGTGACGAGCGACCACCCATTGCCAGTTCCGTGATATTTGATATCTTCGGTGTGCGTGTATCAGTGTTCTTGTATGCATATTATGTCAATCTTATGTTCTTCGGCCGATGCGATTAGCTCTGGTAGTTGTCCTATTCTATTTAAGGTTCTTACGTTAAATGTGGCTATTTGTAGTGTTTGCTTGCATTTTAGTAGTTTTGATTGTTTGAGCTCTGTAGCTGATTTTTCGAACACTGAGGCCAGGGCTCCAACCTCAGCAGGACACGCCCCTTTTTTACCCGCGCGAAGAGCGATGCGGTTTGTGTATGTGGTTTGAGTGTGGGTCATGGTTATCTTTCGATGGCTGTTTTATTCTCTTCTATAGAAGCCACTCTTATAGAGGATCAGCAGTAGTTCCCCGATCGAACTAACGATCCTGAGCGTAAAGTCGTCAAACTCACGTCCAGGACCCGTTTAGGTATTGAGTTTGGTCGTCCATGAGTTTATTCAAATACCTTTACGTACATCATGCTGCTTCCCATGTGTACGTAAAAAAAAATGGGGGGGTAATTTTTATTTAAGTTTTCTTAAGTTTTAACTTAATTAAAGTCCAAGATTAGGGTACTTTCGTCAGACTTTCACTGGTACTTAATTTTTTTTTTTTTTTTTTTTTGCGGTATTGGGACATTTTCCTAGGCTTTTTAGTTTGTTTTTTTTTTCTTCTATACTACCGTTGGGAACCTAGTAGGCTTCAGGAATTATAGAGCTTTTACAAATGAATTTTTTTGGGGTTTTTTTTTTTTTTGTGTTTTAGGCTTTTACTTTTTCTTCTAAACTACTGTTAGGGCTT
>OY757943.1:31807607-31842607 GCA_963585895.1 Sepioteuthis lessoniana
CCTCACGATCTTCACAAGCCACTCTCTCTCTCTCTCTCTCTCTCTCTCTCTCTCTCTCTCTCTCTTTCTCTCTCTCTCTTTGTATCTCTTGTCTCTCTTTAAATCATTAACTGACTTATGGCAACTTCCTTTAACCGGAAGCTCAACAAAAAGACAAATATACCGTAAGCGCATTCAGTTCTATAAACATTTTATCGAACTACTTATAGTACACTTAAGTTGTAATAAGTTTGAAATAAAATATTTACATTATTACATATTTTATTAATAGTTTTCTTTAATTTTGTGGTTGATATTATTCATTGCTTTATTCGTTTGGTTTCTTTGTTTAATGGCATATCAACCTTTGTAGGTTATTTAATGCCAAAGCCATTCTCCTAGAAGAACAGTAGTGGTACTATTTAACCCATAGCTGGGAGGATAAGGGGGTTCATACCTTTCCCAAGGGTATTTGCCCGAAACTGAACGTAATAGCGCGACTGGAGTACGAACTCGCGTACTACGATTCCGCAGTCCATCGCTTTAACCATTACACCACGAGGACACCCCCTATTCATTGCTGTATTTCAGTTAATGTCCAATCTTTGAATAATAGATTAGTTTAAACTATTATTTGAGAGATTGTAGAGATAGTGTATACAAGTGAGTGAGGGTTTGTAAAAGTTTAGAAGTTAGATATAAACTTTAATTAGTCGAGTTCGTGGATTCGCGGTCCGGGTAATGAGTGTATAAATTGAATAAAGTTATAACATTAGTAAAGGAATTCACCGTGTTATTCATCACAACAAAATAGTATAGGAGGTCGACCATTTTAAAAAAAGCAAATAAAGAAACGAGAGATGTTCCAACGTGTGAAGTAAGAGGCTTATATAACATAAAAACAAATTGAGAGAGATAATCTATCAATCTCTATCTGTTTGTTCCTTAATAGATAGATAGATAGATAGATAGATATGAACAGACCAAGATAGATGGATAGATATATAGATGTTCCTTAAGTTTAATTACTTAGTTTACTTACGCATGATATGGTTGTTAACAATTGCCTTTTAAAGAAAGTGGGTGTTATTTGGCTGAACACGAGATACTATGGACGTCACATTACCAAATGTGATACTATACTGCACGGCACCAGATGTGATACTGTGGTTGGTGACTGTACTTTATTGTGGGCTTGGTTCCGTGACTTTCTCATTTGTTTCCGGGTAGTTTGTTTATCAATCTCCTCAGTGCCCACGTTGTGTTTGAAAGATGCACTGATAAGGAATGACACAATCCATACGGAACTTCTTCTGACAATCGGGGTGGTTCGTCGGAGCAAGTTGCTTGGGTGCCGGCAGCTCAAACACAAGAAAAACTCTCCGTTAACAATTAACAATTATTTATTGGAACGTATTGGTGTAACGATAATACATATATCTCTATATAGAGAAATTGTCGCTTTATTATCCAGATATGAAAGTTTTCATTGTTATGCAGACTGCATACAGTTTCCTAGCAGTCATCGAAGCACAAGTGGCAGAGAGAGAGAGAGAGAGAGAGAGAGAGAGAGAGAGAGAGAGAGAGGAGGGAGGGAGGGAGAGAGAGAGAGATTGTAAGGGTCTATTTACGAACCCCAGGTAGGCAAGCACAAAGACACCTTGCTCCCGACCAGATTGATTCGTACCAACGTCTAAGCCTCAACTGGCTACTGCCTCAACTTTCAAAATTCATTAATTTTTATACATTCTAAATTCAGTAAATTATTTGTGTGATGTCATCTCACAAAGTTATTGTGTCATCTCACCACGATCATTATACGTGTCACCAACTTTCCATGTTTTCGTTTTTTACCTCAATCAAACTTATGACAAGACATGAATCTATTTTATTTACATTTGGCCTTTCTGTCTAGAGATGACAGATGTCTCTTATCCTGTTCGCTGATGTACGCACTTGGCCTTTACAATTTGACTTACATTTCCATTCAAAGATTTTAGCTAACTCAACTACAACTCGCAACCTGACCTATTAAGGAAATAATTAATATAATTAACCATCACAGTAATTAGTTCACATAGGTAATACATGCTCGGCATGGCTAAATTTATCGCTTGGTACCCGAGGCGCTTTTAAATGAGGAAAGGCTCGAAGATAAAGCATTTTTGCGACGGTCACGCATGAGTTTCGATTCGTGTATGACCTTCTCATCGAGTAAAATTACTTAATGTTAAATCTAGCTTGGTGGTAAGTCGGAAAAATATCCTCCTTGTTATGAGTAAATAGAAGAGTTGACTGGTTTTTTGTATGGGTTAAGAAACCAGAAGAGGGAAAACTGAATTCAAAGCATCTTTGTATAGCTTAAAGATTGACCTTGTGTCACATCCTGCTCGAGTGAAGGGTTTAGCTATATACATATACGCTCTCTATCTGTATGTGGTAAGTAGTTGCTATATAGATAAATTTGACCAGCCGTGGCCTAATCGGTAAAATAGCTGTTACATGAAGAGGAAAAGGAATGCAAGCTTTCTTTAGTTTCGATCCATGTTTTGAGTAACTACGAAAAATGAGGGTCTGAAATTTGCGATGAAATTAAAATGAAACAAATACCATCTGAAAAATGAAAATCAATAAAATTTCGTTTAAGAAGAAATGTAAAAGTTATGGTTATTTGTGTGCTTGCGTATACCACCACGTATAAATGTGTATGTGTCCGACAATAATACACAAACACACACACATACACACATTTATGCGTGTCTGTATTCAATAATAACATATATGCACACATGCGACCTATATATATATATATATATATATATATATCCAATATAGCAATTTATAGTCCTCAGTTGTATAAACCTCAGCTATTTTTATAGTTTTCATCCAGCATTACTTGTAAATCCCGAAGGATGATTAACTGCCCACCCTTCCCTAAAATAATAAACCCACTACTAAAGCTTCTGCCCAATCTTAAATCTAAAGCACAGTCCTTCACTTTTGAGCTGAGCGGCGCCAGGGACAAGGGATCCAATACCAAACTACACAAACCAAATGGCACGCCCGAAGGAATTTTCGTCTGGTATTTCAGCGGGGGTTCAGGATCTGGAAAAAAGGGCGAATCGAGGTTATCTCCCTTGAGATAACGGGAAGCATGACTTTGCATTTTTTGCTAATCAGTTTTTTTTCTTCGGTTATCAGTGGCAGCCATATTTGGATAGGATGATTATAACTTGTTGCTTGAGTGGTTTTCATATTAAAAAGAGGAATCAGAAGATTAATTAAAACAGAAGTAAATTTAGTTGTGTCCTTTCATACAGGGAAGTGTGTATATGTTGAAGAATAGATGTGAGTGGATTTAGTTTGATAGAATGATAATTTTTGCGCGTATGTCTGACTACCTCGTAAGTTAGGTCGGTCTGTTATGAACTTGAAGAAACACAAAAAATCGATCAACTCGATTGTCAGGGGTAATTTTAGTTGATAAGGTACGAACAAACAAAGCTATCTCCTTTTTCTATTGGAGAATCTTCGAGGTGTAATGGCTAAGTTGCAAGACTGCAACATCGTAGTAAGTGAGTTCGAATCCTAGTCACGGTATTACGTTCACTTTCGGATTAATAGTCTTTGAAAGGGTATGTCATCCCTTATTATCCACTCAGCTATGGGTTAAATAGTACCACTACCATTCTTCTCCAAGGATAGCTTTGGCATTAGATAACCCAGAAAGGTTTATATGCTATTAAACAAAGAAACCAAACCAATATCTTATTTTCATATTCACATAAACGTGCACACGCACGTAGATATATATATATATATAATCCAACTGAATTGGGAAGTATGTTTAGATTATTCATGATTAATAGCAGGTAAAACAGGAAAAAGTCCCTCTTCAGGGAAATTAATGAATATTAATTATTGTAACATATTATGGAGTCTTAATATCCTAGCTATACGACATAATCGTCCTCTAGTTTATAATAAAAAATGAAAATCTTGGTATTATCATTAATAGCTGTCTTGCATTCACTTCCTTTGACCGGAATTTCACTAAAAAAAAGTTACACATGTAAATGAGGACATGCCTATACCTGCACGCACTACTTGAAAAAAGAATCTTTTTATCTATATATAACAAACACACACACACACACACACACACACACACACACACACACACACACACACACTCTCTCTCTCTCTCTATATATATATATATATATGGGTGTATGTGTATGTGTATGTTTAACAAATGCAAAACCTGCTCTCATCTATAGAGTAATGCGACATTCTAGAATAGGCTGAGTTTTAAGAACTCAAATGCACCCATGATATTTTTCATGGATAATAAGTTGAGAGAGCTCACAATTTTTTCTTTTCTTATTTATTTCTCTCTCACCTTCTCTCTCTATCTTCTTCCGTCACGTTCTTTCTTTTTTCTTCTTCTCCAACTTTGACTATCATTTGCTTACTATTGAATGAATTTTCTAAGAATAGTAAAGAAAGTAAAGTTGGTGACCTTTGTCGCAGGCGACCCGAAGGCTCCCTTTTCAATAGCTACTACAACAAGGTGTACGGGAGGCGCTACTCCTTTCCCTGGATTGCTCCACTTTACCCTTGTAAACATACCTTATAATGCTGATTGTTAAGCCAGGAGGTATCAGCTACCATTTTCTAAGCCTTTGGTATGACGTGACCTGGGGCTGAACCCTGGTCTTCCGGGCCATTGGCGAACACTCTACCCAGTAGAATCTCCCCAAAACCTATTCATTTCGTTCCAAAAATAAAATACTGATCGTATTCTTTTTCCAGAAGCATTATTAACATAAAATATATCATTTGATATTTAAGCAAGCAAAAATTTGATTCGTCGAAACAACTTTGCGACTTCTCATTTGATATGGTGTAAATCTGCGCCATAGCATTTCTCTTAACATCCTTCATGTCCTCAAATCCAATCATTCAAATGATCTTTCTATTGAAGAAACAAGTTCAAGTCTCAAAAGCATATCCTCTTGTCATTTGCTTTGTATGGAAAGTCCAACACTCCCAGCTAATTTATATATACATATATATCCATGGTGTGTCTGAAAAGTAACGGTACTGGAGTCACAAACAATTTATTTCAATTCCAAAGGACATGTTTTCTCCTTCAAAGTTATCCAGCTCGAGTCTAAAGCCCTTTCTCATCCTTCTTTGCAACATTTCTACTCACTGCTGAAAGGATTCTTCTGGGATGTCTCTCAGCCCTATTGATGACCTCCACGCCTGCAAAACAGGCCCACTTGAGCTTGGTGAAAAAAAACAGTCTTACGGGACAAGATCAATTGAACAATATGGTTGTTCTAGAACGGCGATGTTCCTCTCAGCCAGGAACTGTCGGATGGTCAGAGCGTTGTAATCTGGTGCATTGTCGTGGTGAAGCAGTCATGATTTGTCATGCTACAACTCTCGTCTCTTCTTGCGCACTGAGCGAAGCATACATCGGAGAATCTCCTTGTAGACTGGCTGATAGATCATCTGGCCCTGTGGCAAGAACTCGCTGTGGATGATACTCTTTACATCGAAGAACGTGATCAACATGATTTTGACTTTTGACTTTGAGTGTCTCGTTTTCTTCGCCTTCGATGACTGCTCTGGTGCTTGATTCCGGGATCATATTCAAAAATCCATGTCTTATCACCCGTGATTCACACAGAGCAAGTCTGGTTCCGTTTGAAAACGCATGCAGATGTCCTGACCCTCGTGCATGCTATACTTCATCTGATCATCATTCAGCAACTTCGTACCTTTATTGTGAAGACTTTCTGCATGCCCAAATCTTCCACGTTAGCCTTCTAAACACATGTCCTTTTTTTAGGTTCAACTGATTTGCAATCATTTGAACAGACAACCGACGATCACCACACACCACCTACCTTACCTGCTCAACGTTGAATTCAGTCTTGCTTGTTGAAGGCCTACCACTCCTGGAATAATTTTTCGCCTTCTTGTAACCCTCTTTGAACCTCTTGTGCCACTCAAAAACACATGTGCGTCACATGGTGTTATCTTCATACACTCGACGAAAGACTTTAAGCGCTTGCGACGGAGTTTTCCGCAATTGGACTAAATATTTCAGGTTTATTTGTTGCTTAATGTTCATCATTTGTTCCTCACTTCTCATTGCTGAACGATCTGGAAAAAAAAAGAGATGTAAACAAAACGATATAAAAAATTCAGAATGTTAAGATTACGGTTATATATTCCCAAGATACCACGTTAAATGATAGCACAAACAACTTATCCCTCTTTCACCCATAATTCACACAATATACCCAGTCCCGTTACTTTTCAAAGCGATCACACACACACACACACACACACACACATATATATATATATATATATATATATATGCTTTTATTCCAGTATCTTGCAAGAAATCTTACTATATTTTATCTTATATCACATTGTGTTTTGTAATCAATATATCTTAAAATTTACTTAATAACATTCAAATGTTGATTAAATCAATTTTTACAAAGCAACCTCGGGAACATCAGTTAGTATATATATATATATATATATTGAGAGAGAGAGATTTCAACTCCATGGGTAAATAGTAGGCCAGATTGATTTTTTAAAACTTTGCTATGGCAACCGGTCTAAGCCAAGAACAACTCTTAAATTAAACCTGTTAAACTCTTCTTAAAAACCGACCTTGTGTCACATCCTGCTCGTGCGGAGGGGTTGGGTGAAGCAACTCTTCACGAAATGTGATATTGAAGGAACTGAATCTTTCTTGATGTAGTCACAACTCAAGTGGACTGATCCTGTTATGTGAATGAGTGACATTTAGATACCCCAAGTTTTGATGTATGTTCAATTGTGTGATGGTGTACGAGGAGCTTTGCGCCGATGCAAGGATAGATTTTCATATAATCTGGAGGTTGTTGATTGTCCTCTTAAACTACTTGAATTTGCTGCACTTTACAGCAGACAATGGAGATTCGCATGTCATAATGACATTATTAGTTTTAAAAGGAACCGCCTTACAAAATTTAAGGAGAAGAAAATTTATGCCAAATCCTGAAGAGTGTCTATTCACAGTCCTGTGTGGCTTAGTGTTTAAATTAAAGGCAGAACTGGTGTCTCACAAAAGACACGGGTATTTTGACACGAAAAAGAAATATACTGACGGATAAAAAAGGATCAGAAAGTTTAGGTTGGTTGGTTGGTTGGTTGGTTGGTTGGTTATGATTTTATTGCATATGAACCCTTGTTGCTTATTTAACATTAAACACAGTTTATATATATATATATATATATATATATATATATATATATATATATATATATATATATATATATATATATATATATATAGGGGGATTTGTAAACAAATGGTTGGTAATATTTTTAAATGAGCCAGAGATTTGTTTGCACACAGTTAAATGATTAAAACAAGCAAAAAAAAAAAAAGAAGAAAGAAATGCTGTTGATAAAAGTAATAAAGGTAGCAACAAAGAAAATTTATTACCTCACTGTTGAAAGGGTCTAGTTTTGCAGCACAGCCTCCACGAGACGGTAAATTCAATTACTGCGATCACAAAGGTTAAGATATTGCAATCAACCGTAGTCGAGGGCGATCCCTTTACAATAGCTACTACACTGAGGTGTAGGGGAGGGTGCTACTCCTTTCCCTGGTTAATCTAGCTAAAATAAACCATCAGCAAAAGTTCATAATTTGAAGAGTAACACAAGTTACAAACATTTTCCTAGACAATTTCAGATTATACAATTTATCACATTCCTTCAATAGGATCATAGATATCAAATACTACTCGTATACATTATCCCCCTATTTTTACGGGTATTATGCTTGTATATACGGGATGTTTAAAAAGTTTGATATTTGAGATGTACAGAGTGTTTCAGAAACATTGATATTATTTCGTAATCTCATAACTTGACCAATTCATGCTCAAACAATCTCAAATTTTAACAGCATGTGTAGGAACAATTCAGAATTGTATATCTAATATTCTTTTTATTATTTCTTTTCTGATATAGAAATGCTATTTAATAGAAAAGTCCTTAAAATATTTAACATAATCTTGTGTTGTTTCTACACATGATGTTAAAATTTGAGATCGTTTTGAGTTATTAGATTACGAAATGATATAATTTTCTTTTGAAATAACCTGTATATATGATGACTAGCACATTTTGACTGATGATAACTGTCTTAACTACCAAAATGACCACCCAAACATCCTGTTTAATAACAAATTCAAAAGTATACAAGGTTATGAGGTGGTTGGATTATACTGACAAACGCTTGTACGACACTTCTACCATTCTCTTGCTGCCCATTGATAAGCATAGCAAAATAACTGGAAACTATGCTAACTACAGGTTTTATTTCAGGGTAATTTCTCTTAAACGTTTCCCGTCAAATGATACCTACAAGTCAGCAGAGGTTTCATATTGGAATTTCCTTCTCCAGTTTTGATTTTGGTTTTTATTTGGTTTAGTTTCATGGCATATCAACCATTGTTGGTTATTTAATGCCAAATTGTTTTTACATATGTATTAGATATATGATTTGAGAACACATTTTCTAGATACACACTGTTAAATAAGCAAACAATTCAATTTCTAACAATTCAATTTAGCATTAGTCAAAGTTAAATGGTTCCAAGTATTGCTATGTATCACAAACAATTCAATCAGTCATTTGTTTACATACAGTTAAATGAACAAACAGTTCTATTTCAAACAATTCAGTTTAGCATGAAGTCATTTGTTTGCATTCAGTTTAGATATAAAAAAAATTCTATTTGAGCCATACGTACGACCCTATCAGGTGCTACTGTTCTGAGACAGAGTGGACCTGTAAGCGATGGCAATGAAGAGATACTCAGTAATCCCCAAAGTCCCAGCAGCAGATTGTTCAGTGTCTGCATCACTGCTGTGGAGTAAGACCCTCCCCCAAGGAGTGAGGGGGTCTTACCCCACAGCAGTGATGCAATCGGTGTATTCTAAAGCCCCACCCGACTGGGCTTTGATGGTTTAGAGTCATATTAAAGACACTCGTAGTGGGGTCTTTCCCCTCTGCACAGATACTCGTACAGTCAGTGTATTCTACAGCCCCAGTCGCCTAGGTTGTTTCATTTTGGAGTTAATTTTCCAAGAAGTGTTACATTCACTACAGCTTTGTCATTAGATTAGTACTTCTCACACACACACACACACACACACACACACACACACACACACACACACACACACATATATATATATATATATATATATATATATATATATATATATATATATATATATATACTCACTAACATTTTTAAAGGTTCGTCTCTAACTTCCAAATAAAATACAGGAAAATGAAAACATGACTTCTGGTCACTAATTTTTTGAAACTCTTGTTGTGAATATTCATTTTGATGGTTTTTTTTGCATTTTTCAGAAATATGTTTAGCAGATGCCAACAATGCTTGTCACCGCCCTGTTCGTCTCAACTGACGTAATCGCATACCTGGATCCATAGAGTGCACATGCTGCAGATGTGTTCTTTCCTTCTCTCTCTCTCTTTCTCTCTTTCATACTTTTTTTTCTATCTGTCAATCTAATCTATCTCCATTTGCACAGGTTGGTGGATATGAACGAGTATGCGCTAGTTGTAACAGATACATATGCGTGCGTGTGTGGGTGCGCCAATGTAATACATTCAATCTATATTTAGTAAGTTTAACCTAGTACTGCACAAGGCCAGATATGTGGTACATTCTTCTCGATAATATATATATATATATATATATATATATATATATATATATGTGTGTGTGTGTGTGTGTGTGTGTGTGTGTGTGTGTGTGTGTGTGTGTGTGTGTGTGTGTGTGTGTGTGTGTGAGGAAAACTCTGAATTTAAATCTGTTAAACTCCGCTTTAAAAATTGACCTTGTGTCACATACTGCTCCTGCGGAGGTGTTGGTAAATACTTATGAGTGCGTGCGTGTGTGAGAGAGAGAAAGAGTGAGAGGGGGGTAATTTATTCTAATAAAACATAAGTATAATATCTTTCTTCTTCCCACTCATCTTTCGTACGTCGATTAGTCGCACCATTTCCTCTTTTATCTCGTATCTTTTGAGCATCAAATTCTTCAACTATTGTTCTACTTTTTGCTTCATTTTTTATCTTTGTTTTAGCGCTGAGTGAAATGCAAACAACCTCGTTTAGGTTTTGAACTCGGATCACAAAGTTCATTTTCTATGACGATTAGCCGTTATGTAACGAACACGTTTCTTATGAGTATGGAAAATCAACGTTTTTCCGCTTTGTTTATTTCGTGGGTATGATACTCAAATTACGTATAAATCGGAAATAACTGATAGAAATGTTAGTTGTTGAATATTTAGTGCTAACTGAAATTTACAGACATATGAAAGCAATGTGCTCCAAAAATTAGATTCGACGTGCTAAAAGTTACCTTAGAGGAAACATGATTTTGTTTGTTGAGTAAAGACCAAAACGAGTTATTTCATATACACACAAGGAAAATCAAATAGTGAAAATCAGCGGGTTAAACAAAGAAACATAGCATGGGATCTCTCTCTTCTCTCTCTCTCTCTCTCTCTCTCTCTCTCTCTCATATATATATATATATATATATATATATATATATATATATATATAATATACGTGGTGAATTCAATAAGATTTCAGACTTTTTTTGTACAGGCATTTAAAATTGTCGTAGACTCTTGAATATTCACTGTGTTATTGCTATACATCTTATGAGATGACTGACCATATTTTATGATTTCAGCTTCAAATGAACAGCTATAGCAAGAATTCAAATACACCCTACTAAAGCCTGATTATCACAGCTGGTCAATTTCAAAAAGGCAATCTGGACGTGAGGACACTTTAGAAGAACGATATGCAATAAAATTCTGTTTTAAACTTGGAAGAAATGCCACAGTAACGCATGGAATACTTCAGACTGCTTTTGGAGCATCTTGCATGAATCGAGAATCAGTTTTTGAGTGGCATAAGAGATTCAAGGAAGGCAGGGAGTCTGTGAAGGATGATGAAAGGTGTAGGAGGAGTAAAGAAATCAATACACCAGAGTTGATTGGCCAAAGGGTTAGGGTTAGGGTTACTATGTTGAGTTTTTAAGGGAGTTCATGAAGAGATTCCATTGGAAGAGGCCAGCACTCTCCAAATCGGGTCAGTGACATTTCCGCCAGGACAATGCACCAGTCCACAACTCCATCCTTGTCACAGACTATTTGACCAAGATGAGCATCAGGACAGTTCCTCAGCCTCCCTATAGTCCAGACCTTGCTCCCTGAGACTTTTGCTTATTCACTAAGCTCAGAGGCTGTCGTTATGAGACAATTGATGAGATGAAAGAGGCTGTGACGAAGGTCATTGACACGCTCACAATTCCATGGGGCCTTCCAGAAGTTATTGGAACGGTATAACAATGCATTGTAGCCGGAGGAGATTACTTCGAAGGGGACTCGAGTTTCATGTGTGTACTATCAATAAAAGTACCCATACGAAAAACGTCTGGAAACTTATTTAATGATCCTCGTATATATATATATATATATATATATATATATATATATATAAGTAGAGAGTTCGCCAGTGGTCCGGGAGACCGGAGTTCAATCCCAGGTCGAGTCGTACCAAAGACTCAAAAATGGTACTTGATGCCGCCTGGCTTAAGACTCAGCATTATAAGGTAAAAGTCAAGGCTAAAGTAGAGCAATCCTGGGAACGGAGTTGCGCCCTGCCCTACATCTCGGTGTGGTAGCTATTGAAAAGGGAGCCTTCGGGTCTCCCTCAACTAAGGTCGCTAAATTATATATATACACACACACACACACACACACACACATATATATATATATATATATATATATATATATATATATATATATATATATATATATATATAAAGAATATTGACCAGTTATTATTGATTTTACTTAAATAATTGTTCATATAACATTATTGCTCCCCCGACCAGCACAATATATAAAGGAACATGTATAAAGATATTTGTGCATATTTAATCCTAACAAATAGACATGTTCACACATAAGCATTTATTTTGTATACAGTTAACATAAATGAGTATATATATATATATATATATATGTATATATATATATATATATATATATATATATATATATATATATATATATATATATATCCTTTAAGAGGTAGGAGTCCCGTGGCTTAGTTACCAACGTGCTGGCCGGCAACGTCCGTAGTAAACAAGATGGAATTTTAGTCATGCTATTACGTTAAATTTCGGACGAGTTCCCTTGAGAAAAATATGGACCCCTTTAACTCTCAACTAGTGATTAAATAGTACCACCACAGTTGTTCAACAATGATTGGTTTGGCATTATATAACTCAGATAGGTTGATATGCCATTAAGCACCTCCCCCAAAACACCCCGTCCTGTTGGTTAGGGCTGTAGAATACGCTGACTACATCTCTATAGATGGGTATACGTCAGCGTATGACACTAAACAATCTGATGGTGAGGCTGCAGTCCTGGAGCTTTGGAGAATGTGAAGTACCTCTTCATAACCATTACTCACAGATTCACTCTGATCCGGAGTCATAATTCCTGTTCGGGTTTCATCGATGGTTAAAATAAAACTATCTACTAATTTACTATACTTGGAACCATTTAACTGTGCGTAAATAAATGATTAATTGTAAGTTGCATTATTAGTGTTAGATAGAAATACTTAAAACCATTTAGGGTCCTAGATATGAAAGTAAAGTGCATTTGAAGGTAAGGCTCCAGTCTTTGGATTTGAGGAATGTGAAGTACAATTACTCTCAAGTCCACTCACACCCAAAGTGTTAGGATCCCATCTATGTGTCAAATACAACTGTTCAATTTTTTGTTAAGAATTATTGTTATTAGTCATTTGAAGCCATCCAACTGTGTGCAAGTTATTCTGAATAAATAAATAGAATTAATCATGTTGAATAACAATACTCGAAACCATTTTGCCGAGTGTAAACAAATGATCAATATTAAATAGAATCATTAGTGTTAAATAGCAATAGTTGAAGCCATCTAACTGTGTGCAAACAAATGAATATTATTTACTGTGCGCAAACAAATGATTAATATTAAATTAGATAGGAATTCTTGAAAAACAGGATTACTTATGTGAAATAGTAATACTTGATATCATTTAACTGTGTGCAAACAAATGAGCTCTACTCGTTTATAAATAAAGTTACTAACAAACTATGCATTCCAAAATCATATATATATATATATATATATATATATATATATATATATATATATGATTTGGTATTATATAACTATATGCCATTAAATAACTATATGCCATGGAACCAAATAAGCTAAATCTCAACCGAAACCAAACAAAACCAAATTGTTATGAGAAGAATCATTATCACTACCAAGAGAAAAAAAAAGAACTCTTCTTAAATTTACTAAACTTAACTTCCAACACGAGTCTCAAATTGCACTACTTTTTGTCATTAAGTGATTACTTAGCTGAGTATTGATCCGGCTCATCGTTTTAAGCGGGACATGACCGTGAATTAACTAAACAAATTCATTGTGTTATTTTGAGCCAATCCATTCTACAGCCTTCCTCGATGCTATCATCCACCATTTTCCCACATTCTATAAGATATTGGAAGCGCCCATGGTGTAACAGTTATAGTCTTAGGAAGTGGACTCGGTTACACGAGTTCAAAACCTTAACGAGGCTGTTTGTATTTTGCATAGCACTCATACTCTTCTTAACAAGGTGGAATTAAACAATTCTCCCTTCACTTATGGGTAAATTGTAGGGCAGTGTGGTCCTTTTAACTTTTATATGGCAACCGGTGTAGGAGAAGGGAAACTGAATTCAAACCAGCTTTACTTGTGTCATATCCTGCCAGTGGCGAAGGGGTTGGGTAAATATAAACTTATAAGATGTGCCTTGACCAAGAATAGTCTGGTTAATTCTATCCAAAACAGCTGTTGACCGGGAGAGGAATTGGCTCCGCCAGGCTATTCCTACCGAAGACATGTTATATGAGTAGCGCCCCCACGATTAAATCAGATTACAGGACAAGTAAGAGTGAGTAACATATTGTGGAACAAATACCAGACAACAAAGTGAAACCAAAAATTCAAAATGTTTCCACCCAGCTTGTAATATAAGTTATATTATTAGCAACAAGTGTAATAAAGGTTATTTCATAATTTAGACACGGGAACGTTGCTTTTTCATTTCGTTATTATTAGGCAATGAATTCATTCCCTTATTGTAACACTGGTGGTACAAGAAAAGTTTCACAGTATTAAAATTTCCCATTTGTCTGATTTCGAAAGAATTGGAGTCGAAAAACCTGCTGATGTCTCTGGTGAGTGCAACGAGGAAGAGAAAGCTAAGGTGCTTGGTGTGTTTTCTTTTTTCTTTTTTTTTTTTTTTTTGGCTCACTAAGATACAATCATTTATAGAGAAATGAAAAAGAGTTTATATTTGGAAATTTAATACCCGGATATCATCAGAGGAAAGTGGAGTTTTGCTCAGAGACATATTCATTGCATATCATCATAGTGCTTTTTAGCCTCTAACAATTGCATCTTTCCTTTCATTTTAAATTGTTTGGATATTTTATAACCTGAAGTTGTCTAAATCAAATATCTTCCTCGCAAAGAGCTTTGAGAATTTTTATGCTAAGTAATTCCTTTGATATTGGTTGTCTGTAGCCATTCCACATCTGCGGATACTGAATTTCCTTTACTTATAGACTGTTATATATACTTCCGTTGTTATTAATCATTTCCACGGCTAATTTTCACCCGAAAAAAAAAATGCTATCGAGAAATAGACAATATTTCAAAGAGCCATCTCTGGTAATACACATAGTCGTCCAGTCTCTCTCCACCCCTTGACAGGATGTTTAATCATCCAGCAAGAAAGAACATAAGTTAACCTACTTATCTTGTTGAACGTCTTATCCAGAAATTTATATATTATTGAAATTACTTACATTTCAGCATAAAATATCATAAAATTGTTTGTTACAATAAATTTTGACGAACTTTCAAAAGAAAAAAAAAACGAAAACTAAAACAACATAAAAAAGACCACACATTGGTATGGAATGGAAAGTGTTATGACCTTTCAGGATTTCAGAAAACTAATTTTGAATCTGATCAAAACCTTTAGATTTTGGAAGCGAGGCGTGGCAGAACGTGAAAGGGATACTTAATGTACATGGTTGAATTAGGGAAAATATGTGATCAGAATATTAGGTAATATATATATATATGTGTGTGTGTGTGTGTGTGTGTGTGTGTGTGTGCAGAAATGACCACTTGTAAGGCCTCCTCGACGATGGGGAAACGAACTTGTTAAATGATTTGGACCAACATGGAGAAGAAGTGCGAGAGCAAAAATGAAATGAAAGTGCATTATGGCCAGTGATGCGGAAAACATCGGACAATCTGTCCAATTAAGGAATATATATATATATATATATATATATATATATATATATATATTTGTAAGGGAGGTAATACAGTGTTAGGAATGCGAAATTTGTTTTGGTCGCTGAAAGCAACGATAGTCAAATTATTTATACTTGTTGCTTAAGTAAACAATTCTAACCAAAGTTAAGGAAACTATTGGTGCCACACCTACGAATTCTTTGGCCTTTTTTTCGGGTGAGAAGTCTTGAATTATTCCTGAAAGTTGTTTCGGCTTAACTGCTTTGACTTTACAACGCTTCCGTCAACATTCCTATCGAATTCATTTTAAGAAAGCAGACTATGACAACAGCTAAATGGTTATTAAACCAGTCGAATGTTTGAGCCAATTTGTTGAGCAATCATTGGTTTCATTGTAATTGTTGTTATGGCGAACTTCTTGTTTATGTTGCTTTTTCCCCCTTATTATCTAATCGCTAAGCATAAGTGGGTGGGGGAGAATAGGCAATTGTTTTAGATGATACTATTTAGTGTGTGTGTGTGTGTGTGTGTGTGTGTTTTGCTATTCTCAATTTTAAATCGTAATCTTATCATCATTATCATCTTATCACGGATTTCTATAACTCTCTCTCATCATCAGTTCCTATCGAATATCACAATTAGCAAGTCTTCAAGATGGCATGCAGTGTCCGCACAGAGTTGAAGAAGGTGACTTTTTGCCAGTCGGCCGACACTGGTGTGTCCATGGGTAGAAGTCCATGGGAGAGCGTCGCTTATGAGTTTGACCATACTTTACTAGCAATGCTCAGCATGTCTGGCTGGTCTTACTTGGATGCTTTGTGAGATGAGAGGCAAAGGTCGGTACAGCAGCAGTTTTGTAGGATGCTGCTCCCAGGATTTGTTCAAAACAATCGGCAACATCCTTGTGTCTCTTCTGCATAATTTGGAGCGAACAGCAAGAGGCATAGGTCTCGTCGCGAATTCAGATAAAAGACTTCATGTGTTTTAATTAAGATGATACCATTCCCTCAACAGATGGCAAGTTTCTGAAATTATTAGATCAGTTCATATGTCTCGGTAGCAATATCTTATCTACTGAAAGTGATGTCCACATACACATAGATAAAGTATGAGCTGCTATTGACAGGTTTACGACCATATGGAAATCTGATCTCTAAAAAAATAAAACGGGAATTCTTCCAAGGTGGAGCTGCGTTAATACTATTGTATGGCTACACCACATAAGCTGGAGAAGTAAAGATGAACACATAAGTATGGACTCCAACACGCCCACAAGCAAAAATTTACCTCGGATGTTCCTGAGGTGTTGGGGCTTATGTGTTAAACTGCAACATCAAAGTAAGAGAGTGCAAAATCAAGTCACGTGATAACGTTCCCTTTCAGACAAATACCTTTAGAATCGGTATGAAATTCCTTATTTCTGTAGTTATGAGAGAGTATCACTGCTGTTCTTCTAGAAGGATGGCTTTGGCATTTGATAAGCCACGAAGATTGATATACCATTAAAAAAACAAAGAAAGAAGAAAGAAAAACTTACTTTTAGAAGAACTGCAAGGACACTGGCTGCCTTCTAGAGAACTTAACGGAGAGTAATGACCAATAATGACGAATGAGACGAGAGAGAGAGAGAGAGAGAGAGTGTCAACGGAATCCATGAAATCGACACACCTCGGTGATGATGTATACATATTTTGCTTATCTGAATTTTAAATCGACCGCACTTGATATAAAATTTCATTTGACTACTAAAATATTCATTATATAAAAATCTATTCCTTATTATAAACCGATTTTCCAACTTTACGACATCTTCAAGAAAAATCTTCCACATTTGAAATTATTTATAAATACAAATGAGTCGAATGGTCAAGTTGATTGGACAACGTTCAAATCTCATTCACACGGGAGGCCCATCCCTTGGCATTCAGTAGCTTTTCAGTCTTGAAATCTAAACTGTAATGAAATAAACATCCTCTGATGATGCCCGAAACTGGTCGGGATTAACAAGTTTATAAAGATAATTTTACCAATTTTTATTTGTCTATTCTTTGGTTCAATTGGTGTCTGTGTGTGCGTGTGTGTGTGTGTGTGTGTGTGCGTGGACTGCCACATATTGACAAGTGATAGCCGCCTTTACCACTAAAATCATATCTCACACTTCTTGATTAATAACTAATTCAACTTCTGAAAAAATTTTAAAAAGTCATAAGTTTATATGATAGTAAGATATCTGTACGTTGTTGGATTATACTGACATACGACACTTCTGCCATTTTCTTGTAGTCCAGTGACAAGCACAGCAAGATAAATGGTGGCTATGTTAACTGCAGGATTTTTTTTTCAGAGTATCTTAGACATTTCTGCAGAGGTTTGAGACGGGAGCTTCCTTATTCAGTTTTAATTTTGGAGTTTACTCATGTATATATATTCGTTGGAGTTAACTTGTATATATACATATATCAGTGGCAAAGGATAACTTAGGAACCAGGGCATGCAGTCCATTATGTAGGCTAATCACCAAGTTGTAGAGGGAATAGGAGAACCTTTCCATAAGCCCTCAGGAAATTATTTGCCTTCCCCCACGTCTGTAAACTAATTTTAATGTGAGGAAATACACCTCTACCAACAGGCCCCGCTTCAGAGTTGATACTATTTACCAACCCCTCCGCTCGGGCAGGATATGACACAAGGTCAATTTTGAAGCGGAGTTTAACAGGTTTGAATTCAGAGTTTTCCTTCTCCTAGACTAGTTGCCTAACCAAGGCTGAAGAACCTAGTCTGTCCTACTATTTACCCATAGCTGGAGGGGGAATAATTGGATTCATACCTTTCCCAAGGGTATTAGTGCTATGTGAAATGCAATCAGTCTCGTCCAGGATTTGAACTCGTGTCGCCGTGTCCATTTCCTACGACGATAACGACTACACCACGGGCACCTCCGCTTCAGAGTTGATACCCCTCTCCACTAGATTTGATGCCCCCTCCTTCATTACCCTGGTCATGATGATTAGAGCGATTGGTTACGAAAGAAAATGATAGAATCTACAAATAATTAGTTATTAAGATTCACTTGCAAATCAGTTCAATTCTTCGTAGAACATCAGGTTCTACCTTCTTCTTCTTCTTCTTCTTCTTCTTCTTCTTCTTCTTCTTCTTCTTCTTCTTCTTCTTCTTCTTCAGAAGGTCTTTATTACTTAATCGTTCTTTACTTTAAGAACACCTAATATAATTATTTCTATGCTTTAGTGAAGACGATCTCTCATAGTAGACAGATGTGGCAGTTATGGTCAGAATCAGACGTAGTAATTTGGCTACTTCTGCCAGATCTTGGTTTAGTTTAAGTTCCCGTATTATCTCTGCGACTTCTTGGATGATTGACGCTTGCTTAGCAAAATCTTCTGATTTCAACTCACGTTTCAATCTACTCAAATCCAATATGTTTTATATACATCCAAATTTTAAAACACTTCCAACGATTTTTTTTTTCGTAAACGTGAAAAAGCTTCGGATTTAACAATTCAAAAAATCTGAACTCTCCCATTGTTATAAATCTTTGCTTAACAGGAACAAAAGACTTTATTCAAAATTTTGTTCAAAACCGAATAATATTATTTTTTGTCAAAATCAGTCCGTCAATAAGTCTTTGATTTCAGCCACACAAATTATCAATGATTAATTTTATATTGCACAAAATTATTCATCCTAGAAGAAATAAGAGGCATGCAGTGCATGCATTACATCTATAAGCACTTCATTCTTTATATATATATATATATATATATATATATATATATATATATATATATATATATATATATATATATATATATATATATATGTTGTTGTTGACTACTTTAGTCAAGGGTGACCCGAATGCTTCATTTTCAATAGCTGCTACACCGAGGTGTAGGGAAGGGCTCTACTCCATTCCCTGAATTGTTCCACTTTACCCTCGATCCTTACCTTATAATGCTGAGTTTTACGCAAGATGGAATCAAGTACCAATTTTTGAGTCTTTGGTATGACTCGACTTGGGATGGAACTCCGGTCTCCCTGACCGTTGGCGAACTCTCTACTCATTAGGCAAATGGCCCGGTGTGTGTGTATGTGTGTGTGTGTGTGTGTGTAAAGTCCGAATCACGTGCAGAGCACAAGTATACGAAAAAATAAAGACCTAAATACTAAATTTATTTTAAATCATTTGCAGACCAATCCTTTTATCATATTTACTTTTCTCTTGTTGGGTCTACAAATATATATATATATATATATATATATATATATATATATATATATATATATATATATATATATATATATATATATATATATATATATATATATATATATATATATATATATATATATATATATATAAGAGTGTTAAGACGAATAGGAATATTTCTTTTGTGGTATTTTTTTATTGTTCACAACTAGTTTCAACTTTAAGTAATCGCCAGGAGAAAAGCTTGTGTGAAAAAAAAGTTATTTTTTAAAGTCTTTGAATTTAAAAAAAAGATGATATTCTTGAAGAGCAGATACGAAAAATTAACTGGTTGCGTAGCAAATAAAGATAAAAATCATTTTTTTTGGTATCCAAAGGTCTTCAACTGATCTTTATATATCTGCTTTCAAGGCACCTGGCACTGAGTAATCCATTTGGGAGGTTTATGTTAAGCACAGGAGGGGTGTGTTTCAAATTATCCATGACTGCTTGCTTTGTTTATTTAGCTGTTTATGCGTGTCACACACACACACACACACACACACACACACACACACACACACACACATATATATATATATATATATATATGTAATTTCATACACGATTAAAAAAAAGCTATGCAACAAAAAGAAAAAAAATCCTTAATTATGGCGTTGGTTTGTTTTTGGAATCAAAGCATCATTACCATTAACCCAAAGCGCCTTAGCATTACCTCACGCTACCACGAGACTTTGTGAGTTTTCAGTCCTATTGTGTGAATTCCAGACAGAAAATGCAGTCTTCTTATATAATTATTTGTTTCATTTTCAATTTTTCAGTCAGTGCACATGAACTCAGCAATCGAGCATTAATCCAAGGATACAAGATTTCAATTAACAAACGTAAGCTCATGGTTCAGTCTCACTTAATAAAACAAAAAACAAAAATCATTTTCCATTTATGAAGGTAAAAACAGAATGCCCCAAGATTTCTTGAAGTACTCTAGGTTTAAAACTTTACCAAGTTTTGCCGAGGCCATGGGAACATGAGTTCGAATCTCACTTAGAACGTATCCTTTATTACTTTGAAGTTGAAAAGTTCCTCGTTGTCGTAGACTAACAACACCAGAGACTTACGATAAAAAGTTACTAAGAATTAGGTTTGGTAGTCTTTTATCGTATATCAACTCTTGTGAGTTATTTTATGCCAAATCTTGTTTATATCATCTTCATCATGTCGTGCCACCAGCACGGATATCCCTGACGCTCTCTCGCCACTTCTCCCTATCATTCATCGCCTCCGGCAGGTCTTCAGGGTTACATCCTGTGTCCTTACATAGCTGCTGTATGTATGTTCGAGAAGGTCGTCCTGCTTTAGCTCGGCCATATGCGGAGGTCCATAGGAGTACATCACTTATGAGCTCGTCCTTGTTTCTCCAGCAGTGTCCCGCGTGTCTGGTTCGTCTTACTTGTATAGTTTTCGTGATGGGGGGCAAGTGTCCATATAGTTGGTGTCTCGTGGGGTGTTGTCGCCAGGACTTGTTCAATACTGCTCTCAACATTCTTGTGTAATTTCCGTCTAGTTTCTTCTCCAGCCGTTTAGTTAGCGTCCATGTAGTGCATCCATATAGCAGTATCGATACAACCGCTGCCTAGAAGAAACTGCGTTTCATTTTATCGGTCAGGTCTGATTTCCATATGATCGAGAGCCTATCGATAGCCGTCCATGCCTTCGTCAGTCGTGTGTCGATGTCTTTTTCGGTTGATGAGACGCTACTTCCTAGGTAGGTGAATTTGTCTACTAGTTTCAGAGAGGCTCCGTCTAGTGTGGTGATGTTGCCCGTTTGGTTGTAACACATATATTAAGTTTTGTGTGCATTGACATGGAGGCCAATGCCAGCTGCGACTCGTTCCAGACTATGCAGTAGTGTCTCTGCTTGATTAGGCGTATTCGCCAGTAACGCCAAGTCATCAGCGTTTTTGCGGGGTATCTTTTGCTTCTTCTCTTAGTCAGCTCGAAGCCATTTTCTCTGATTTTGTCGATCGAAGTTCTAAGCACGTAGTCTAGACAGATGATAAAGAGGTACGGGGCTAGCGTGTCTCCTTGTAGTACTCCTGCGACAATGTCGAAGTATTCCGTGTCTCCATCTGGTGAACGTACTTTCACTTTGGTGTTTTAGTAGAGAATCATTATCGCTGCTTCGGTTTCTTTTGGTAGGCCGTATGCTAGTAGGATTTTGTTTATATATATATATATATATATATATAATAAATAGCTTAATCATTTGGGTTCAAGTATTCCTAACACTAATAATTTCTATTCAATATTAATCATTTGTGCGCACGCAGTTAAATGATTTCAAGTATTGCTATTAACATTTGTAATTTTATTAATCAAATATTCCTATCTAAAGCAAATAAATCTCACATATCTGTATGGTTTCAAAAGACTAATAATAATAATCCTTAGTAAATGATAGGATATTTCTATTGGACTTTTCGATGGGATCCTAACAGATTCTACCACTCCAGATCCGAGTAAACCTGGGAGTAATGGCAAAGAAAAAGTATCCCACATCCTCCAAAGCTCCAGGACTAGAACCTCACTTTCAGATGCAGTTTAGCATCATGCTAATAACACTCGTTATGGTGGGGTATTAACTCGTTCACCAACAGTCCGTGAGACCGGGGTTCAACCCCAGGTCGAGTCATACCAAAGACTTTTAAAATGGTATTTGATGCCGCCTTGCTTAACACTCTGGTAGGGATCAAGGGCAAAGTGGAATAATCCAAGGAATAGAGTAACGCCCAACCCTACACCTCGGTGTAGTGGCTATAAAAAAGGAAGCCTTCAGGTCACCCTCGACTACGGTCACCAACTTTATTATCCTCTGCAGAGGTGTAGTCGGCGTATTCTAGAACCCCAGCCAACTGTGTGGCTAAAAAGTACAATGAAAAATAAAATACTTTTGTAATTTAATGATGAAAAGTTTCATCAAAAAATAAACGTACAATATAAATAGATAAGAGATTCTACTAAGGTTTTTAGTGTTAAAAGTTTTGACCAATGTTGCACCAAGAGAGATTATGAATCACTTGGTTGGTTATTTGGTTGGTTGAATTTTATGGCATATCAACCCTTGTTGGTTATTTAATGTCAAATCCTATTTACACAAACACAGACACACAGACACAGACAGACATACAGACACACACACCCATACATACATATATAAAATATATATGATTTGTAAACGAATAGTCAGTCGGTAATATTTCAAACAAGCAAGAGCGCATTTGTTTTCTCACTGTTGAATGGTTAGACAAGCGTTTTTGACCATAAATGGAACTCCTGCATAATGGAATAATGGAAATGAAAGAGTACTCTACGTCCCCCCAAAATTACAAAACTGAAGCCTCACCATCAGATGGTTTAGTGTCATATCCAGGACACCTGCTGAGTGGGCGGGGGCTTGCCCCTCGGCAGTGATACAGTCGGAGTATTCTACAGCCTCAGCTAACTGGGCTGTTGAGAATAAGGTGACGGATAATGCCAAAAAGCTATTCCTAACTAACTTTGTTAAAGTAGATAATGTGTTTAACACGACTTCTTAGAGCGAAGGAGTTCTGAATTTTAATCTCATTGAGAGTTTATCATTTATTATTTTTATTCACGTTATTTCCTCGTGGTTATTGATTGGCATTCAGATTGATTAACTGATTGATTGATTGATTAATATCAACCCGCCTGGAGTCATTTTATGCCTGGAGATTAAGGAATCGTGTACATTGTGCGTTTATTTCTTCCATTTTTGTGCAGTTACTTAAGAGTTTTTCAATTTATTTCAATATTTCGTTTTTACGAAAAAAAAAGTTATCTTGGATAGTTTTTGATAATTTCTTTGTATTTGTTACCGGGCAATTGGCCTAATGAGTAGTGTTCGCCAATGGTCTGGGAGACCGGGGTTCAATCCCAGGTCAAGTCATACCAAAGACTCAAAAAATGGTACTTGATGCCGCCTTGTATTATAAGGTAAGGATCAAGGGTAAAGTGGAGCAATCCAGGGAATGGAGTAGCGCACTCCCCAACACCTCAGTGTAGTAGCTATTGAGAAGGGAGCCTTCGGGTCACCCTCGACAAAGGTCACCAACTTGATGTATGATACTGATCATATTTACATTTATAATCTTTGATAAAATTTTATTTCTATCAAGAAGGACAAAATTTCAATTCTTCTTCTTCTTCTTCTTCTTCTTCTTCTTCTTCTTCTTCTTCTTCTTCTTCTTCCAATGAAAACTAGTTAAAAAGACATTTTTTAATCTTGTATAACTGACCACACATGGAGAGAAAAGGGCGGACACTAACCCTTATATAATGAGGTCTAAATAATATACAAGGTGAAACTTGGCGAATAAGACGCCTGAAGAAAGTTGTTTACATAATGTGTCCGGTTGACTCTATCAGCAAACAAGACATTGACATAGAAAAGCATTTTAGAAACTATCCATCTGAATGTGTTTTGCGTTCGTCATCGTAACGAAGACGTGACAGCGTTCTGTTCAACAATTTTCAAACGATAAAACATTGTATTTACATTTGAATTCTAATGGACATTGAAATACTAAGAATGGGACTAATACCTTGAGAACAACGACTGGCAGGAGTTAAAATACAAAAAAAAGCATCTTTTTTGGAGTCGAATTCTCTCCTGAACTATTCGTTGTAGGGGTGATACTGTTAAATTATATCCTGGGAAAATGAAAAAGAAGATACACATTCGCAAAATCGCAAGAAAATATAGACTACTTCATTTACACGGAATTTTTGCCAAGAACTAAAAGTAATTGGAAACCCTAAAATAGACAGAATCTTTAGCCAAAACATCGAAACGGAATTTGCTATTGTATAATGTACAATGCTTATAATGAATAATAAAATAAAACATAAAAAAGAATAAAACATCAGAAAGCTTGGTCGAGTTATATTTGATTTTAATGGCATGTCAACTCATCTAGGCCAAGAGGTTAAGGAATCGCTTCATATTTACATTTTTTGTGTGGTCGTTTCTTCCGAGTTTTTTTCTTTTCTTTTTTGCACAGGATCCTATCGAATAGGAATAATTTTTAAACATATCTATTTGACCCATAGATGGAACCCTAACATGTATGACCACTCTTGGTCAGAGAAGACCTGGGACTAACGGCAATGAAGGGGTACCCAAACTCAGAACTGGAGCCTCGCTATCAAATGCAGTTTAATGTCATATACAGGACACTGTTGTTTTTTGTTTTTTGTTTTTTTTTTGCGGGAAGTGAGAGATCTTACATTTCTAACGGAGCGGTTAGCTTAGTGTAGCACATGGATTTGTTTAGAAGTAAAACATCTAAATTACGAATTTCTTTTAATTATAATGTCATGACAATCAAGATAAAGATGATTTTTTAAAAAATAGATTATGAAAATAACATATCGTTAACAAAGTGTTCTTAGATAGTTTATTCTAAATTTTGTAAGAATCTGAAGTCAAGCACACACACACACACACACACACACACACACACACACACACACACACACACACAAGTATATATATATATATATATATATATATATATATATATATATATATATATGTGATAGTTGTCCAAGTTTTAGCGGAACATTAGGCCTTGAAGCATTTTTATTTTTATTTTTGTGTTTCCTGTTTATCCTTTTTTCATACAATTGAGACTAAAAAACTTCACTCTTTCTTGTCTGAAATAAGCACTTTGATGTAATTTAAGTATTTAACAATCAAGGGTCTCCACTCATATTAGTACTATTGACCAGTTCAGGTTCGTGAATACTACATAATTATTAATAAAAAGTTTAAACAAAATAAAAAAAATCTTGATAATTATATAATATTGAGAAAGTTATTACGTATATTGTCGTGATCTAAAAATTGCATGACTTACAGAATTAGGTCACTTGTAGACGAATAATCAAATCATAATAATGTAGCGTCTGTATTCCCTCTCAACCGATCATTATAATTTCCGAAAGGAGATGATTATTAGATACTAATCATGAAGTTCTTCACCTTTCTTATTTATAATCATAATATAAATTCTATTTTAAGAAGTAACTTGATATCAAACGTGAGTATTTATGATGATAATAATAATATTGATGATGGTCGTGGTTATGATGTAAATGAAATACCTATCAAAATGGGAAAAAGCAATATGGGATACTTATACTACAACAACTTCTACAACAACAACTACAACTACTACTATTCTACAACTGTTACTACAACTACTACTAATAATAATAAAGAAGAAGAAGAAGAAGAAGAAGAAGAAGAAGAAGAAGAAGAAGAAGAAGAAGAAGAAGAAGAAGAAGAAGAAGAAGAAGAAGATTTTCCCTTGCTAACAACGTAGATGATCTCTGCTTTAGACAATAAAAAACGATTTTTGGAAACCTCGAAGTTCAAACAATTTTATTTAGACCTTGAGACGCAATCCCATCATGGAAAACAAATATAGTGGAAGCAACTGTTCCAGTCGATAAAACAGTTACACAAATGAGAAGGAAAAGCCAGATAAATATCTGAACATTGCTGGAGAACTGAAAATAGAGGTGATAATTAGACTTATTGTCACATTGTAAACAATTTACAAAACCTTTTTAAATGATTCAGAGATTGCTATAATTGCAATTAACAAGAACAGTGAAAAGACTTGCTATCTCTTTATAGCCAGCAAAATATATCTGCTACTACTTGAGTAGGAATTTATGAAATAAAGCACATAAAATCATCTGCAATTTTGAGATTTAAACGGATCTCCAAATCGTAGCCAAAAAACTAGACCTGTTTGTAATCACCAAGAAGAAATGAACGTATCAGTTAGTTGACTGTTATATACCGGACCTATGAACATTAATCGGTATGTCCCAAACCTCATAAACAGATTGGACACTATTGTGAGGGGGTAATATGCTAACTGCGTTTTACTCGGTCTAGGCTGCCAGAGATGGGTGGCGGGGAAGCCCAGGATTCAGGTCATCCCAACCGACCCTCCTCAAGCCTAAGGGCACCGTCACCTAAGGGTCTAACCCTCCTTGGAGAGGCTAGGTTTAATGCCTGGCGACTTTTTAGGGGAATGCTGACGGGGCCTGGGGAATTTTAGGAGCCGATAGGCGTGTCTGGGCAATGGTCTTACGCCCAGACCCACCTTAAGAATGCCTTGTCTGTACTCTCTCGTTTGGTGGGGCAAGCGACAAATAGCTAAATATACTAACTGCTTTTGGCGGTGGCGTTTTTCACAGTCTAGGCTACCTGACATGGATGCCGGGAACCCCAGCATTCACGTCATGCGACCGATCCACCTCGAACCTCGGGGTGCTGTCCCCAAGGCTTTAACCCTCCTCGGCTAGGTTTATCGCTTGGCGCCTGAGGCGCTTCTTTTTAGGGGATTGCCGACGCGGCCCCAGGCATTTTTGGAGCCATCAGGCGTGTCTCAGCTACAGCCCTTCGCTCAGACCCACCTTAAAAAGTTGTGCTATATTTGTCCAGTTGGTGGGACGTATGACAAATACCAATATGCTGACTAAGTAGTTCACTACTAGCAGTGGTTTACCTTTTTCACGCTGCTGGCAAGTATTGTATTTTGTTAATGTTATAAAGATTTCCATTTCATTTCCAACCTCCATTTTGGTTATTTCTCATTCAGTAACCTTTTGTTTGGTCACAGCATAGACGTTGCCGGTACAGCAAATCAAAGAGTAAAAATGTAGGAAAGAATTTGATAACTTAATGGATCTTGCCGAAAAGTTAAAAATGTTGAGGAATATGAAAGTAACAGTGATATCAATTATTGCTGGAGCTTTTAGAACAATACAGAATAACTTAGAAAAGATACTAGAGAAACTGGAAACCCAAGTGTAGAAAAGGGAAAAATTTCGTATTTTGGTTTGGCGCGCAATTTAATTCGACACTTAATTTCACCCAACAGGATGACTTATCCTATTCAGTCTGGACCTTCATTTCCGGCCACCAAATCTTGTAAGCTGCCAAACACACTCTTTTTGGCTGGAGAACACCGACCAGTGCAGACGTCACATTGGCCGTTCTTCAATAGCGATGCTTTTTAGCTGGACAATGCCGCCCAGTGCAGACATCTCACTGCGCTCTAGAATAGCAACAGCAGCAGCAGCAGCAGCAGCATGGACAAACGAGGGAACCCATCTAACTTATGGATTCCTTACAAGGAATCCCTGTTGAATATAAATTAGATGCATTCAACATGCCTCGCACAGGCACAACTTTATGTCACCCCAAAATTGGCTATGTCGATCTGAGCGTAATCCCGCTCTCGACACGCTAGCTCTCAATTCACCTCTGGTCCACCTTAATGGAGATAACGCCTACTCTCCCCAAATACCAGACACGAAACTCACGGTGACATCCAAAGTTCAATTCCAACAACTGCAACATGTCTTTCGTCAAAATGCAACGAACACAATCCCTCACACGTCCGACGACACACGCTGCCATCTCAACTTCTCATAACTCAATTTCGTCTCAATACTCACAACCTTTCACGAGTCTTGCAGTATCAAAAGCAAACCCAATATTCCATGCTGCAAATAAAAACCTATTTCTAAAAACACCTTTCGACTATCGCCATCTCACTTCTTCATCATCCTCCTTTTATTTCTCACAACCCAGCGAAGGAAAATACACTCTAAGCGAGGAAACAACACAACGTAAACACACATACGTTACAACCATCTTCCTCGTTACTAACAAACCAACTTCTCCAGCTAAAATCATCCTACAAAAACTCAAGTTAAACAAGGAAGAATTCTCTTTAACTCAACATAATTAAGATCAGCTTGAGAGCTGAAAAGACTCGCTGTTCCGACGGGTATGAAAAAAATAGTAAAATCATAACAATTATTTAAATCATCGTTCTCTTAAAGATAATTGAAAGAAACGTTCGTGCAATTTGATTTAATAAGATCCATCAGCTAACACTTTGATTAATTGGTGTTTATGATGATACAAGAGTGGGGTTCGTAGTGTAATGGTCGACGACCCGAGTTCAAATCCTGGAAGAGACTGTTTGCATTTCAAGTGGTGCTAACACCCTCGGGAAAGATATGAATCCAACTATTCTCTTTCCAGATAGGAGTTAATAGTAGGACATACTAAGCTCTTTAACTTGGTTATGGCAACCGTTTTAGGAGAATAAAAACTCTGCTAAACCCCGCTTAAAAATTGACCTTGTGTCACATCTTTTCGCGCGTAAGTAAACTTGGCGACCATTGTCAAGGGTGACCCGAAGGCTCCCTTTTCAATAGCTACTACACGGAGGTCTAGGGAAGGGCGCTCCTACATTCCAGTGTAGTTCATCAGCCTCACAACATCGACAAAAACATACGGAACTGTCACATTTTTGTAACGCCAATCCTCTCGGACGGTGTCAATTGCAACGCGATCTCTAGTCAAGGCATCCATGTGGCACCATATCCTAACCCCACTGGGCTGATGTCATCCACAAGACCGGCCGTTGGTCCCGTATGGTCCAGTATTACAGGTTAGACCTAAGTCTCCGGTTTCAAATGTTGATTCGATTTCAGCCACATTGTGATTTTTGATCCTGGTGAGTAGTTATCGGGTCATAGAATTCTGAAAGCTTTCCGTTGGTCCACCTGCAAGCTTGTTGGGTGAGAATCGGATTAACAGAAAATAAATATGACCAAGCCGAATCGATTTTAGAGGGACAAAAGTTTATATATATATATATATATATATATATATATATATATATATATAACATCAACAATACATATAATAAAGAAAAGTTGAATGTTTCTTTTATATGAATGATAATCAACAAAACAAAAAAATACCTCGCGTAATTTTGTTAAACGAGAGAGGTGGCTTTGTTTTAACCCTTTTTGATTACGGTAGCTTTTTTGACGTTTCCATTCTCAGTGATAGTAATAATAGTAACAATTGTAGTCTTAGCTGTTGGGGGAAGTAATTCTCTTCTTCGTACTTAAATCAACAGCACATGTTAGCGGACGCTTTGTTCCAATCTCTGACGTCGCTTCCTTTCTTCTTCGAGTTTCCAACTCAACTCTCCTACTGTCTCTAACCCTACTCAACTTAACTGCCCGCTTGCTCCTTTTATTAAAAACGGAGTCGAACCATTTCTCAACACACTACTAAAATACAAAAAACTTCACACTCGCTTCATCTTTCGGTACCCTGACTGAATTGTCATTGTTCTAAGTTCATTAATAAATATGAGCAATTTTAGTAAACTTTACATAGATTCGCGTTGTTTTGTTTATCGATAAAATTAACCCTTTGATTAAGACATTCTTAATTCTATTTCCTATTAATAATCTGATATCTTTTGTACCCTTACAAAAGATTGTATTTTGTTTTCAAAATAAAATCTGTAACATTAATATTTTAAAGATTTTACAACATATCAACATTTTAGTTATTGAAAAATGCCTCTCTTTCCCTTGGCGTTTTCTGTTTTACGGCATATTTACCTTTATTGATAGTATTATCATCATCATTATTTCGGAGTGATACTTCCACGTTTTGCCCTATTAAGCCAAAATATTGCAAAACTTTTGACTCATTTTACTAATAATGATAGCAATTACAGTTGTTGTTCTGTGGTAGTGGTGGTTGTACCAACTGAATTAATCTGATGTAGATTTTCAATTTGGGGTTTATTTGATCAATCGGAATGATTTTATGTCCACTTAGTGACTCAAGCGTTAATATTCTCTTCCTATAAAAGTGATATTCACATTAAAGCAAATATTTTAGATCAGCAAACTTTGTATCATATATTCTATAAAACTAATATTTCATTTTCTTAGACAGTCTTAGTTGGTTGGTTGGATTTTCTAGCATATCAACCTTTGTAGGTTATTTAATGCCAATCAGATACTAACACTCCGAGCTAGAGTGGGCGTGGGAGCGATGGCAATGAAGTGAGGTTCCGCATTCCCCAAAGCTTCAGCATTACTGGAACCTTGCTATCAGATTGTTTAGAGTCCTATTAATACACAAGAAAAGGACTCTAGTCAAGTATATACTCGTATTTCAGACTTTATAGTCATCTTCAGGATGTTGAAGATGACTCTAAAGTATGAAATATATGTAGAGAAAAGTTGTAAAAAATAAATTCTAACATACCAAATTCACTTGCAGATCTATTAATTTTATATTTATTTTTCTCTCATTGAAGCAACAAAAAGAATATATATATATATATATATATATATATATATATATATATATATATATATAGAGAGAGAGAGAGAGAGAGAGAGAGAGAGAGAGAGAGATACAAAGAGAGAAAATAATATTTTTGAAAAAATTATTTAGAAAAACCATCAATTTTGGCGATATGTATACAGTACTATTATTGCTACTTCGGCTGTTAATGATACTATTATCATCATCATTATTATTATTATCATCATCATTATTATTATCATTAGAAGTAATAGTTGTTGTAGTTGTCGACCAAATTCAACTAAAATGAATTTTCGGCATCGAGGTTGAAGTTTAAAGTCTGAAATTCCATTTCAATACTTGATGTTAGATGACATGACAAATCTTAAGTGTATAATGTCATCCTTTGCCCTTTTACTTGTCTCTTTTGTCGTAACAATAAATAGAACAGTCATTTTAACAGTCATTTTTTCTCCTGTAGATCACTGAAAAGTATTAACAACCAAAATTCAGGTTAGATGAACTTTTTTAAGTTTATTTAGTCAAGAGATTAAGATTTCATAGTTGGACATAAAATAAAATGAATTAAGACAACTCCCCCGTGATGTTTTCAACAGCTGGTAACTCTTATGTAAATGAAAAACGTCATCGTATAAAAACTGGAGGCCAACAAAACAACTGCTGAAATGTACATGGTGATCAATGCAATTAAAATAGTGTAAAAGAGATCATATCAACATTTTCACTTCTAACCAGTAACGTTGTCTCTATTGTATATTTGGTAGTTGATTTAGAGGGGAAAAAGTAAAATAAAATTTGCTCCTAAATTACATGTTGTAGAATGTGACAGAACATCAGAAAGCGCTATCATTTTACTACACATTTTTCTATGTATATCTGCAAAGTATGAGATAAAATACACCAAACTAAATCAAATTCTAATCTCTACACATGGCAATTATTATCAGCTTGATTGAAACATAGATTTTTTCACTCAACAAAACAATTCACTGATGAAATATTCAATTTTCTCTTAATCATCCAAATGATTGAACTGCAAATTTTTAAAGATATTTTAATATAAACGTAATGCTAATATTCATAATTTCTAAACAAGATCTAAATAAAAATCACAATATCAATATAATCAACCTCACATCTTCTTTAGCAAATATGGATTAGCTAAGATTATTTTCTTAAAAGTAAAAGTAACTTTGAAAAATATATAATCTTAGTCAATTCATATTTTCTATGTTTTAATATAAACTGATGAATATATATATTTATATTCATATTTACTTGCTAATCAAAAGGTTAGTTAGTCATATGGAATTTATTTAGTTACCAAACATATTGTAGTACTACTTTCCATTGATCTTACGGGCATTTCAACCCCTCTGTGGTCGCCCTCGCCTACGGTCGCCAACTTTACTTTTACTTATTCCTCGATAAGAAAGAAAGAAAGAAATCATAAGTCATTAATGATTATATACGAGGATCAGTAAATAAGTTTCCAGACTTTTTTCGTATGGGCACTTTTATTGATAGTACACTCATGAAACTCTAGTCCCCTTCGAAGTAATCTCCTCCGGCTACAATGCATTGTTATACCGTTCCAACAACTTCTGGAAGGCCCCATGGAAGTCCTCTTGTGTTAGCGTGTCAATGACCTTCGTTACAGCCTCTTTCATCTCCTCAATTGTTTCATAATGACAGCCTCTGAGCTTAGGGAATAAGCAAAAGTCACAGGGAACAAGGTCTGCACTATAGGGAGGGTGAGGAACTGTCTTGATGCCCATCTTGGTCAAATAGTCTGTGACAAGGATGGAGTTATGGACTGGGGCATTGTCCTGCTAGAAATGCCAATGACCCAATTTGAAGAGTTCTGGCCTCTTCCGACGGAATCTCTTCCTGAACCCCCTTAAAACCTCCACATAGTAACCCTAACCCTAACACTAACACTTTGGCCAATCAACTCTGGTGTATTGACTTCCTTACTCCTCCCACACCTCACAGACTCTCTGCCTTCCTTGAATCTCTTATGCCACTCAAAAACCGATTCTCGATTCATGCAAGATGCTCGAAAAGCAGTCTGAAGCATTCCATAGGTTTCTGCGGCGGAATTTTTTCCAAGTTTAAAACAGAATTTTATTGCATATCGTTCTTCTAAAGTTTCCTCACGTCCAGATTGCATTTTTGAAATTGACCAGCTGTGACAATCAGGCTTTAGTAGGGTGTATTCCAATTCCTGCAGTAGCGGTTTATTTGAACCTGAAATCATGAAAATTGGTCTGTCATCTCATAAGAAGTATAGCAATAACATACTGAATTTTCAAGAGTCTATGACAATTTCAAATGCCCGTACAAAAAAATGTCTGGAAACTTATTGAAGGCACCACGTATAATAAAATAAGATATTGCACCTAAAACTGCACATAACTATATATATAAACATGTGTGTGTGTGTGTGTGTGTGTGTGTTATTATCAATGAGTTAGTGATTATTTGTTTGGTCATCCATGAATGTCAGTTACTATGTTCCCTACAGTAAATTGCAGCGTATAAGTCGAACTTTTAAACCTGAAAAAATTTCCACAAAACAAGTGGCCGACTCATACAGCTAAAACCCAAAGCTTTACTATTGGTTAACTACTCGGTTGTAAAGAATTGGATTTTAGTCCAAGAAAAATTTATAAAGACCTACAGTAAATTGCGGCCAACAAATCTGAAAAAAATCTACAAAACTCGAGGTTGTCTTATATAGTAGGGATAATATCCAAATCTTTACCACAGAGTGGTCAAACAGTTAAACAGTACTTCTGGCAATCGATATACATCACTTACTGTAACTCTAGCAAACTGCTATAAACATTCCCTGTTTAAATTTTATAGATTAACTAAGAGATTAATATGAAATAATAAGGCTGTAATTCAAATTAAGTATTATATTAAAACAATATCACCCACCGTTTCCAACTGCAGATACTCTGACAATGAACACAAACAGGGCCATCACAGTTATAGTTAAGTTTTTTGCTTAGATGTGGTACAAGGCTATATGTAAGGGGCACCCAATGAGACAGGAAAATCACAGTATCCTACCGTATGTTTGGGGTTTGACCTATACCTGCAATGTAGGTCGAACCATACCTGCTGTATACCAGAATTTTGAGCAAAAATCTTGAAGTAAACATATATTCCATGTTAACTTGTTCGCTACAATTAATGGTATGTGTTCATTTTGAAATACGTCTATTAATCTTTCTGTTTTTCAATGTCTTTTCATATAATCTCCTCCTCTTTCTTGCTAGTGCATATGCACGTGCATTTCAGTAGTGCGTCTTCCCTGATGTTTGTTTGCAGTAAAGGACAAGATTTCGAATACAGATTTTCAAGGCTGATAAATGCTTCCCACCTGTAAAGGCTGCAATTCCCTCGTCGTATAAATATCCATGAATGATACATGCATATCATAATGTCGCTGTTTATTTGTGTTTGAATACAAACGTCAGCCATTATTATTTATTTCCCACGAACAAAGGACTACCTCGATATGGTATAAATAACTACAATTAAAGATAACTTCCCAAAGCAATTCCTTTTTTCTCACCAATACCTCGCAGGCGCCGGCGCCATTGTCACTCTCTGGTCGCCATTAACTGTTTGTGGCGTTGAACTTTGACAGTAGAAGGAGCCTATGAAAGACGCGGGAAAACGCTTGTCTGCTTCCTTCATAAATGACAGCAGACGCTTACAAACGTGGAGGCCATGACTGGAGTTGCTTTTAAAAGAAATGTTTCACAAGTGTTCATCTCCGCCACTCAACATGAAGAAGGAGGATAGACAAAGAGGGCAAAACTTTCTTTTAGCTGCTTTATTTTTGGTCTATTACTTGAAAACAAAAGAGACCCCAAAAACGTCATCAGTTAAAGACATAAAGTGGAAATTGTTTTTCTTTCTTCTATACAAAGTAAATACATTCGAATAAACATTTTTTAATCGTTTGTGGGTGCGTAT
>OY757943.1:31847607-32025107 GCA_963585895.1 Sepioteuthis lessoniana
CGGAAACTTTTTCCTTGATATTCTTTAACTTTCAATTTAGCTTGACGATTAACTCTTGGTTTGAGATTATTCTTATTCAAAAGACGTTTGAAGTTCAATCCAGGGTTAAAGGGTCGGATTTTCAGTGGATGTTTCATGCAGGTGATTTTTTGATGTATCTTCTTATATTTTTATGTATTTTTAAAAAGACATTTTTGTATATTTTTCGGTCAACTATAACTAAGGTTTAAAGTGTTTTTTGAATATTTATATTTAATTTTTAGTTTAGTTTTAGTTGGTTTGTCTTTATGACATATCAACCATTCTAGGCTATTTTACGCCAAATCCATTTTTATACATATAAACAGTTCTATTTCAGATAATTCAATTTAGCACAAGTACAGTTTTTTGCTTACACACAGCTTAATGTAAAACAGTTCTATTTCAAACAATTTAGTTTAGCATGAGTACACAGTTTAAATGTAAGAAACAGTTCTATTTCAAACAAATCAGTTTAGTTAAGATAAGTTTAAATGTCAAAAACAATTCTATTTCAAACTATTCAGTTTAGCCAACAAAGTTAAATGGTTTCAAGTATTGCTATGTATCACGAACAATTCAATTAAACATCAGTCATTTATTTACACACAGTTAAATACAAAAGCAGTTCAGTTTAGCATAAGTACGCAGTTTAAATGTCAAAACATTTCTATTTCACACAATTCAGTTTAGTATAAGTCTACGGCTTAGTCTGTTCGACCCATAGATAGAACCTTATCAGTTGGTACCACTCCGGGTCAGAGTGGACCTGGGAGGAATGGCAATGAAGGGGTATTCTGCATTCCTCAAAGCTCCAGCATTACTGGAACCTTGCCATCAGATTGTTTAGTGTCATATCTAGGACACTGGTTAAGAGGGGAGTCTTACCCCTCTGCAGAGGTGCAGTCGGTGTATTCCACAGCCTCCATCCACCCAACTGGGCCATTTATTTAATTTAATTGATTGGTTTTAATGACATGTCAATCCACTTTAATTCTATGCTTTAAAGTTAAGGAATCACGTTCATATTTATGTTTTTACTTCCTAAGAATATTTTGTCTTTTTCAGTAAACTGATCTATTTGATCAATAGATGGAATCCAAACAGATACTACCACTACAAATCTGAGTGGACCTGGGAGTAATAGCAATGAAGTGGTGCTCCACACTCCCCAGAGATCCAAAATTGGTACCTCAACATCAGATGCAGTTTAAAATATTTTGCTGAGTCTGATTGTCAGGAATTTTTGTCAATCAGTTAGTTTGAAAAGTATCCTATCTTTGATGCTTCTACGGTGAATTAAACCAAATCATGTTTATTTTCTTATTGTTTTTTCCTCATTCTCTGGGACTTAATATTGTTGATTGATTTGTTTGCTTTGTTTAAATGGCATATCAACCTTTGAGTGTTATTTAATACCAAAGTCATCATCACTGGCCCCATAATCTGGTGTGCTTATGTGGGTGGTAGTCATGTAGCATGCTTTGAGCAAGAATAGCCTGGCAGAGTCCTTCCCTCACCAGGTCTACAACTGGTTTGAATTTAGAATTTTCCTTCTCTTAGATCGGTTGCCCTATCAATAATAAAGAGCCAGTCTACCCTACTATTTACTCATAGCTGGATAGAAAATGAATTCAGTTCCCGAGAGTATTAGCACTATATGAAATGCAAGTAGCCTTGTTCAGGATTTGAACTTGAGTAGCCGTGTCCACTTCCTACGTCGATAACCGTTACGCCATAAGCGCATATACATTTATTAGTAGTATCTTAGTTGTATTGCAAAATAGCGTTCAGTTCTAAATATTGAGCTAATGTGTTCAAATAGTTAACTGAGTTTGTATCCGGTAAAAAATAGTTTGTTTGTTTTTTTTTGCAAAGTCTGCAATTTCTAATTTGCAATAAAAACGTGCCGTGAACTTTTGCACACACTTAATGTATAAAGTTTTTTCATGACATCCAATGCAGCTGAATGAATCCAACACAACTACAAGCGAATTTTATCCACAACATTTATTGTTATTTGATCAAGTTATTTATAAAACATTGGCCAAACATTTGCTCTTATCAGATTACAAATCAGTTTTGTTTGGCGAATCACTACTTGAACGTTGCGGGAATGAAATAAATAAATTCTAGTACGAGTCGTTTTTGCATAACAAACTGTAGCTGTTTCCGGAATGAGACAAAAAAAGGGCAAATTTCGAGTTCAAACAACTTACAGTGGCAGGACGGTAAAGAAAAAGTTTTTTTTTTAGTTCAATTCAATGTTTCATCATCGACGTCATGTTCTACTCTTCTTTAAAATTTGCCTTTTTAGTCTTTTCTTTCTCTTTCTTTATATCCTTTTCTCTCTTACTTTCTTTTTCTTTCTTACTTTCTTTTTTCTGTCTTCTGCATTGTTTCAATACATTACATTTTTTTTCTCCTCTCTTGATTTTCTTTCTCTTTCCTTCCTTTTCATCATCTTTTTCTTTTTCGGCTTACAAATTGATCTGGCACGTGTCGACCTGAAGATTTTTAGCTCAAAATGCAGGGTTAGACTTTTACCTGCTTTATTAGTCGACCCCCAAATATACAGTAAGCCCAATAACTTTTATTTGAAATGTTATGATATACAAGTACAGTAATAATGCCAATGTGAGTATATTCTATGAGCTACCATAATGTCCTATTACACTTTCATTACTCCAGTAGTTTATGGAGAACGAAAATTTTCCTTAAAATCAGAATTACATCATACATCTATGAAACATGTAAGTCTTATTCATTAACGATTATATTCCTTTTAATTCACAATATATTGCGTTATCATGAAATTGCACAGATAAAAGACATACCGTAGTTATCTAATTGGCCATCTGAGTACAGTGACGTTCCTGTTTGAGGTTACTTTCGGTGCATTAGGTTTTAAAAACGGCGTGTGATATTGTCTACAAATAATTCTTAATTTGTGTTACAGTTTTATCATTTTCCATTAATCTCTGCGTTAATTTGTTAAATATGATCACTAAACACGAGTTTAACTGAAAATATGTGTAGCGGTCTGCTGGATTTACAATAAGTAGTATATATCAAGTTCTGTTCCACTGATTGACCATTCTGTAGATTTGGATTTTCTCCCTTCTGTATAAGTCGACCTCGCGTTTTCTAGAGATTTTTTAAGGCTTAAAAGTCACCCAAGTAAATGATGATCGAATAGAAGGCAGGTTGATTCAATTTTTCACGGAAGGGAAGTCTATGGCCGAAGTTGAAGTGGAAAACATGGTGTGGGAAATTAGTGGACGTTTATAGGGGTCTGACCGGATAAAACGGGCTTTAATGGAGAAATCACAAAAAAAAAAATGTCAAATCTGCCTTCGAAACAAGATTGTCCAGTGTTCACATGTACCCTGGGTGAGTAGTGTATTTCTGGCAGAAACTGCTAGTCCCTTGGAAGTGTGTATGTGTGTGTGTGGGGGGGGGCAAGCGGACTGTTGAAAGAGACGTTTCACTGCTGCTACATTCGTTGAAATACCAGGATAGGTCACCATGGCAACAGATGATGCTGCCATGAAGTGAAATTTCGGTATAAGCAAAGACAGATAATTAAAAATTTAACCTTGGCGTAGTAATTCATTAAACTTTTCGCTTCTATGTGGCCCAAACCGTATGAATGGTGTATTCTATAAGACTCGAACTCACTAGTAAAGGTTTATTATTCTAGCTTGCTAGCTATTACACCACTCAAGGTGCCCACTTAACATGGGCGTAAAACAAGAACAAGATGTCTGAACATTCATTTATTGCGTCTCTTACAGATGGATTCACCACGTTTTTGTTCAGCTCGAAGTTCAGCATCGGTCGGATTTTTTTCTTAGTCGATTGAACTACAGTCGCCATAAATGTTAAGGCTTTCCTCCTATCCCCCCCTAGAGAAGGGATTTATCCAACTTCCCACCAAGTCAGATTTGATATGAAGTCATTGTGAGAGGAGACACGCGTGAATCGAGACTCGTGCATAGCCATTTACAAATAATCCTTGTTCCCTTCAGCATTCCCCATCAATGGCGCCTCATACGCCGATCAATAAACTCAGCCCTGTCCCATTCAGAGAAGGGAACGTGTGCTACCCGGAGAGAAACTCCCTTCAAACCAAGCAATTAACTTTAAATCACCCACCCGGCTTGAACACCAGGTACAGAGTATGAGAATATAATTTTCCATCACTTTTCTATCTCACTTTTTACAGAATACGCCTAATAATTCAACTTATTATTCAATACTCGAGTTTCTTTCTCCTAGGACCATTCAACCGCCCATTTCTTGCCGTCGACCTCTCTATTTTGCAGAAATTATTTTCCCCTTTGGATTTTGCTCTTGTAATTCCATGATTTCAAATATTCAGTCGTACACATTACTCTTCCCTAAATTATACATTTTCTTTCCAAATGTAATCTTTCCAAATTCGTTTTTCATGTCCCCGTCCATTACCAGATACATGTTGTTAATGATTTTGTCTAGGATATTCACCCAATGTTTTAATGGTGTTTAATGCATCACTAGCTCGATAATTCAAGTCCCTTCCATTTACCATTTTCATGCTGACTTCTCTATTTCAATTCTCCACAAAGTTCATAGGCAAGCAGGACAGTTGTATAACCCGTGTCGACAAAAACACTAGCATTCTCTCCCTCCATCAAAATGTAAGTTTAGAGGCACCTTTATTTGTCTGAAGGAGTAGATATCGGTCCAGTAGACTCCTTTCTCTGGCTACAATATCCTGTTAATGTTACCTGACTGATTGCATCTCTGGCAAATTATGTCTGGCTCTTGCCACATGTTCTCCTCAACACCAAATGCGTACAGTAAAGTGTGTCTCGACACATTTTGCATATACTTCGGGTTGTCAGTTGAATGAAATAAAGAACAAGGAACTGAAGGTTAATCACCGCGAAGATCGCTAATACTGCTGTTTTGATAGTGCTGGTCGCATGGAAATTTATAAATAGTTTTAACTAGAATAATAGTGAGTTATGAAGATGACTCTAAACTGAATCTGGAGATCTGAAGAGTGTAGAGTACTCCTTCATTGTCATTACTCCCAAGTCCACTCCGACACTGAGTGATAGTAACTGGTAGAGTCCAATCTATGAGTTAAATAAATGAGTTATATTTAATAAAACGGTACTGAAAGAAAAACAACAACACAAAAATTGTAAATATGAATGCAGAATGAACACAATTCCCTTGCAAATCGGCATAAAATAACCCTAGACAGGTTGACATGTGATAAAAACCAATCAATCAATCATAGAATAATTGGTTTTACTTTTTCCTTTTACTTTATCTTTTCTTAATGGTGGTTGAAGTGATCTTGTAGGATCTGGGGTGGTTTGTGATGTTATTTGGCTGATTAGTGCGAAGTTGGGAGTGAGGAGCGAACTATAAAAGCCAGAAAAAAACAGATGATTTTCCTTCCGTCTTCTCTTTTTTTTATTTTGGTTTATTTTTATTTTTGTACTCTGTGTGTGACACGTGCACAAAGATCGTGAAGTCTGGAAAGTTAATTGTTAAGTTGTACACGGTTTATGGAAAGGAAAAGGGGTAAAACAGAAGTGAGGGATATATAGTGTTTATTTAAATTTTGTTTAACATTACATTTATTTAACCTCTTTCTTTCTTTCTTTCTTTCTTTCTATTTTTTTTTTTTTTTGTTTTCTTTCGCCTTCTACATTTTTTCTCTTTATTTAATCGTTTTCTTAGTCTTTATCTTCTCTTCTTGATGTTAACTCAACAAGTAGCGAGAAACATATCGGCTTCAAGTGATTCTAAAATTTTATAAAACTAAAAAAATCTTGCTCCCTTCAAAACAGCTGCATTTCAATTTTGTAAAAATAATATTGTAAGTGCTCCCTTCTGACTTTAAGAATGACAAATATTTTTTATCTTTGAAAATCACTTACACAGTCAAACATATAATCAAATGGCATTCTTATTCCAAAATGGTGGCGTCTGTTTTATGTCGACATTTATAAACAGATATATGCACCATACAAACTGTCCCTAATCACACAAAATTGCAACTTCTATGTTCACAAGCAGGAATACATGAATATATTAAAATACCAATGGAAAAATAGGCACATTTGACGTTTATAGAAAAAAGTTAAATATGCAATTTCAGAGTTTAGGGAGAAAGAAATGATTATGAAATAACAGTAAAATGATAAAGAAAAAATTGTTCCCCTCTTTTTAAATTTAAAACACCAAAAAGAAAATGATTTCGAGTTTGTGTCGTCGGTGTTGAATTTGTGCAAATCAGATTGATTGATCTTAACAGCATGTAAACTCGTCGGAGGTTATTTTATGCATACAGATTAGAGAATTGCTTATATTGTACATTTACAATTTTATGTAGTTTGCGATCTTTTACGCACACAGTCAAGTGATATCAAGTATTCCTCTATGATTCAAATGATTTGCAAACAGATCTAAAGGAGCCATTGATGAAACCCGAACAGGTACCACGACTTTAAGCCAGGACCTGGGAGTAATGGCAATGAACGAGAACTTCATACTTCTTAGTGCTCCAGAACTAGAGCCTCACCATCAGATACAGTTTAGTGTCATACCATGGGATACAGTCAGCACAAATCCCAGATCACTGAATCATTGACAGTGAAGCACAAAATGCAAATTCATAAAATTGTTATTTGTTTGTTTTTAATAGATCATGAAAATTATACAACTTGAAAAATGTCTTTGCTGTTCCTCCATATTAAATTTACCGTGTATACTCGTGTATTGGTCAAATTTTAGCAAAAATTAAACGTTAGTCTATACATGAGTAATAATTTTATCAAGTTGAAATTCTAATAGAAAAGATATAGAGCAACTCTTGGCTTCAAAGATGACATAAAAAACGTGACCATATATCAAAAGTCGACCTATACACGAGATCGATTTATAGATTGGGTTAATTCAGATATACCTTGCTTATTGTATTTTATTCATAATCTAACAAAATCTTGCATAATAAAGTGTCTAGGCACCTCATGTGATATAAATATAAATGATTTAAGCTGAAATTCATTCACAATTTACCATAAGTTCATACAGAAACTACATCTGATATTTTTCTTTCTTTCTTTCTTTCTTTCTTTTCTTCGAAAAAACTGCACTCTATTTATTTTTCTTCTTTTATCTCTTTCTTCTCTTTTTGTCCCTTCTGTGCGCTTGAATTGAATTCTTTTTTCATTTTTTATATTCTTCTGTCCGTTTCTTGTTTCCTCTTCTTCTTCTTCTTCTTCTTCTTCCTTCATTCCATCCTTGTCTTTCCACGTCGTGTCGGAATGGCCATTTTCAATCATATTCAGGAACTTTTTCGTTATGCCTTTATAGGACTTTTTCTTTCTTACAAATTCATGAAGAAATACATCCTGGTCCCGGCACCATACATGTATTATATTACTAGCCGGCCTCACCAGAGCTTTCTCCCGGACAGTCTTCGAAAATCATCGATCATCGTTTCTAGCTTGATGACAGAAGAGGATAGCAAATACGTATTTATATTTTAAACTTCCCCTTTTTATTTCGGTGTAGATTTCATTAAAGAATCGGCCCTTTATTCGTGCTTAATATCTTCATTGTCATTTAGAAGGAGGAGAAACTACTTTACTAAATTAATTCACTGTAACTCCTGTGGGCTCAAATTCGCCGAGGGAATTTAAAGGTTAAACTCCAGTTTTGCAACTGCTCCGCTTTTTGTCTGGGTCTCAGCTAACTTTTAGAATCTCTGTAAACATGCTAAGCACGTGACATCTCTCACCCAGTCAGAACACAACTCTCCATAAAACCTAATTTCATATTTTCTCAAACAGCTATACCGACAAGGAATAAATGATTACCTCATGCTTGTCACTGAAAGCTTCCCTCATACCTGCAGGTGTTGACCTCGGGGTTATATATCCGTTGCAATCTTCTGCACCAATGCCTTACTATTCAACATTTATAACTCAAGAAGAATTGTTGAAATTAATAAATCCAGAAATACTCACAAATCTGATTCAAATTTGAAAAACTTTTACACGTACAATCCATCATCATCATCATGTGATGTGTTGCAGTATTTGTATATGTTAGTGGCAACGCCCTCAGATGAATTTGAGGTGGTTCCACCCATATTTTAAGACTGTCTTCGGTGACCTTTTCGGGTATGATGTTTGAAAGTAAAGAATAGCTGACAAGTGGATTCAAGGATTGTTCTGGAGTTATGTGAAAGAAAGAAGAGAGAAAGAGAAGAATGTTGTAAAGAAATCACTGAACCATTAAAAGAAGAAGAGATTTTAAAATGATAAAAATATGAAAAGGGGAGGAAAAGAAATATTGGAATATTGAAAAGTAAATATGGAAAACAAAATAGAAGAAAAATATAGAATAAATCAATGAGAAAGAAAGAAAGAAAGAAAGAAAGAAAGAAAGAAAGAATAAGTAAATGAGAAAGAAAACGAAAAGAAACAATAAATAAATGAAAAGAAAGAAAGAATGAAGTGATACAAAATGATACAAATGATACAAAAAACTAAGAAAACAACAATTAAACAACAAAAATTAGATTTTAAAAGATTATGAAAATGGCTGCCAAAATGATTTTTTAATTTAAAGACGCCATGATGGTTGGTTGGTAAATAGTATCAAAGACACAATGAAAAACGTTATATAAAAAAGGAAATTAGAAAGGTAGAAAAATGAATATAAATTTTTGTATAAATATGTTTTAATCAATGTAGGAGAAAATGTGTAAGTTAACGTCAGTTTTTTTTATGAGACTGTTCGTCAAATTTTGTGTGTGCATGAATATATTTCAATAAATTATTCTCTTGGATGCATGTGTAGGTATATCTATGAAAGATTTATGCATGTCTATCTATGTATGCACTCTTTGAATGCTTTTATATTGATAGTCTATTTGGGTGTGTTGCTTACAGCAGACAAAATATCCTATCCAGTCTTTTTTTATTTTCTTTTTTTTGTCATGATAATAAAAAAGATGACTAATTTTTTTTACATGTAAACATGGCATTTTCACTAGCTTTTAATAACTTTAAAACTATTTGATTTTGATTTTTTCTAATAAAAGTTTAAGGACGTCTTAATAACAAAAATACTAGTCGTCCTTCTTCCTTGTGATATGATAACCTTTTTTTGTCTGAAAAGTATCGGGATTGTGTGAGCTATTGGTGAAAAGAGGATAAGTGTAATCATCTAATATGATATCTTGGGATTACATAACTGTGATCCTTGTTTTCTGCAACCATTGCCTTTTTTCTCATGCTTATACCTTCTCTTTTTTCACTTTGTTCAGTTATGGGAAATGAGGAACGAACGATGAACTCCGAGCAACGATTAAACCAGAAATATTTAATCCGTTTGCAGAAAACTCCGCAAGTCTATGGAGATAATATCATGTCGTGCACATGTGTTTGTGAGTGGCACAAGAGGTTCAAAGAGGGTCATGATGAAACAAAAGACGACTTTTGGAGCGGGAAGCCTTCAATAAACAGAAATGAAGCCAAAGTTGAGCGGAAAAGGTAGGTGGCGTGTGACGGTCGATGGTTGATTGTCTGAATGATCGTAAGTCTGTTGGATATGAAAAATGACAGTATCTAGAAGATTGACACAGCAGATCTGGGCATACGAAAAGTCTACGCAAAAATGGACTTGCGCAAAAACTGAACCAGACTTGCTTTGTGTGAATCAATGGCGATGAGACATGGATTTTTAGTATGACCTGGGAACGAAGCGCCAGTGAAGTCAATGAAAATCTCGAAAGCGAGATCCTCAAAGTCAAAAGTTGAAGTTATTTTGATCACATTCTTCTGTGTGAAGGATTATCAATTAGCTAGTCTTCAAGGAGATCCTCCGACGTATTCTTCGCTCAGAGACGAGAGTTGTATCCTGACAAATCATGGTTGCTTCACCACGACAATGCACCTGCTTACAACGCCCTAAACATTTTATTTCAGCTCCTTTATTTCACTCCTTTCGGTTTTTTCACACCAACTTTAACTGATGATTTTTCACTGAAGCCATTACAAGTCTCCTCAAATCTCCAACATTCTTATTTTCTTCTGAGCGTTCTAGCTGATCTGAACAGCTGGATTATCTTTATTTTTCCTCTGAGCACTTGTCCCCACTCAAGTCTCTTTTCCATTTGAGTTATTTAATGTTTGGGTCTTCTTTTTTTTTACACAAACAATTATTATCACCGTCCTTTTCATGTTCTGTAGTTGGAATCCACCAGTTGACAAGTTCTTTCCTTCTTTTTAGGTCTGGTCCTCTTCCAGAGTTTCATTTTCTGGGACAGATTCTGGTTTGTGCATATACCAATTATTGTCACTTATTATTATTATTATTATTGTTTGAGTGTGGGTCATGGTTATTTTTTGATGGCTGTTTTTATTCTCATCCATAGAAGCCACTCTTATAGATGAGCAGCTGCAGTTCCCCGATCGTACTGACGATACTGAGCGTTAAGTCGCAAAACTCACGTCCAGGACCAGGTTAGGTACTGAGTATGGCCGTCAATGGGTTTATTCAAATACCTTCACGTCCGTCATGCTGCTTCCCATGTGTACGTAAAAAAAAGGGGGGAGGGCTTTAATTTCCCTTAAGTTTTAACTTAGTTAAAGTACTGGGCTTGGGTACATTAGTCAGAGTTTTCGGTATATTTTCACCTATCTTCTGATACTGACACTAAAATGCGTTTTTTTTTTTTTTGTGGCATTGGGACTTTTACTTAGGCTGTTCTTCTAAACTACTGTTGGTGGGGGCTTTAACAATTTTAAACTTTTAGAAAAGAGTCGAAACTTTTTTGCCGTGTACGCTGACAATTTGAACAGAGTCATATATTCAATTTGGGTTTACAGTAAAAGTGTCTTTACGTTTAAAACACAGAGTTCAAGCAACATTTTACAAAGAATAAAACAGCATACAGTTTTGTAAAATTTTCGGCATTTTAAATTAGTAGGACTTAAAGACATATTAATTTTTGCAGTTATTTTTTTCTACTGGCACGAGCGAGTTTTCATCCCTTTTGTTCTGTCTTACTGTTTACTTATTAATGAATTTAAATATCATTTAGGGAAAGTCTACTGCTTAGGTAGGGGGAAACTAGGTATTTCGTCATTTAAAAGAATTTTTTTTTGTGTGGTGGCATTGGGATTTTAGTCCCATGGGAAACGTTAGCGGCGAGAGAAAAAAGAGCACACGTGAAACAGCCTCCAAAAGCTATCGAAAGAACCCAACAAACACAAATGCCCGAAAACCAAAAACGGCACAATATCAATTAGCAGGCATATATATAAAGGAACAGACAGAATACATACAAAATCAGATAGATAAGATTAGAGACTCAGTGGAAGATAGGCAATCTAGGATAGCCTGGCAAACGAAGTGAGTAGAAGGAAGGGCACAGTCAAAGCAAAACTGAAAGCTGCAAACCAACAGGAAAGAATAAAACTGTGGAAACAGCATTTCGAAAACCTACTAGGAAACCCACCGAAAGTAACGCATGAACCAATCACTAGAATAATTAGTAAGCAATTGGACATTAAACTAGGACCGTTCACTCAAGAAGAACTCGACTCGGTTCTTAGAAAAATTAAAAATAGGAAAGCTGCAGGACTGGACGAGATTCCCTCAGAAGTATGGAAGACCAGACAATTCGACGACATACTGCTCCGACACTGCAACGCAGTCTACAATCAAAATACGATAGACAGATGGATGAAGGGATGCATCCTCTCCTTCCCTAAAAAGATGACCTCGGATTAGCCAAGAACTAACGAGGCATAACATTTACATCCATAGCAGCCAAAATTTACAATGCCCTACTACGAAACTGCAGGACACTGCTGGAGAAGCAGGGACGAGTTCATAAGTGATGTACTCCTATGGAACCCTCATATGGCCGGACAAAAGCAAGACGATCAGCTCGAACATACGTACAGCAGCTATGTGAGGATACGGGATATAGCCCTGAAGACCTTCTAGAGGCGATGAACGATAGGGAGAAGTGGCGAGAGAGGGTCAGGGATATCCGTGCTAGCGGCATGACATGATTATTATTATTATTATTATTATTATTATTATTATGTTGAGCATCGCCCATAAATTAGGGCAATTTGCCATTTTTTTATAAACATTTAATTTTCTTTCAAAGATATCAGGATTTCTTCTGGTAGATTATTCAATTAAAACGGACTGCATGAAGTATCATTTATTATTAAACTCTACAGCACTGAATGTCTGTAACAAAAATAAGATTACAATGTCTCTCTAACAAAAAAATGCATATATATATATATATATATATATATAAGTTGGCGACTTTTCAATAGCTACAACACCGAGGTGTATATATATATATATATTATAAATAATACCTAATAATATTCGTTTTGACTGTATATTCCCCTAAAAATAATAAAATTCAGGTATATTTGGTTTAAAAGAAACTTTTTATTATCTTTTTTTATCTATGTACTAATAATAAGACGAGAAAATGTATGCGTCTGTTTGACTTTTTTATCAAAATGTTTGCATCTAGCAATTTGAAAATTCGTCTACATATGCAAATTTTCCTAATGAATCAAGTTGTGTTAATAATAATTTGCCTATCCGCCGTTAGTTTGTAAAAATAATATAGCTGAAAGAAGGTCAGGGTTTTTATTCTGAAATTAACAGGAATATGAAAAGCTTCTCCGTTGAATTAAATCCACTTTATAAATTGAATGACCATGACGAAGCCCTGAAAGTGACCGTCCCCTCTGTGAGAGTAGGGATGTAACTACAAGACACAGGTTAATTAGCCGCACATTTATCATGATTAATTAATTTGGTATCGTTTGTGTGCGATGTAGATCAGTGGTAGAGTTTTAGTATTGCATTCTGTGGTCGCTGGTTCTATCTCCAGTTGAGGAAGATCATAGTATACACTGCTGATGAAACCTAATTAGGTCGAAACAGTTGTCCAGTGGTTCTGTATATCGAACGCAGAGCTTGCCGAATTTTCTGGTCATGGTAAGTAAGGTTGGCGACCGTAGTCAAGGGGGACCCGAAGGCTCTCTTTTCAATAACTACTAGACAAAGGTGTAGGGAACTGCGCCACTCCTTTCCCTAGTTTACTCCACTTTACCCTTGATCCATACCTTATAATACTGAGTGTTAAGTAAGGAGGCATCAAGTACCATTTTTGAGTCTTTGGTATGACTCGACCTGGGATTGAACCCTGGTTTCCTGGGCTTTTGGCGAACACTTACTGCCAGGCTAATGGACCGGTTTATGTTAATTCAATATATAATTTCTCTATATATATTTAAAAAAAACGTATGTCTAAATCCACTTTATTGCCCTATCCGTGTGTCAAGCACAAAGTAAATTCTTAAAAATACAAAGAATATCGTTGCACTCATATTCCTATTTCATATACACTTTATATTGACTCTCATAAGTTCAAATTTAATCTTGAATGCCAGCGTGTTTCCTTTTCTCCCCAAAGTTACTTTCTTTTATTACACTATTCTTATCTCTTGTTAAGCAAGTTGTTCATCATTATTGAATAATAAGCAAAGCAGACAAAGAAACCAAGAAGATCCTCGAAGAGTGTATTCTAGTTTCTATGAATCAAGCTTCTTTTTGCGCGGCCAACTTCATTTTAGGATCTTCCAAAAGTCAATGGCCAAGTTTGTCAAGATATTTGCTGGAGACGTTGGATTGCAGAAGAATGATGACCAGTGGAAAGCAACATTGTTAGAAGCTTCTGTATCTCAAACATCCAAAAGTCTTATGTGGGTTTTCATGCTATTACAGTGCTGTTAACTATCCCATCTGTTTTTAACTTTGACTCAAGTATCATGATGACCTTATTAGTGAGTTCAACAGACTGACTCTGAAAATAAAGTACACGGATCACCTCTACAAAGCAACCGTCTTAGCACTGATAGCTTTCAGATTACTGATGCCCAAGAATTAAAAAAAAACACTGCCTCTCTTAATTTAATGGTACTTAAATTAACAATTTATCAACGGAAAGTTTGAGAGACATCATAAAACGGTAGGCTGAAAAATTCATTTGCCGAAAAATTCATTGGCTGAAAGTTCATACAATGACATCATATCTGCAATTGATTATTTTCTTGACAATGGGATCCAAGCGCTGCAACCGGGACAGAAGAAATGTATGGATTGTAAGGGGGACTTTGTTAAAAACAGCATATGACATATAAACATATCAATAACATATGTTAATGACGAAACTAAAACTTACTACAAAGAGGACCATCTATTTGATACTTTTTAATGATCTTGATTGAATTAGAAAACGATTTGAATGAGCCACTTGCATTCTAAAGTTGATCGGCAAAAAAGGCCCAGTTCTTACAATTTTAACAGACATTATTATCACACGTCTTCTATCAAGTCATAAAGACATATACTGTTTTCAAGATTCTCTTTAAACTCGGGTGTACAAATGATGCATCTATTTGCAACATTTCCAAGATTTCAGAAACCCAACATATTGAGATATGACATGATTGCTTGGGATAAATCCATAATGGCACACGAGCGAACTCGAGAGGCCCTGAACCACACTTTGCAGAATTTGTGTGATAATAGAACTCAAATTTAGGAAGTAGCATTTTTGAAATTCACCAGCAGTGACAATCAGGCTTTAGTAGGGTGTATTCCAATTCCTACTGTAGCTGTTCATTTAAAGCTGAAATCATAAAAATTGGTCAGTCATCTCATAAGATGTATAGCAATAAAATATTGAATTTTCAAGAGTCTACGACTATTTTAAATATCTGTACAAAAATGTCTGGAAACTTATTGAATGCACCTCGTAGTATTAATTTCATCCTGGGCAACGCCACACAGACATATATATATATATATATATATATATATATATATATATATATATATATGTGTGTGTGTGTGTGTGTGTGTGTGTGTGTGTGTGTGTCTGTGTCTGTGTCTGTGTGTCTGTGTGTGTATTTGTGTATGTGTGTGTCTGTGTGTGGGCGTATTCTTGTTTATTTACGAGCATTAAAATACATATTTTGCATATTTGCATCCTTCTGTATATATATATATATATATATATATATATATATATATATATATTCGTATATGTACATATATATGTGTAGATATATATGTATTTATTTCAATATATGTATGTATGTATGTACGTATCTATCTATCTATCTATCTATCTGTATATATGCATACAATGTAAATATTTAAAATATGTATTATATGATTGAAGAAAACAATCACATTCTCTCTCTATCTCTCTATCTCTTTCTCTCTCTCTTTCCCCCTCTTTCTCTATCTTTCCTCTCCTCTCCCTCTCTCTTCCACATACACACGCACACACAATTGCGCGTGTATGTGAGCTCATGCATACGCATACACAAACACACACTGTATTAATGCATGTATTCATTATATTTCTCAGGCGTTTCGTGTGGCACAATCTATAGGGTCTGATAGTGTTCGATTTAATGAGTAATCATTCAGAAATGTTTTTTTTTTTTACACCAATGAACAAAGAATACGATACCACCAGTGCAAATCGTGAGGTGTTGATTCGACATCACAATTATCTTTTTTTCTTTTTGATTAGCAAAGTTTTCTCAAAAACAGAAATGGAATTTGATCAAATCATTAATTTGATTTGAGTCAAAACGTACAAAAAATCAAATCACGGGAAATGTATATCAAAATTGATTTGTGGTTTGAATTGTTGATGTATACGAGAAATGGATTTATAATTTGAAGTGGTGAATGTATTCTTAGATAAAAGAAGGATGCTTGATTCTACGAATGAAAAAGAAAACAAGACCACAGAAATCGATTAAACTTGGCCTCGTCACCTGCAGTTGTTGACTGGTATTAAAAAATATATCGTGTCGATGCACCAGCGAAGACCTGGGAAACTAAGTAGGGATAAACACCAGAGACACCACCCTAACTTCGTTGATGAGTGAGAGTGAAATGATAAGGATTAATTTTGCACATAGACAAATGTTTGAAAAGCGAACAGTTATGGATGGAAAAAGAAGGAAAGTAAAAATAAACAAGAATTTGGTTGGATATATTTCTATTGATTGATTCTAACATGCTGTATTATGCCAATCCGTCTCGGGTTACTTTATACCCAGAGGTTAGAGAACCGTGTTCATTGTACGTTCATATTTACATTTTTTGTTGAAATTGTTTCTTAAAAGTTTTTTTTCTCACAGTCCTATCGAACATGAATTTTAAAATAGATCTATTTATCCTATAGATAGGAACCTGGAGTAGAACTGGAAGTAATGGTAATGAAAGAGTACATCACATTCTCCAGATATCTTGAACTGAAGCCTGAACCATGTATTTTAAGCCTCATTCACGAGGCTTGGAGATAATTTGAAGAAATTATCAAGTGATGTCTGTAAGGATGCAGTGAAAGAATCCCGACTATGAAATAAAATATAAGTAAATGAAATACAAAGAAACCAGACATAAACCGAATAGAAAAGTCCTGACTAATGGCTGTGTATAAAAATGACAGGGCATAAGAATGACAGTGTATAAGATTGGCAGTGTATAAGATTGACAGTGTATAAGAACGGCAGTGTATAAGAACGACAGTGTATAAGAAGAATACGTCTTAAAGTGGGAGTGAGAATAACCTGACCAATAGGAACGTATAGATATCAGGCATGAGGTGAGAAGAATTTTTTTATTATTCATTTATACATACTCATAGGATGCATAAATATGATTTATATATACTCACGATTTATACAGACACATAAGATACATATACATAATTAAATGTACTAGTTGCTCTAACAGTTAATACTGAGCCCTTTTGGGGGGGAGGGGGTCCATTGAAAACTATACCTATACAGTAAAGTGACACGCACTATTATTATCATTATTATTACCCTCTAGGGAGAAAAAGCAGACTCCTTGAAAATGAATACCAGAGCTTGCTCAATGCAGTTCCAGTTCACAGTTGTCAAAGTTGGTTGGAGTTACCGTTAGAACTTGTGTCTAGTTGCTTATGACTTACCCTTCAACGGAAGAGAAAACAAAAAGTCTAGATGTCCATATCAAAAATATGTAGCTGTTCAAAAAGAAGTGCATTTCTTGCATGTGTTTGTATATCATTATATTTGGTTACAGACGTATTGTAATTTTATTTTCGGCCCAATAATTTTAATGCTTTTGATAAACAATATCTAGTAATATCCATGAGGATTCTATAATGATCCTCAAGAAATAATAAAATCCTGTTATCTTTAAAAGAAAATGAACTTTTTATAACATATTTGTCTAGGGTGAACTTATTTATGGGAAATACCAGGGTTGTTCAAAAAGTTCTAAGCTTCACCTTGAAAAGAAGAGCCATAGATGAATATTTTGTGGTCGCAAAACACAACCTTTTCATAAAAACTAGAAAAAGTAATTCAGATTTCTGTTTTAATTTCTGTATAGATAAAAAGCCCATGCAAAGGTGGGAGATATGCGACAAATCTAAAAGCTTGGTGAGGCTTAGAACCTTTTCGTATTAGTACCTGTACTGTATTGGAATACAGTGTGCTTTATACATTATGGATTGTTATTATCATTATTATTTTCCTTTGAGAGTTTTTCACACTAGCATCAGCTGATGTTCTTTCACTGGAATTTGAATGACTGCAAGTCTCCTCAAGTCTCCAGGACTCTTCTTAGTATTCTGGCCGATCTTAATAATGCTGTCGTCGGATGTTCCCCACTCGTCCTCTTATTTCCATGTTCTCCAGTCCCTTTATCAATCCTTTGGCGACTGTACCATGCGCACCAATTACAATTGGTATCACCGTCACTTTCATGTTCCATAGTTCTCTAGCAAGGTCCAGGCACTTATCTCTCTTTTCGGTTTGGTTTGGTTTGTTTGGTTTTATGGCATATCAACCTTTGTAGGTTATTTAACGCCAAATCCATTTTTATGTAAATAATCTGTTCTATTTAAAACAGTTCAGTTTAGCATAAGTACACAGTTTAATTGTCAAAAACATTTCCATTTCAAACTATTCAAGCAGTTATATATAATAATTCAGTTAAGTGTAAATATAGTTTTAATGTCGAAAAACAGTTCTATTTGAAATAATTCAGTTAAGCATAAGCACGCAGTTTAAGTGTAAGTACGGTTTAATTGTCAAAAACGTTTCTATTTCAAGCTATTAAGTTTACTCAATTCATTTTAGCATAAGTATGTTGTTAGTTCTATTTAACCCATAGATAGGGCCCTATCTGGTGCTACCACTCCGGGCCAGAGTGGACCTGGGAGCGATGGCAATGAAGGGGTACTCCGCATTCCCCAAATCTCCAGCACTGCTGGAACCTCACCATCAGATTGTTTAATGTCATATCCAGGACACTCGTTAGGGCTCTCTTTTCGCTTTTCTCCAATTTCACTGTGAGGTCTGCTGGGACGGCAAAGTTCAGAATTCGGCAAGTTCTCTGTTTTTTGTTGACTATCACTAGGTGTGGTTGTCTAGCCGAGATTAGATGATCTGTTTGTCTATCAAAATCCCAAAGAATTTTGTGCGTCTCGTTCTCCTGGACGGATTCTGGGTTGTGCATATTCCTCTTGTTCGCATGGTTAAATTTAAACTTCTTGTACGGTTTCTAGTCGTGTCAACTCTTATACTCTCTTTGCGCTAATTTGCTGTATTCGCTTATTATGTGATTGGTTGTTTCATCTTTATCACCACATAACCCACATTGTCTATTTTGTTGAGTCTTATCAATTTATACCTTGATATAGTTGGTCCCTATGGTGTTGTTCTGTGCTGCTTTCAGGAGAGATTTATTTTTTCTCTTAAGGTTTCCCTTTCTTAGCCACATCCAAGTTTTCTTGAGTGAGATTTTGTTTGTTTGTCTCTCGAAATATCCATGGAGTTTTCCATCCCATTTTTGTTTTCTGGTTATTTCTGTTCTGTTGATGCCTGTGTTGTCTGTATTGTTTCTGGTGGCTGTAATCAGTTTTCCTCCGCGATTGTTGAGACGTTGAATCGATTCATCGATGCTATCGTATCTTCCTTCTTTTCTTAACGCACTATTATTATTACTGTTATTATTATTTGATTTGCAGTTTTATTTTCGGTTTCTAACAATTATTTATCAGGTCTTTACCCGAAACCCCGGGTGAGAGAGCGTAATAATTATTTGTATTCTATGTACTCATGTTTTTGCTTCTTCTGGGTGATGTTTTTCAGTCATATCGATAATATTTTCGCAAAGAGATGAGTAGTTCAAGTGCAATTTTTTTGTATTTCATATAGACTAGGACTGCCTGGTATCTTGTTAATGTGTTCATATGTCCCCTTTATTCTTCTTATTATTAGTAGTAGCATTACTAGTAGTAGTAGTTGTATAGTGGTGGTGGTGGTGGTAGTCAGAACAAGATGGAATAATTAATGAAAATGCGAAGAAGGTTTGTTTGTGTTTCTGACTCTCATTTGCCAACTGCTTTTACATTAATCAGTTGTAGTTGCATCAGTCAGTGCTTAACAGAAAAACTATTTCATTCCATTCATTACTAATTAATCAAATCTAAAGCACATTTATAATTAATTTGACCAAAATCCTTAATAATAACCCACATCTCCTATCAACCCTTTGATGACTTTCGAAATTTGTGCTTAAACCGCTTTGGTAAGTATTTGCTAGATTTAGGAGTAAGATAAAGGCACCTCCTAAGATTTCACACTTAAATAAAAGCTTTTAATACCTTCCACTTTTTACAAACGCGACATTTCAATCTGCTTCAATGACCTACGAAATATGTAGATGTTGAAATAAGATTTGAGGATGAAGTAATTCACTTCTCTTAAAAAAAAAACAAATTAAAAAGAACTCAGATTGAAATCAATTCTTACAATCTCCGTCTTCTGGTACCAATGAACTCTAAACACATGAGGGACGAAACCCTTGAAATTCAGTGACAGGAATTTTAACTTTGGTTTTTTTAATGCATTTATTTTCTTGTCTTTATTTTAAAGGGATAATTACTTACAAATGCAGAGATTGTAAATTGTCCATCAAGTGATCATTATCGAAGAGGAAAATGTTCTTAAAATATATATCCAGATTGTTATGCATTAAGCTAAGATGTGGCTCAAGGTCAGAAGTATAGATCGCTCAGTGAGAATCAAACTCACAACCAATTGTCTGGTAACGTAGCTTGCTAACTATTATACCACATAAGATTTCCATACACATCCAAATATTACTCTTAATTTAGTGCGTTCGTGTTTGGAATTGACTTGTACAGTTCACATAAACATGAAAAGTTTATTTACATATGCATTAGCACTTCTGGAACAGTGAAGTAACTGTGTCCTATACCTTGGATCAAAATGTTGTTTTTCGACACTTCTATTGAGGATCAGAGTGTATCATCTGTTCCGTGGAAATCTCTGTTATGTTTAGGCACTGTAAGATATAAAATTCTATACTTTCTTAAAATAAATTCAAAGGATATCCCCCTGTCGGTGAAGATTAGAATACTCTTATTGTATCCAAAGCAGAGGGACAGGACCACCAACCAAAAAAGATGGTGTCCTAGGTACGACAACTGTATCGGATGGCGAAACTTCAGTGCTGGAGATCTGGAGAATATAGTGTCATCTCTTTATTCCCATTACTCCAAGGTCCACTCGGGCCCAGAGTGGTTTAACCTACGAGGTTCCCATCTATAGATCAATTAGATCTGTTGAAAAATTATTAGCATTCAATGGGACCTTGTGCAAAAACATTTCTTAAAAACTACTGCAAACAAAACAAAGTGAAAATATAAACGCACAATGAACACAATTCCCTGACCTCTTAGCATAGAATAACCCTAGAAAGGTCGATATACCTTTAAAATCAATCAATCCTATTGGAAGAATAAGCACAAAATCTGTTTTTCATTGCCTTCGAATGGATAGACCAATATGAATTTTGAGAAGATCAACATTCAAATTAACTTCTGAGTTTAACAAAAGGAAAGTGAAACTCCTCTTGACCAGTTCAGAAAAAGACTTCAGAAATTCAATTTAACAATTTAATTCTACTGAAAAAAACATTTTCTTGAAATTTAGCTTTTAGAATTACAAAAACTGACTTTGTTACTTTGATAGTAACGTTCCAGTTTTAATTCACTCAACCAAACTATTACAAGCAACTTATCTATTCATTTATTGCTTATCAGCAACAATACACACACACACACACACACACACACACACACACACATATATATATATATATATATATATATATATATATATATATAGATCATTTGTTTATAGTAGTGAATGTTTGTGTAGAGACAGCGACACTTTTTGGATGAACTGATAACAGAAGAATAGTGTTCTCTGAACTACATTCCAAAAGTATTAAATTCAGAGATTCTTTCCCAGACAAGTTGTCCTACCATGGTTACAGAGCCTAGTCAACCCTACAATTTTAAGTTACAGACCCAAGTCAATCCTACAATTTTAAGTTACAGATCCTAGTCGACCCTACAATTTTAAGTTACAGAGCCTAGTCAACCCTACAATTTTAAGTTACAGAGCCTAGTCAACGCTACAATTTTAAGTTACAGAGCCTTGTCAACCCTACAATTTTAATTGTAGCTGAGTATAAAACAGATAAAAACATGCCTTTACCAAAGGGATTAACCAAAGTGAAACCCAAACAACCTTGTCCTGAATCTGAACTTACATATATGCACACACACACACACACACACACTTATATATGTATATATATATTTTAATACTTGAGAGTGTTTCACATCTATTTTTACCTGTTAGTCTTTCACTGAAGTTTGAGTAACAGTGAGTCTCACTAAGTCTCCAGGACATTCCTAAGTATTCTAGCTGATCTTAACAGTGCTGAGGTCTAGATGATATAGATTCTACCTCTGATCTTTTGTTCCTTCAGCCTCTCTCTCAGTGACCGTTTCACGGGACCGAACTACGATTGGTATCACCGTCATTTTCATGTTCCACAATTCTTTTTTGCTCTCGAGCAAGATCAAAGTATTTGTCATTCTTTCACTTTTATTTTTCTTCTATGATCTGCTGGAAAGGTAAAATCCTCTTATTGACAAGTTCTTTCCTTGTTAATCAATACTTCTGGCCGGGATAAGGTGATCCGTTTCTATGTTAAAGTCCCCGATAATTAAAAGCGTCTCATTTACTTGAACAGATTCTATTTTGTGTTTAAACCATTTCTTAGTGAAGTAAAATTTTAATCCCGTGCACAATTCTCAATGGATCACCTTTCCTGCCTAGTGATTTCCTCTCTTGTATTCTTTCTACACCATTTTACTGCATTCGCTATTTATGTAAATATTTCATCTATCACTGCATAACCAACATTTACTATTTTGTTGCGTATGATCAATTTTTGCTTTGATATATCAAAGCAAAAATTGATTATACGCAACAAAATAGTAAATGTTGGTTATGCAGTGATAGATGAAATATTTACAGTGATAGATGAAATATTTGCAGTGGTAGATGAAATATTTACGAATGCAGTACTAGGATCTGTAATTTAAAATTAGTCCTTTTATTACTATCATCATTATAATTATTATGATTATTATTATTTGAACCATTTGTATGAAAAGGTTGTATTGCAAATATTTCTAAAAAATGAGAAGTCTGTATCTAATTTTATAGAGAATCATGTAAGAACGTAATGTTAATTATTAGATATTTTCAGCATGTCTCTCCATTGAAGCTAATTGTTTGAAACTAAACAGAATAACATTAATTATATTTACGACTTGAAACGTCATTGGAGTAATTATTAGAACATTAATAGTAATTATATTATATAACAGTGTAAAGACTGAAGAGATTTTACTGATAGGAAGAAATTAACATAAATTGTTACCTTTATTCTAACAACATAATTTTAAGATACAAAACGAATAAGAGAGTATGAAAGGTTATCGAAGGTTAAATAAGGTTATAGCAATGTTTCTTTGAAAGAAAATGTATATGTGCGTGTATGTACACTTATGTAAGGCTTCAGATCTGGCAATGCAGTTCTTTAGCATGTTATATTTACCAGTACTTTTCCATGTACCGGCTCGAAAAGGTTTTTGACAATTTGATGTCTCTTTCTGGAAAAAGGATTACAGTCTTTATGTACATGGCCTGGGTATTTTTAGAGATTAGAAATTAAAATCTATGCATACAAAAGATTGTCAACTTGCTGATTTTGAGTTTTTATGTTTTCCTTGTATATATTTTACTGGCAGTATCAACCTGTCTTAAATTGGAATTATTCACGACTAGATGAAGATGAAGATATTTTTGATATAGACATACTACAATGATCAGGTCTTACATTTTACCCTTGGGACGAAACTGGATTCGTAGCTCGTCACATATCTCTTACGTCTAATCCCGTTTTATCAACAAAAAATTTGAAAAATAGAACTCCATTCATATTAATTTCATTTGAGATCTTGAAGAAAACATTGTTTTAGCGAGAAAAATGTTAAGATTTCGATAATATGCTAGAATGATTTCTTGCGTATGTAACGATGAAAATATGTATTCACCCACCGCCACAAGCAGAATGTGACACATTTTTAAGCGGAGTACAGCTGGTTTAACTTCAGAATTTTCCTTCTCTAAGACGGGTTGCTTTATCAAGACTAAAGAACCCAGTTTCCTCTACTATCAACCGATAGCTGGAGTGGAGGAGAAAATACTGATTCATGCTTTTTCCAAGGGCACTTCCCCTGACAATAATAGTTGCATTAAGCACGTTTCCTCTAGAGAGTGGAAGTAAATCTTAAAATTACTGAGACTTCATAAAAGTTCATTTTTGCTATTTTCCCGAAAATTCATTAATAGAAAGTTGGCCGGACTACACTGAGGTGTAGAGGAAGGTGCTGCTCATTTCCTTAGTTTGCTCTGCTTTACTCTTGATCTGTACCTTATAATGCTAAGTGTTCAGCAAGGAGGCATCAAGTACCATTTTTGAGTCTTTTGTATGACTCGACTTGGAATTGAACCCCGGTCTCCCGGGTCATTGGCGAACACTCTACCCACTAGATAAAAGGCCGAGGTGGCGTAATGGTTAATGTGATGAACTGTGGTATTGTAATAAGCGAATTCAAATGCCAATCATACCATTACTTTCACTTTCGGACTAATACTCTTGGAAGAAGCATGAAACTCTATATCCCCTCAGTTGTGGGTTTAATAGTATCACTATTGTTCTTCTACGAGGATGGATTTGCTATTAAATAGCCGATGGAGCTTGATATGCCATTAAACAAAGAAACCAAAACCACCCAGTGTCTCCAATACAATCAACTCGCACGCATATATACAAGCTCTTAGATGCACATACACTTATATGCATAGTCAAGGGCTACCCGAAGGCTCCCTTTTCAATAGCTACTACATCGAGGTGTAGGGGAGGGCGCTACTCCATTCCCTGGATTGCTCCACTTTACCCTTGATCTTTACCTTATAAAGCTGAGTGTTTAGCGATGCGTCATCAAGTACCATTTTTGAGTCTTTGATTGGACCCAGCTCTCCGTGACCATTGCCGAACTCTCTACTCATTAGACACATACTCCTACGAGGTGCATTCAATAAGTTTCCAGACTTTTTTGTACAGGCATTTAAAATTGTCGTAGACTCTTGAAAATTCAGTATCTGATTGCTATACATCTTATGAGATGACTGACCAATTTTTATGATTTCAGCTTCAAATGAACAGCTACAGCAGCAATTGGAATACACCCTACTAAAGCCTGATTGTCACTGCTGGTCAATTTCAAAAATGCAATCTGGACGTGAGGACACTTTAGAAGACCGATATGCAATAAAATTCAGTTTTAAACTTGGAAAAAATGCCACAGAAACGTATGGAATGCTTCAGACTGCTTTTGGAGCATCTTGCATGAATCGAGCATCAGTTTTTGAGTGGCATAAAAGATTCAAGGAAGGCAGGAAGTCTGTGAGGGATGATGAGAGGTGTGGGAGGAATAAGGAAGTCAGAACACCATAGTTGATTTGGCCAAATAAAGAATTTCATGGATAAGGAACTGAAGATGCGGAAGTTTGCATGAAGTTTGTCCCAAGGAGTTAGGAAGTCAGAACACCAGAGTTGAATGGCCAAATAAAGAATTTTATGGATAAGGGCAGTCGTATGTCTATAGAGACAATAAGTGCACAGTTTGATGTCAGTGTGGGAACTGTACACACAATTATTCGCGAGGAACTGAAGATGCGTGAAGTTTATCCCAAGGGTGCTCAGAGAAGGTTAGAAAGAAAGACGTTGTCATGACAGCAGGGAGATGGTCGAGCTGATCAATTCAGATCTCGTAGTTCTTGATGCTCTGGTGACCTGCGATAAAAGCTGGATCTACTGCTATGAGCCAGAGAACAAGAGAGAGTTTTCAGTGGAAGCATGCTGGCTCTCCCAGACCCAAGAAAGCCAGACAGAGCAAATCCACCCACAAACTTTTGATGATCCCTTTTTTGACAGCACTGTCATGGTCTACATGCACTGGGTTCCCACTGGACAGACAGTCAACAAGGAATACTATGTTTAAGTTTTAAGGGAGTTCAGGAAGAGATTCCTTGGGAAGAGGCCAGCACTCTTCAAATCGGGTCAGTGGCATTTCCACTGGGACAATGCACCAGTCCACAACTCCATCCTTGTCACAGACTATTTGACCAAGATGGGCATCAAGACAGTTCCTCACCCACCCTTTCGTCCAAACGTTGCTCACTGTGACTTTTGCTTATTCCCTAAGCTCAGAGGCTGTCATTATGAGACAATTGAGGAGATGAAAGCGGCTGTGACGAAGGTTATTGACACGCTCACACAAGAGGACTTCCATGGGGGCTTCCAGAAGGTGTTGGAACGGTACAATAAGTGCCTTGCAGCCGGAGAAGATTACTTCGAAGGGGACTAGAGTTTCATGTGTGTACTATCAATAAAAGTGCTCATACGAAAAAAGTCTGTAAACTTATTGAAAACACGTCGTATATTTACAGAAATGATTACCGACAAAACTTGCATTGTCATCATGAATGCTGCGGTTACCAAGAACGTAAGCACATTCAATAATCTTCCACTACTGACAGAGTAGTAATTTTTCAAGTGGTTTACTCAGAGGTGGCACAAGTCCGTATTAATGAGGCACTCAATAAGAATCAAAATCATTCGTGAAGGTTTGTTAGTCTAGCTTGTTAACCATTACACCAGCAAAGGTGCCATCTATCCACAGAGTAACCAAATAGGAGAATGTCTGATCCTGAATGCGCAGTAAAGTCTTCGATTTTTACATCAGTTACATCAAAGCCATGTAAACAGTTTTCAGGATATCTAAAGTGGCTGGATACTTTCAGAACAGACCCGCTACTTACAGAGAGAGGGGGTGGTAATTGTAAGTAACTGACTCTGTGTGTTTTCTCAGTATTCATATGTGCAAGGGTTTACTTTCGTTCGGTTTGGTTGTGCTGTTTGGCATAACAACCCTTGAGGGTTATTTAATGCCAAATCCTGTTTATACATATTTATGATTTGTAAGCGAATAGTTTGTTGGTATTTTATATCTAAACATAGTTAAATGTTTTCAAGTATTGCTGTTTAACATTAGTGATTTTATTTGTCAAGTATTCCTTACTAATTTAATTTGATTTAAAAAACAAATTTGATATCAATAATTTGTTTGCACATAGTTAATAAAATTAATCAATTTTTCCTCTCAGATAGTTTCAAGTATAACTATCTAACACTAATGATTCTAATTAATATTAATCATTTGTTTGCATACAATTCAATGGTTCCAAGCATGTTTTTCAACATTAGTAAATCTATTCATCAAGTATTCCTATCTAATAAAAAGAACTTGCATAGTTATATGGTTTCAAATAACTAATAATAATAATTCCCTGTAAAAGATTAAAGTTTTATTTGATCCATAGATAGGAATCTAACAGCTAATACCATTCCGAGTCAGAGTGGACCCGAGAGTAATGAAGGGGTGACTCCACATTCACAAAAGATGAGGTTTAACGTCATACCCAGGACACTAAATGGTTTCAAGTATTGCTATCTAATACTAATAATTCTATTCAGCATTATTCATTGGAGACAGTTAAATGGTTTCAAGTATTTCTATTTAATACTAATAATTCAATTTAATGTTAATCATCTGTTTGCACACAGTTAAATAGTTTCTAGTAAATGATGAAATAGTTCAGTTTGACCCATAGATGGGACCCTAACAGATACTACCGCTCAGGTTCTGAGTGGACCTGGGAGTAATGGCAATGAAGGAGTATTCGACATTCCTTAAAACTCCAGGACTGAAACCTCACTATCAGATGATATAATGTCATGCCTTGTACACTTATTGGGGGAGGGGGACTTACCCCGCAGCAGAGGAGCAGTTGACAGGGCTCTCTATGCCCGTGCTTTTGTGTGTATATATATATATATATATATATGTGTGTGTGTGTGTGTGTGTGTGTGTATGTGTGTGTGTGTGTGTGTGTGTGTGCATAACTGCCTGTATATATATTGATTTGTTGGTTGTGTTTTATGGCATATCAAGCACTGATGGTTATTTAATGCCAAATCCTCTTTATACATATATACTAAATATGATTTGTAAACGAATAGTTTGTAGGCAACACTTTAAAACGAGCCAGAGTTTATTTGTTTGCACACAGTTAAATGGTTTCAAGTATTGCAATCTAACACGATAATTCTATTTACTATTAATCATTTTTGCACAGACTTAAATGGCTTCAAGTATTGCTATGTAAGAATAATAATTTAATTTGACAATAGTCATTTGTTTCCACACACTTAAATGGATATACACATGCTCCGTTGGTGAATAGGTTAAGAGTAATCTTATCTTATCCCTTTTTAAACGAGCCAAAGTTCATTTGTTTGTACACTGTTAACTAGTTTCAAATATTGTAATCTGATGTTGAATTCAGCAAAGAAAGACAACAACAATGATGTATAAAAATATAATCTTCTTCTTTTCGTTTCCTTTTATTACCCAAAATGTTCGTATGGGTAGAGTGAGAGAGAGTCGGAGATGGGTGAAATGCATACACAGAGGAGCGACGGTATTGTTTTTCTGTGAAACCTCTTTGCCTTTCTACTTCGTTCTGCTTTTGAGAGATTGTTATAGGGCCATCTTAAGTTATTTAATCATCTTAGTTTCTCTTCGCTTCTCGACTTTCGCGAGTCTCGTACAGCTCAGGATTTTCTCTCAACCCTGGGAAGTCTGGCACAAGACCCAGAGCAGTGTAATATCTAGTAGCTTTTCTGCCAGTCTTCTTTTTTTTCTTTCCTCTCGTCTCCGCGTGAGTTGAAATCTTTCCTGGTTTATATAATTTTCCGGACGCCCACGCAAAACCTCGTGGTCACACCTCCCGCCTACCGTCTAGCATCCCACCCACGCAACTTACGCGGTACTCCCACTGAGGAAACACCGGCGTTGTGTTTACTTTTGGAAACAGGTGCACATCCTGTTATATCACCCACTCAGCCTATGCAGCATTTCAATAGGATCTTTCCGGTCAATATTCAACATCTAACACTGATAGTTTTATTTGTACTCAGTTAAATGCTTCAAAGACTTTCTACGAAATACAAATAATTCAATTAAACATCAGTTAAATAGTTTCAAGTTTAGAAAATGATTATGTATTTATTAGATATATATTATTTGTAAACGAATAGTTTTTGGTCCCATTTTAAAACGATCCAGAGCTATTTAACATATTAATGGGACCCTAACATGCACTACCACTCGGGTTCTGGTTCAGAGAGGACCAGGGAGTGATACCATTAAAGGGGTGTTCCACATTCTCCAAAGCACTAACATTGGTGCCTTTCCCATCATGACATTCTTTCGAGGATAGGGATCTTACTCCTCTGCAGAGAGGCAGTCAGCGTATTCTACAGTTCCAGCTGACTTGGGTTATTGTATGTATTTATCAAATCCTTCCACAAGGTCAATTTTAAGCGGACTTAAACAGGTTTGGATTCAGTGTTTTCCTTCTCCTAGACCGGTTGCTTACCAAACTTAAAGAGCCCAGTCTGCCATACTATTTACCCATAGGTGGACTCATACCTTTCCTCCAAGAGTATTAACGTGGGTCGCCGAGTCAATTTTCTACGATGATATCCATTACAACTGGGGTGTTGTATATAGGTGGCTTGTTGATTGTATTTTTTAGACACCGGGCGGTGAGCCTATATCACTATTGATATATTTGTTTTTAGTGCAGATGGCAAGAAGAAGAAGAAGAAGAAGAAGAAGAAGAAGAAGAAGAAGAAGAAGAAGAAGAAGATATGTTGCTGTGATTTTAGAAATTTTCACAAAAACCGGATTACGTTTTAAGCTGCTTTCTTTCTCGAGTTTTTCACACATTTAGACGTTCGTTAATTTCCGGTTTTTAAATGATAATCAACCAAAAAGGAAGTGTAGATATGTCTAGCACACATACACATATACTGACAGATATGCACACACATACGCACATACATATACACTTGCATCTCCACAGACGCATGCACATACTCACAGATGATCGGAGCAACACAATTTTCATCCCGACAATATTTGTCCGTGTCTGTGTGTGTGTGTGTGTACGTGTACATGTGCGTGTGTATACGTGTGTGTGTGTGTGTGTGTGTGTGTGTGTGTGTGCATACGAGTCTCACTTTCACTAGTCCGGTCATCTGGCGAAACTTATGTTCTGAGGGGGGCACTACTCATGTTTTGATCGGTGGGTGGGGGCTACACATGTTTTGATCGGGGCATTACTCATGTTTTTTGGTGCGTTTAGCGTAATGGTTACTGCCATTGGCCCGAGTTCAAATCCTGAACGAAGCCGTGCTAATTCCTATGGGTAAGGCATGAATCTATCTGTTCTTCCTCTGGTATGATATAATAATAGGGAAGACTGTGTTCTTTAGTTTTGTTAGGCAACCAGTCTAAAAAAAGGAAAACTCTGAATTCAAACCAGATTTACTAAGCTTAAAAATTGACCTTGTGTCATACTCTGTCAGTTGCAGAGGGGGTTGGGTAAATACAAACTCATATAACGAGTCTTGGTCAAGAATAACCGGGTTAATATCATCCCTCTCCAGGTGTGCAACTGATTTGAATTCAGAGTTTTCCTTCTCCTAAACCGGTTGTCATACTAAAATTAAAGAGACAGTCTGCTTACCCGTAGCAAGAGGGTGGAGAGTTGTATACGTAGATTTCCCAAGAGTATTAGTTCAATGTGACATGCAAACAGCCTCGTCCAGGATTGAACTCGAATAGCCACGAAGAGAGTCTTTGAAATCCTGACTTTTACTTTGCTCGAAATTACAACTATAATATATATGAAATACAAGTTTAAAATATTAAAATGTGATTTTAAGTGAAATGGTTTAATATATATTATATAGATTTTGTCTATATTAATAAAAAATTATTTCCATTTCATTATTTACAAATTATATTATTTACAAGACATACAATACACAGGTGAATAAAGATTTGTTTACTTACAGGTAGATCAAACTAAAGAACGTATTGTTTTTGAAAATTTCAGTATCGCAAAAATAAATAAATAAATGAATAAAACTCTTAAAAAACAACTAAACAAAAAATGCAAATATGAATGTACAAGGAACATGATTCCTTAACCTCTTGGCATAAAATAACCCTGGGCGTGTTGACATGGCTTTAAAATCAATCAATCAATCAACTACAGTTCGTTCCTAGTTCCGATAGTCACAATTGATACAGAAATTTTAAAAAATCAGTTTTAGCTGGACCATATTTAAATCGAAAGCTAATTATGATGTGCGAAAATTTGTATTCAGGTTGAAAGTTTCAAAACTAAATCGCCCTCTCAGAAACTGTTATAGCCTAGGTTAAAATATTTTTATATAGGTTTTTATACCTTATTTTCCGATGCTGGTATCATTGGGAAACAGGTTTCGGTAAACAGACTGGGCTTTATTTACCGAAACATTTTTGTTTCCCAATGATACCTGCATAAGAAAATAAGGCCTGAAAAATGTCGGCTTTAGGTTACCCTTACCGCACTTTTAACCAGGACTGTTTACCACTTGCTCCAAACGGCAACACATCAGGACAATCATCTACTTTCGTTTTGCTATTTTTCAAAGTGCAGCCATGTGAAATAAATAGACAGCTGCTTCAAACCAACTTAACTAGGAGAAAAAAACTTAAGGAATAAAAGGAAAGTAAAAGAAAAAGAATTCTAGATTCTATTCCTCAATTTCAAAAAGGTATAAAATACCAAAAATAATATTTTTCCTTGAAAAATTCTCGAACGTTCTTTGAGAGTCTAGATTACAGCGAGATTTTGTTGTATAATTTTCTGACAGTCATAGAATACAATAGCTCAAATGATAAAGACGTTTCTCCTCAGAAACCCAAAATGAAATCAGTCGAAAAAATCATGCAGTACAGGGAAGACGTTAAAATATCTTTATAATGAAACGTATTAAGAATTGTGTTAAAAATGATGAATTCTACATTACAAGATACATAGCATCATACACACACACACACACACACACACACACATATATATATATATATATATATATATATATATATATATATATATATATATATATATATATATATATATACGATATATGATGCTATGTATCTTGTAATGTAGAATTCATCATTTTTTCATAAAATCCAATCAGAACCCATCGTACATTAATGTTAATTCAAATCACCCTAAAAACATAATTACGCAAATCCCAAAAGCAGTAAATTTAAGAATAGGTAAGCTATCTGCAAATGAAAAGATTTTCAAAGAGAGTAGTAAAAGATATATAGATGCCCTTAAAAATAGTGGTTTTAAGGAGGATTTTAGGTATTTAAAAGAAAATATAACAAATGAAATTACTGAAGATAATAATAATTACGATCAAAAAAATAAAAATAGAAAAAGGAAAATTATATGGTTTAACCCCCCTTTTTGTAAACTAGCAAATATAGATGTAGGTAAATATTTTTTGAGACTGATAGATAAACATTTTAAACAAGATAATATATTACATAAAATATTTAATATGAAAACCTTGAAAATAAGTTATTCTTGCAGTAAAAATATTTCTCAAATAATAAATAGTCATAATAATGAATGAATTAATAAATTTCATAACCGAGTAAATAATAATAATATTAATAGTAAAAAAACAGAATGTAATTGTAAATCTCGAAGTGATTGTCCAATGGATGGTTTGTGTAATTTAGATAACGTAGTATATCAAGCTATTATTTATCCAAAAGAGGACATAAGTGATAAGAAATATTATATTGGCGTTTCATCTACTAATTTTAAAATTAGGTACGGAAATCATAAATATTCCTTCTCCCATGAGCATCAAAAAAATCAAACTGCTCTATCAAAACATTATTGGGGATTAAAAAATAAAGGGTTAACCCCTGACATTCAATGGTCCATATTGAAAAGATCTAGTACCCCAAAATCTTTCGATAGTTGGTGCAATCTGTGTCTTGAAGAAAAGATCCACATTTTGCTTTTTCCTGAGCCAAAAAAATTATTAAATAAGAGAAATGAACTAATAGCTAGGTGTAGACATAAGGCCAAATTTAGACTATAAATAATTAAACAAATAAAGTTTTTTTAAAAAAAAGCATTAAGTTATTTTGAGAATTAGAGTTAATTTTGAGAATAAATAAAATAAATTGTTAGATAGAAAATTGTGAAAAAGCATATAATACATATGGACTACGCATAAAAAGTGTAACTGATTAATGCCTTCTAAATATTTTTGAAATTTTAAAATATTTAAGTAAATTAAATATTTGTTTTTGTTTTAATATATCTATTACTGCATCTTTACGTGAGATCATTCATTAAAATTTAAATCTAATTAAAAATATCTGTAATTTAAGTCTAAATGTAAATTTCTAAAAAAATATTAAGTTTAAAAATTTTGAAAAAAATAAATTTACTACATTGCTAACCGAAATTTTAAATCTAAAACGGAAGTGGGCTTAATGAAGAGGTAACTCTTCACCCCTCTTCTATCCCCTCCCACTCTTATGTGTCTATTCTAGTTTTTTTATCAAAAAGATCTGAAGAAGTCCTGTTAATTTTTTTTTTCGTGTTTATGGAAATTTCAAAAATGCGTAACAGGATGGAAATAAATTTATAATCCTTTGTGATTGGTTTCGTTGTTTTTTCTTAAAGAAATATATATATATATATATATATATATATATGTGTGTGTGTGTGTGTGTGTGTGTGTGTGTGTGTGTGTGTGTGTGTGTGTGTGTGTATTGTTAGAATTCTAATCATACATATTCTAATAATACATATGTATTGAATTCGAACTAATATGTATATAGTTAGAATTCAATGCCAAGAGTACCTCCAAACCGCAAAATCTTTACAGTGCCCGATACATAAAATTGTCGCGTCAAGCAATTTTACTTGCAAAGATTTCTCTTTGCATTTATCTTTTTAGGTGTTATATATATATATCCTAAAGAGAGCGAGAGAAACAGACAGACAGACATTCAGGTAGAGACAGAAAGAGCGTTTATCAACTAATTTCAAGTATAAAAAATATACTTCTGGTTAATCAGTATCTTGAAAACGAAAGAAGTACATGTTAATCTAACATTCATTCGTTCGATGAATATTGTCAGTCTTACTAAATGGAAATATATATATATATATATATATATATATATATATATATATATATATATATATATAGATAGATAGATAGATAGATAGATAGATATGGGAATTTATTTTCAGATATATATAAATATAATTAAAATAAAAGCTCAATAAATAAGACTATATTCATCGATAATAACCCAGTTTACTATTAATAAAAAAGCCTAAAAGCAATAACAATGGCTGTTCAATCGTTTCATAAATCCTGTAGCAATATCATAAGTGAAAGCATGCGTATTATTGTTTCATCTAAAACTAGAATGAACCAGTGTTAAATAGGATCGAAATTGGGACATTCAAGTCATAAAGCACTTGATCCTACAATTCACTTAGGAAAGAAAGGTTGAATTGGATCATTAAAAAATTGTCGTCCTGCAATGAGGCGAGAAATTGAAAAAAGAACAAGTCCCTTTACAAATGAGAAGAATTTTTCCAAGAACGGCATTATAGTATTGCGTGGCTTATTAAGACAGAACAGCCAAAAGAAAGTCATTATTTAAAGTAGAAAACATTTAGTAGAGAAAATAGAAGGCAATTCACACAGTGAACAGATATTTGAGATTTAACACAATGTCATCTTTTCATAAGCGCTTATTTTCAAACAATTTGTTGAGTTTTCGAACAGTGACCCAAGAATCTACTTATATATAAGAAACACGCTATTACTATATACATGGGGGGGCGCTTGTAGCGTAACGATCATCGCCTTAAGAAGGGGACTTAAGTATTTAAGTTCAAAATGAGGCTATTTGTATCACACATAGCGCTTATATCCTCGGGAAACTTTTAAAAAATCCAACAATTCTCCTTTCAGTTATGGGTAAGCATGGCTTTTAAAACTTTCTATGGCGACCAGTCAAGGAAAAGGAAAAGTCTGAATTCAAACCAGTTGTAGAATTGGAGAAAGATGAACTCGCCAGGCTATTTCCGGCCAAAGACACATTACATGTGTAGTAGCCCAACAATAAAACCATATTATGGGACCAGTTAGAGAAGAGAGAGAGAGAGAGAGAGAGAGAGAGAGAGAGAGAGAGAGAGAGAGTGTGTGTGTGTGTGTGTGTGTGTGTGTGTGTGTGTGTGTGTGTGTGTGTGTGTGTAATGGTTATCGGTAACAAAACCTGCTCTCAACTACAGAGTGATAAGATATTCCATGAGATGTTGAATTTTAAGAATTCAAATACATCTGGGATATTTTCACGGATAATAAGTAGATAGACTACATTATTTAATCTTTCTTTCTTTCTTTCTCTTCTTGTTTCTTGCTCTTTTTTTCTTTTTCTTCTCACGCTTTAATAATAATTTGTTTATCATGGAATAAGTAATCCCAAAATAGGATCTCTCAAAGATCTGTTCGTTTTTGTCGCCTCCCCACTGCTAACGATGTTATTGATATAAAGAATCTTATTTTTACATTTTGTTAGACAATCTTTTTTTTTTGTTATGTTACCTTTTGATTAGTTTTATTATGAATATACATTATTTTATTTTTTCAAGCAGCAGTCGTGTGGATACTGCTATATGGATGCACTTCATAGACGCTAACTAAACGTATGGAGAAAATGCTTGATGGAAATTACACAAGAATGCTGCGAGCAATATTGAATAAGTCCAAGAGGCAATACCACACAAAGCAGCAGCTATACCCATCACGAAAACTATTCAAGTTAGACGAACCAGACATGCGGGACACTGCTGGAGTAGTAAGGACGAAATCATGAGTGACATACTCTTGTGAACCCCTTCACATGGACGAGCAAAGGCAGGACGACCAGCTAGAACCTATATACAACAGCTCTGTGCCGATACAAAATATAACTTTGAAGAGCTCCCGGGAGCGATGGACGATAAAGACGGGTAGCGAGAGGGTCAGGGAGATCCGTGCCGGCAAAGCGACATGATGATGATGAATATATGTTAGAATTTACTTAATAACCTTTAAGTCTTGAATTAATTTTTTACCGGATAACTTCCGGTACACCAGCTAGAATCTATCTATCTATCTATCTCATCAAGGCGTGCGTCTCTCTCTCTCTCTCTCTCTCTCTCTCTCTCTCTCTCTCTCTCTCGTCATTCGTCACTATCAACCATCACACTTGGTAAGTCCTCTAGTCGGTACCAAGTGTCGACATAGAAATGAAAAATTCAAGTGGAAATATCTGTTTTGTTATTAATATATGTTAGAATTTACTTAGTAACATGTAAATCTTAAATTAGTTTTACCCAAGCAACTTCAGGTAAACTAGCTAGTACACATATGAGTGTGCGTGCGTGCGTGCGTGCGTGCGTGTGTGTGTGTGTGTCTAGTATCTTGCTGTGCACTATAATATGTTTTGCCTTATCTGTGAAAATATCACCATTTTATCGTCAATGTTTCCTCCATCGCTCATATGTCATACAAGCAGACAGCCATGTTAAAACATGCATCTGTTAAGTATGTAGCATACAAGATTTCACTGCTATCACATCAACTCCAACAGTCCATGGCGAAGTGCCCATGCACTTCTGGTTTACCACTTAAGTAAATTAACATCCTTTATTGTCCAACAAAATTAACACACAGCAGGAGTGCCAACCAAATAGTCTATTTACGAACAATTATAAACCCCCTTTAACACCAAACCTCGGCAGGTGTCCCCATATTTAACCTAAATATTATCAAGACATGAATCCAAGGAAGCTGACATTTGTCATTCTTGCCCACAAAATCTGTAATTTATGTTACTACAAACACTCACGAGCCCACTCATACAATCACACATTATATATATATATATATATATATAGTCTGTAGTTGCGGGGGAAGGTATCTGACAAATTGAAAAAGTGTTTTTTGTAAACTATGTCGAGCTGAAAACATAATTCCTGAACAGATGTCCGTTTTAAAAACTTTTAACTTAGAAGAGAGACTTTCGTTTATTCATTTACACCTTTTCCTCAAACCAGCTCACATCGTAAACATTTCCAGAGCCCAAAAAAATAGAAATACAGTTGGATAAATTTTTAAAAAATGTGTCCAGCAGGACACATAGCGAAACGGTTATATGCGTTGGTTCTCTAAGCTTCTAAAGAGACAATCATCAGGAGATAGCAGGTTCAATCCTAACTGCAGGCGAGTAACAATACAGGAATACTTAACACTTGTACCCGGTTATGGTTAACCAGAATCAGAACAGGCGACCCCCGTGGATTCAATAAAGGACGTAGTTCGAAGTTCCTTGAAGTTTCCCGAGTTCGACAAACACCTGAAGAAGGTCGGAGGACATATCAGCCGAAACGTTGTGGAAATAACAATAAAGATGAAGACAATAGTCCGAAAACCCTTAGTGATAAAAAATTACTTCTTAGAAACAACCCTGACAAACTCTTGCAATCTTTCAGTTGATAATATACCCTGCTATAATTATCGATTTTGGGGTGGTTCCTACGAGATCGTCACGGTACTATGACAATGGGGGAGACACTCGTGGCGCAATGGTTATCGCTGTACGAAATGGACTTGGCAATTGGAGTTCAAATCCTGGATGAGTCTGTTTGCGTTTCACTTTGCGCTCATGCACTTCAGAAAGGTATGAATCTCTTTCTTGTCTCAGCTATGGGTAAACAGTAGGCTAGACTAGACTCTTTAGCCTCGATATGGCCACCGGTCTAGAGAAAGGAAAACTGAATTCTAAAACCAGCTGTACTCCGCTTAAAAACTGTTCTTGTGCTACATACTAGCTGTGCCGTTGTGGGTGTGTAAAGAACAATTTTTGAATTGATCAATTATCGAATGTCCAAAAGTAAGATATCAGTTGTCCAGAAATTCGGAAACAAATTTTACACTTTCTACCTTTTATGATATCTACAACATCAGAATATCCGATAACTTGTAAAGAAATATATAACGAATCAAAAAAAGGCATAACTTATCCACTTAAGAATTTTAATACCCATTTATGATTAGCACCGGTGAATCAGAACTATGCAAAAAAATATACTCTGTTAAATATGTTCCTTTTTTTTAACTATTTTGCTCGATTATTGTGTCACTTCTGTTCCTGAGTGCCCATATTTAGGTGCAGTAATACACATCTGTCTTGTTGTAAGCATCTCTATATAAATATGTAAGCATGTAGATGCGTGTGGAAGTGAGCATATCTGAATAGGTGTTTAAGCATAGGTAAAGTAAAAGTTGGCGACCGTAGTCGAGGGCAACCAGAAGGCTCCTTTTTCAATAACTACTACACCGAGGTGTAGGGGTGGGCGCTATTCCTTTCCCTGAATTGTTCCACTTTACCCTCGATACGTACCTTATATTGCTGAATGTTAAGCAAAGAGGTATCAAGTACCATTTTTATAGTCTTTGGTATGACTCTACCTGGGATTGAACCCAGGTCTCTCGGATCATTGGCTAACACTTTACCCACTGAGTCAATGTATGTATGCATGTATGTATGTGTGAGGAGGATATCAAAAGAACAGCTAAGTAAGTTTGAAAGTTCAAGTGGATTTTAATAAGTGATAAAACAGAAAAAGAAATGAGCTTTAAAGGGTTTGTTTTTTAATGTCCATCATAAATAGAAGTCTTTGGCGCTTGTATGGTCCAAACCCAGTAGATAAGTGTATCATTTTTTTTAAGTATCTTAAGTAGATGGTCCACACAAGCATTGGTCCACTTCACACCCCATATATTCTGGAAAGAAATCGGGGGAATGCCGCAGTCAGAAAGAAGAGGGTCAATTGTGCTAGGCCGGAGACCTCCCTCGTGCCCTGAGTTCGAGCAGAACTTTGAAGTGACATTTGGGAGCTGACAGTTGGAAAGAATGGGCAAATCTGCCCCTGCCATGGATATTGCAATAGGGAGAATCAGTGGCCAGATCGATTTTTGCTAAGCGTCCCACGACCAAGATGTAAAATGAAGAAAAAATAGCGAAATGCCTAGAATATCCTTCAAATTCGTTTTTTTTAGCTGACTCGAAGCTTATGCGGCTTCGTCTCAAAATTGCTAACTACTCATTTGCCTTTAAAGGGTGAATCATCCTAAAGGTAAATTTGTGTAACTACGACAGAAACTTTCCCACACTATTCATCATTATCATCATCGTCAAGGCGTGTTGAGAGCACGGATTCTTTGATTCTTATCCTTCGTTCCTGTCATCCATTCATGTTTATTTTTGCTGTATATTTTCTTAATGGCTAAATGTTGCGACAAGTATATATCCCAAATCAGAGCACAGTTTTTTCATCAGATCGACATTTAATAGAACGACTCGTCATCGATACGACTTTTTATCAAAACGGAATTTTATCGAATAATAAAATAATTTTAAAAGGCAAAACAATTTTAAATGTAAAATTAGGGATGGCTACACTTAAAATTTCCGCCACACTTTAATTTTAAAATTTAATCAAAATTTTAAGAAAATTGATTTGTTTTTAATGTTTGTTTTTTTTGTTGTTGTTGTTGCTTTGAAGAATTGTCTTAACTGAGAAGTCAACATAAGGCCTATTAAACAATATTTTGATAAAAAGCCATTTCGATAGAAAGTAAAAATTATTTAGATTCTATTACAATGTTTTGAATAAAACTTTTAAGCGAAAATTCAGCATTTAAAATTATTCCACGTTTAAAATTATTTATTATGGCGTCGCCGATTGGATTTCTAACCTCATTGGATGAACCTAAATACGTCAAAACTTGGATGAGATGTCTCGCAGCGTTGGCTCGAGGGAAGAAGTTGTAAGATCAACAAGCCTCCAGGGAGGAAAATGAAATTACCGATTTATTTTGAGCTTTAGCAGGATGTGACCCCATAACGAAAATATCAGTTCTTGCAGCAATTAGAATTTATTGATGAATTAATTTTTTTAAATGTGGAAGCCTACAGCGTAAATAAAATCTTAATTAAGTGTAAATATTGCGACAAAGAACACGAAAGGGACATAAACAAGTGTTCAGCCCGATGAAACTATGTAAAAGAAAAGACAATTGCTAATCTGCATGCAGACACAAAAAAGTATAAAAAGGGTTGAAAGAACAAACTCTCACGCAGAAAATACGAAAGCATATTCTGTAAAAACCCATGCAAAAATTAAGAGAAATCGTGAAATTGAAGGTTATAAAATTTCCCATGCAGGTTGACTCGGGAGCGATGTTACCTTGATCCCAAAGAATTTCTAAGAGAAAATGAGAGTATTCCTATCACTGTGGTACAATACATAAAAAATCATAGTCGTTTTAAAAATAGGATTCTCTGAAATCAATAAACTACATAAAGTCCGAAGAAACTGATATAGGTCTATTAAAAGGATATAAAGCAATATTCGTCTAAAAGGAAATAACTACTTGATATATTTTGAATTTCGAAAATACCTGTTCACATTTTACCCACATGAGTGGTAAAACAAAAGAAAATGGTAGAACAGGACATACTCCAGAGAGTTCTCTAAGGTGGTAACAGTTTCGCTTCACCAATTGTTGTAATAAGAAAACCCAGCGGAGATTTGTGAATATGTAGGGATTACAAAGTTGGAATAAATCATCAGATCAGTTCGGATTCATTCCCTTTGCCAAATATTGAAACTGTGACTCATAAATTAGCATATATAAAATGTTCTTACCAAAATTGACTAAAACGTAGTACATAACCAAATATACATTGACAAAAAATTTTAAGAAATTATAACAATTAACACCCCTATAGGCTTATTTAGATGGACTAGTCTTCTATTTGGAGTTAAAACATCAAGCCACATTTTTCAAAAAGCAATTGAAAACGTTCTATGAGAGGGGTAAAACATATAGTAATCTACCGAGATGACAGATGCATAGGTGCTTATAATAAAGAGAAATTGGTCGCCTCGGGTGGTGTAATAGTTAGCAAGCAAGACCAGAAAACCTTCTCGAGTTAATTCGAGTCTCATTAAGTGCTCCATTCCTACGTCCTTGTGCCACATCTAAGCAAAAAGCTTTGTAAATTACTACAATAAAGAGAAATTAAATAAAAAACTGAACAAACTTTAAAGAAATTTAAAAATGCTGGTAAATAAATATCGATAAATATGAGTTAAAATGCGACAAAATATCGTATTTCGAATATCAAATATCTAAAGAAGTTACACCAGACGATAAGCTAATAAACAAAATATTGGAAATATCTACACGAAAAAATAAAAAAGAATTGGAATCCTTTTTAGTATTGACTCATTTTTATAGCAAATATTTTACCAAGATACAGCGACATAATACAATAATTTGCAGATTTACGAAAAAGAGAATGCAGAATTTATATGAACTTAAAGGTAAAATATACCGTTTGAAGCCACTAATAAGAAAATCGATTGTAAAAATCTTTGATTCAAAAAAGGAAGTGATATTGACGACAGATGCTTCTGAACACGCAGTAGCCATCTCAAGAAGGTCATCCAATTTTATACCTGTGGAGAAAACTCAGCCGAGGCCAACTATTCAAATATTGAGAAAGATGCATTAGCGATAGTTTAAAGCACTGAACAAGCTCAAAATTTCTTGTTTGGAAAAAGATTTGTGTTGAAATCAGACCACAGACCTTAGGAATTTATATTAAGCCAAAAGTCTCATGTTCTAGAATAGTAAGATGGGCAATAAAACTCATGGCTTTTGACTTCGAAGTAATATACGAAAAGGGGCAACTATTTCCGACAAAACAAGTCTATTTCAGTGACTGTTTTACTTCATAACTGTTATATTTAGAATTACCCCATTTTTAAGAACATTGTAAATTTTTTTCGTTTTGATTGAGTGTATGAAAGATTATGCATACCATTAGTTATTAGGTAGGTAGGTACAAATAAATCAATAACGTTCAGGCTTAAAATACACTGATTGTATCTCTGTTATAGCAATAAAGGTGTTCCGAGTATGACGCTAAACTGCATCTGATGAAGATTTCTATCACTCCCAGGTCCATTCTAACCCTGTTGGGGTCCCATCCATGTGTCAAATAGATTTGTTCTAAAATTATTTCTTTAAAATTATTTTCAAAATTATTCATTCAAAAATTATTCGTATTCAAAAAAATCATGAGCAAAAAATCTCTTCAGAAACAACTACACAAAAAATGCAAATATGAACACGATTCCCTCACCTCTAGACATAAAACTCCAGTAGACGGGTTGACATGCCGTTAAAATCAAATAAACCAATATTACACAAATTATTTATTCGTTTGTAAATCTGTTTATTCAAAATCAATAATTCTTTTGAAATGGATTTTTATGTGATTTTTTTTTATATTAGCAATCAGCTAATTCCCTTTTACAGCTGTTGTCATTAAATGAAAATTAGGGTATGGCCATCTCAATGATTGGTAAAATGAAAGAAAAAAATTATGAAACAGGAAAAACCTTGACGCCATTTTCTAACTTTATATCCAACATCCGGTCTAAACAACAGATGCTTATCCTAACTACGAAAGACCTTTACAAGAGGAAAGAGGGTTTCTTTCTTTAAGAAAAAATTACTTTTACTCACACTGAACGTGAAAAGATGGGTGTTTCAACATGTGTATCCGGAATATTTATATATATATATATATATATATGAAGGCAAAAAATAAATATCTGCTTATGTGTGCAAAATTGAATTTTACAGAAAAAAATGAATGGGTGAAGAGAATATATGATCGTCGGTGTAGATATTTGAATCAACATAAACTCTTCTAGAATATCAAGTTCTGAACATGAACATTTATCATTTTTTTTCCATCCTATTTTCAAAGTTTGTATTGGGGTAAAGATGACTCAGCACATTTATTTTTCTACTTTGCACTCCTTGACGTCCAGAAAATCGAAAAGTATTCACCATTATGAGTGTGAGGCTATTATGCAGACAGTGATTCAATCAATCTTCCCAAGTCCGGTCAGCGGAGCGTAGAATATGCTGACTGTATCCCTAGCAGAGAGGTATCCGCTCACCAAAAAAAAAGGTGTTCTGGGTATGACACTAAACTGTATCTGATGGTGGAGCTCCATTTCTGGAGATCTAGGGAATTTTGAGTAGTCTTTTTTTGCCATTACTCCCAGGACCACTTAGATCCAGAGTTGTAGTACGTATTAATGTCCTATCTATGAGTCAAATAGATCTATTTAAAAAATATTCGTATTCAATTGAACCGTGTACAAAATAATGTGTAAACTTAACGTACAATGAACGCGATTTCCTAACCTTCAACTTAAGATAACCCTAGCCTTATTGACATGCCTTTAAAGTCATATTTCCCTTCAATTGCCTTTTAGTAAGAAGATAAAGTTTACTGGTAATCAAACAGGGTATAAATATTAGTTTTGCCTTTAATTTGATTCGAACCTGTCTCTTTCTTGGTGTCTGATCACATATCTATGCTTTTGCTTTTGAGAAAATAAAAATACTGACATGCATTTTGAAGTAACTATGACAACTATAAAAGCAAAAATAACAATGAAAATAACTAAAAAACATCAAAGTAAAAATCAATGTTAATCAGTAACAATTATGGTAATAATAAAAGTATGTTCATATATAAATATTTGCAATAAACTAGGACCTCACCGTCCGCCGAATTACCAAACGCTGTTTCAGTTATCCGTGATTGGCCCATTTAACAAAACATTCGTACTCAAAACTTTGTTTAATAAAGCTACTTTGTATAATAGATTTTAAAAGAGAGAAATATAAGCAAGAAAAAAAGAAAAAAAATGGCATTGGTTTTTTGTAGTAGTAGTAGTAGTAGTAGTAGTAGTAGTAGTAGTAGTTAAACAATGTGAGAAGTGAGTTATAAGGAAGTGAGGAAGGTCCAGAGGCTGAAATACATCTGAATTAACCGAAAGTAAAATTCAAGAAAGTAATAAATTCGAAGGTATCCGGACATGATGGAATATATGGATACTAGCTCAAAAGATTGACATATATCCACAAGAGAGTAGTTTAACTTTTACAAAAATGTCTACTAGAAGCAAGAATTCCTGGGTTCATGATTCAAAGAAATATCATTCTGATTCAGAAGGACCCCAAAATGTACCATCCCGACAAACTACAGACCAGTTACGTGTTTACTAATGATATACAACTAACAAGAGAAGAAATCTACCACTCGTTCGAAAGCTGCGGGCAATTTCTTGAAGAAAAAAGGATGTTGCAAAGCAACTAGAGAAACAAATGATTTACTACGTATAGACCAACATATTCTGAAGGAAGTAAAAACTTGGATGAAAAATGTAGCCTTGGCAAAGACAGACTACAAAAAGCTTATAATATGACCCTATAAACGTGAATCATAATAGAATGTTAAAAAATGTTCAAGATATCAGGTCAAGTCGTAAACTTTATGACAAGAGCCGTTGAAAACTGAAGAGTAGCATTAGATGCTGGGGAACAAATCTTATGGAAGGTAAAAATCTAAAGATGCATTCTCCTTTTAGGCTACTATTAGTTATAGTAATGATGCTACTGAATTATGTACACAGAAAATGCAAAGGAAGCGACAGATTTTTAAAGTTGCGGCAACAGATAAATCATCTGATGTACGTGATATTAAAATTTTTGCCAAAAATAAAAATCAATTAGAATCCCTAAAATGCATCATTAGAATCTACAGCCAAGATATAGGAATGGGATTGAATATTGAAAAATACTCGATATTTATAATGAAGAAAGTAAAAAGAGAAACGACGGAAGGAAAAGAATTACCCAATAGAAAATTATCGGAATATTTGAAGAAAAAGAAAATTACAAATAACTGGAATTCTAGAAGGGGACAAAATCAAGCATGGGAAGAGAAAAGAAAAAAGTAAGAAAGAGGTACTTCAGAAGAACAAAAAAAATTATACAGCAAAAATCTAGTGAAAAGAAATAACTACATGGGCAGTTTCCTTGTAAGATACTCTGGTCTTAAAATAGACTGTCTGGGAACTCACACATAGGGACCATTGAAAAAGCGGGGTGACATAAAAAGAAGAAGGAAAATGACCCGCCCACATTGAGAATTTCGAAGTTACAACAACCCAGGGAATCAAAGACTATAAAGAGCAAGGAAAGATGATTACAGCAGCCAGTTACAACAATGTCAACAGGAATAACTTAAGGACAAACAGAAAACCAACAAAAATAGGAAAACAAAATGGGAAGAAAAACAAAGGTATGGATATTTCAAGCGACTAACTAAGGAAATTACTTACGAAATGACCTAGACATGGCAAAGAAGAGGAAACCTCAGGAGAGAAAATGAATGTCTTTTAATATAACTGCCCAAAATAAAATCATGAAGACTAAGTAAAGTTGGTGACTTTAGTCGAGGCTGACCCGAAGGCTTCCTTTTCAATAGCTACTACACCGATGTGTAAGGCAGGGCGCTTCTCCATTCCCTGGATTGCTCCATTTTACCCTTGATCTGCACCTTACAATGCTGAGTGTTAAGCAAAGCGGCATGAAGTACCATTTTTTTGAGTCTTTGGTATGACTCGACCTGGGATTGAACCCTGGTCTCCCGGACTATTGGTGAACACTCTACTCATTAGGCCAATGAGGACTAATCAAAGCAAAAATCAATCATGCGCAACAAAATAGAAAGTGTGGGTTGTGTGGCGACGGAGATGAAACAGTTTATCTCATCAGAAGCCAACGTACTAAGGAAATACAAATTGGGTACATCGATATGGGGAAAGGTGATCCACTGGTAATTGTGTAAGAAATTGAAATTTGATCATATTGATAAATGCTATGTATACAAACCAGAATCTGTCCCAGAAAATGAGACGCATGAAATTTTCTGGGCTTTTGAGATAGAAACGGATCCCCAGAACCCGGCCAGAAGAAAAGAGCTGATATTGCTAAAAAATCATCAAGCGCGTATGGCCGTTCCAATAGACATCGAATGAAAACAAATGCCAGGATCTTGCCGGAGAGCCAAAAACGAGGATAACGATGATGCGAATTGCAGTTGGTTCCCTTGAAACTGTCTCCAAAGTTCTGTTACAGAGACAGGAGAGACTAGAAATCAGCAGGAAGAATAGAGATCATCCAGACCACAGAACTTTTAAGATCGGCTAAATTACTTAGAAGAATCCTGGAGACCTGAAAAAATTGACTATCACTCAGACTTCAGTGAAAAACCTCCAATTAAAACGTGCAAAAAAACACACATTGAGTTATAATAATAATAATAATAATAATAATAAAACTTTAAAAGTATTTTTTAGAATTTATTTGAACGTTCTCAAAACTTTTAAATCTGAGTCAACTTATCATGATGGGAAAAGTTTTAATAAATTTTTTTAAAAAGTTCATTGACAACTGAAATGCTTTTGTCGTATTCATTTCATTTTAACTGTTGGCGTGTCACGCAAGATTAGTATATTTCTTAGTCGGGAAAGGGAGTTTCATCCAATTGGTCTTCAAATGACCTTATGAAGTATACCGATATGGTATCACAATGCTCGTATTTGCCTTAATTTAAATTTAATAACGGACAACATTTCGTTAAATATATCATCATAGAACAGGAATATGGTTGCAGACAATTACATCTTTAAAATAGGATTTAGATTTCCCAGTGATTTTGGGGGATATCAAGAAGATATGGTTCTCTAAGACAACATCTGCGTGGGTCATTGAATATTATTACAGCGGATAATATAATCGTTAACTATAATCGTAATAGAGGAAGTACTATCAGCAAAACAATATTGGGGCTGCAATAATGATAATAATAATAATAATAATAATAATAATAGAATAGCAAGAGTAGGTTATATTTAGACAGAGATGAAAGGGTTAATCATATCATAAGCGAGTGCAGCAAACTGGCAAAAAAACAAGTGCAAGATTAAGTACGACTGGGAGAAAAAAGGGATCCACTGGGAATTGTGCAATAATCAAAATTTGGGATGTAGATAAAAGTTATATGCACAAATCAGAAGCTGTTCTGAAAAATGAGGCGCATAAAATTCTCAGAGACTTTGAGATACAAACGAATCACTTAATCTTGGCCAGAAGAACAGACCTTGTGTTAATTAATGAGAAGAAAAGAACTTGTCGACTAATGGATTTTGCTGTCCCAGCGGACAAAATGAAAAGTGGGAATTGAGAAACAGAAAAGAATAGAACCACCAAATCAGAAAAATATCTTTAAAAAAAACTTGGATAGAAAGAAAATAGCAAGTACTTGGGAATATTGAAAGCAGAAACCATCAAAAGAGCAGAGATAAAAGAAAAAATAAGATAAGAATATCTCAGAAGAAGGAAAAATGTTCTCGAAACCAAAATCTCTGTAGCAGAAATATCAACAAAGGGATAGATACTTGGTCATTCCCCTTGTAAAATACTCTACAGCATTCTTAAAATGGACAAGGGAGTAACTCAGACAAATGAACCGAAGAACAAGGAATTAGTTGGTTATGCACCAGGTTTTACATTCACAGACTCTATGTGTCAAGAAAAGAAAGGGCCAGAGGACTCGCCAGTATTGAGGATTGCGTAGATTTATCAATACAAAGACTCGATGCATTGGCAACATAAGTACAGACAGAAAAGCAACAAAAACTAGAAAACAGAAATTGGGAAGGAAAACAACTGTATGGATACTTCAAGCGACAAACTGGGGAGATTATACACAAGAAGGAGTGGATAAGGCTACAAAATGAAAATCTCAAGAAAAAAAAAACAGAATCCCCTCAAATAGCAGCACAAAACAGCACCATAAGTACCATTTATACTAAAGCAAAAATTAATTATATGCAACAGAATAGTGCGTGTAGTTTATGCAGAGAAAGAGATAAAGCGATTAATCACATAATAAGCGAATGCAGCAAACTAGTGCAAAAGAATTTGAAGACAAGGCATAACTGGGTTAGAAAGGTGCTCCACTGGGAATTTTGCAAGAGATTAAAATTTGATCATATTATCAAATAGTATATGCACAAACTTATATCCATCCTTGAGAATGAGACGCATAAAGTTCTCCAGGATTCTGATATACAAACAGATCACCTTACAGATCACCTAATCAGAAGACTAATCCTTGTCTTAATCAACGAAAAAAGAAGAATTTGCAGTTTAGTGGATTTTGCGGTTCTGACGGACCGCATAGAGAAAATAAAAAGAAAGCAAAAATATTGACAAATACTTGGAACTTACCAGGGATGAAAAAAAAGCGTGTCGCACGCTATCAAATTTGTAAACATTTTTAAAATATCCGCATACAATATGCAAAGGTATCATACTAATCAGATTAATTCATGAAAAATGCACGTTCAAAACTTATCATCTGAACATTTACAATGGAGTTTTCCAAGGAAACTCATATTCTCCTTCTCCTCTCCTTTTTTTGTATAGCTTTAATAACTCTCTTTATAAAACTTAAAAACACAGCCGATGGATATAAAACTACAACTATTAACAAACCACCAATTCTATACGGACGATTTAAAGTTATACACAAAAAAAGATGGCGATTTAGAAGGTCTACTAAACGTTGTAAAAAGATTTTGTGACGACACAGGGAAAGTTACATTTAAGAAAGGTTCACTAATAATGCCTAAAAACATTACTGTAAATATAAACACGGAAATAACAATAAAACTTCTAAATATTTAGGAATTAAGGAAGTGAATGATATTAATCATACTATAAATAAAGAAAAATTTAAAAAAGAATTCTGTAGGAGAATGAGTCATTTTTAGAAAAGAATTAAAAGCAAAAATAAAGTTATAGGAATTAAAACCCTAGTCATATCAGAAATGACATACAGTTTTAATATAATAAACTGGACGTTAGATGAAATATTGAAAAATGGATACAAAAGTTAGGAAACTAATAACCTACAAGAGAATACATCACCCAAGAACAGATATAGAACATCTCTATGTCAAGAGAGAAAATTGACCCACAAAATAACCATTATAGGATTAAAGAAATATTTAGACACTACAACAGATTTTATGCTACGCTTAATAAATACTAACAAGAAGCAAGAGAAAAAATATTCAACTAGTAAAGCAATAAATTTGCTCATCGACTCGACCTCACACCGAACGAAAGGGACAAGATTTAGCAATAAAAAAAAGAAGCAAAGACACAAGGAGTAAATCGATGAAAAATGCCTGGGAACAAAACCCTCTTTAAGGACAATATGCACAAAGAATTAGAAATGCTGATATAGATATAGTAAACACTAACCGATCGCTGAAAACTGCTTGACTGAAGGCGGAGACCAAAGGGTTAATAACTGCTGCATAGATCCTCCCAACTAGAAACTGTCAAGGAAAATATTATGAAAAACGGATCAAACCTAATATATAGATTGAACAAACAAAAAATGAATTAATTGAATACTTTGTGTCTGCTTGCCCAATTTTGACACCAATAGAACATAAAGAAAGGCATGATGAAATAGGATATTATATTCATTGGGAAGTATGTAAATACCGTAAAACATTGGATTATAAAAAATGATATAAACACCAACTAGAATCAATAACAGAAGCAAAAGAAGCAGCTATATTCTGAGATTTTGCTATTCAAACGTATAGAAAAATAAAGAGCAATTATCCAGTTATAGTAGATAAGGACTATAAAATAAAAATATGCCTTCTAATTGATTGGTTAATACCAACAGACAATAACTTATCAGTCAAAGAATATAATAAAATAAATTAGTGGTACCGTGGTAGTTTTAAAGTGTTACATTTTCTCAATTTCTATTTCCAGGTCTTTTCATTTTTTTTTTTTTTTTTTTTTTTTTTTTTAAATGAAAAGACCTGGAAATAGAAATTGAGAAAATGTAACACTTTAAAACTACCACGGTACCACTAATATTGGAAGCCTTGGGTAATATCAAGAAAGGAACAGATAAACACATTAACAAAATGCCTGGCTCTCTCAGCCTATATGAAATGCAAAAAAAAAATGCACTTTGAGGAACAGCTCATCTCCTTACGAGAGCCATGTGACTGAAAAATATTAATGTGACTGAAAAATATCACCCAAAAGTTCAGCAAAAACATAGATATATGGAATGTATATAATCATTACCTTCCATCACTCTCAGTCTTGGGTAAAGATCCAGTCAAGGACTGTAAGAAACAGAAAAAAACAGAAAGTTAAATAATAATAATAATAATAATAATAATAATAATAATAATAATAATAATAATAATAAACACAAGCAATACAAACAGGTACTTTGCCAAACTGTTATATACTACAAGTTTTTTTTTAAGTTGTATCACCATAATCTGAATTTTTTCTTTCGTTTTCTCATCTTTCTCCCGCATTTTTACCACGTCTTTTTGCCGCTCTGTTACATCTGTTTGTCTGGCGCTGACATATTTTCCTAATCCACGTCAGCAGCCATTACGCAAACAGACGGGTGGAATCATTAGCTCACACTTTGCTTCCCGTGTTCTTCGCTTAAATATTTCTTTTTATTGTTTTGTTTTTTGTTGTTGTTAGTTTTTTGTTTTTTTTGTTACTTGTTTTTGCTGTTGTTGTTGTTGTGTTGTTTTATCGTTTGTTTTTGTATGTTTATCTTCTTTTTTCTGTGTGCATGTTTTTAATAAATCTTTCATTCTTGTTTTAACGTTCATTCCATTTTTTCTCTTGTTTTCTTTCTTAGACTCGTTTCTCCGTTTGCATATTTTCCAGACAAACTAGTTTTGTCCTTTTCCACATTTAATTTCTCTTTTTATTCGTTACATTCTCTTTTTCATTCTCTTTTTCTTTTATTCCTTTAAACTTTTTATCAATTCACTCACACTTACTTTGTTTCTTTCTTTCTCTCTTTTCATCGTGTTCTGTCTCTCTTTTTATATAGGCTTCACAACACATTCTTTTACCATCTCCTTTTCCCCCTCTTCCTATACGTATACGTGGCGTATGTAGAAAGTGGATTCGGCTACCCGAGTTCAAATCCTGAACGAGGTTGTTTGTATTTCACAAAATGTCCTTGGAGAAGGTATGTAAGCAAATAATTTCTCTTCCGGGTAAATAGTAGGGCAAACTGGCCTCTATAACCTTGGTATGGCAACAGATCTAGGAGAAGAAAAAAGTCTGAATACAAACCAGTCGTAGAACTACTGGTTTAGGCTGAAACATCCTTGTGGCTGTTTCGACCCAAGACATGCCACATAAGTAGTGCCCCCATGACCTCACAAGGCTACGGCACCTGTGGTAATGATAGCGCCCATTCACTGCTTTTTATAAGTAAAAAGATGAGATCTAAATAACAGAGCAGACAGGACTCTAACTTTGATATGGCAACAAGTCTAGGAGAAAGAAAACTCTAAATTCAAACCAGTAGTAGATCTGGAAGGAGATGGTATCCACCAAGCTGTTTCTGCCCTGGACATGCTTACATAAGTAGTGCCCCTATGACCACACAAGGACCAGTGGTGATATAGTGATCATTCACTGCTTTTTTTTTCTAAATGAAAAGATATGAGAGCTTTAAATAAAAGGGCAGAGAGGACTCTTTAACTTTGATATGACAACTGGTCTACGAGAAAGAAAACTGAATTCAAATCAGACCTGGAGAGGGAGGAGTTTTATAAGGCTATTTATGCCGTAGATGCCACTTGAGTGTTGCGCCTCACGACCAAATCTGGTAATTGGAATATATATTCATGAACTCTATTACTGCAACGCTAAATCAAGTCAGTTTAAAAGAAAAAGAAAAGGAATTATGTTTTTTTAGTTTCAAATTTTTCAAAACTGCCAAAAAACCTTATGACGATGATTCTATAATGTTTGTCTGGTTAACTCACTGACGAGATTCTCTTATCAAATTTCTAGCCATTTTAAATAAACAAAACACAAAAGAAGAGAGAAAGGAAAAATAAAGGTTAAAAAAATGATTAAATAAATTCGCAATATTTTAATTGGTAATTCTGACAATCATAAATGGCAAACAAATATTCTAACAACTTTTTATCGATTTGTAGACATAATTACTCACTTTACACATGATAGGGCAAGTTTTGATATTTAATTCAAAACACCTGTGGGTAGATTGGAAAAATATTCCCACCTCTGCCTGAGAGTTTTTACGCCCCCCTGGCCACAGTTTCTACTCCACCCATTTGTGCTGTGCACATCCGAATTTTTATAATAAAAAATAGAAATATAAAAAAAGAATTTTAAACCTGAAATGAAGACTTTACAATAATACCTGAATATTTTGGTTTATTTTCTAATCAACTAGCTGACGTACTCGTCTATAGTCAAGACTTGAATTGCTGTAAAACTGTAAAAGTGTTATTTCTATTTCCATCAGCGTCAAATTATGAGAAATTACCGGATATATATATATATATATATATATATGTGTGTGTGTGTGTGTGTGTGTGTGTGTGTGTGTGTGTGTGTGTGTGTGTGTGTGTGTGTGTGTGTGTGTGAAAAGCCCCCATCACTTAGGGGAGAATTATTGATGGCATCTTCAAATTATGTATTTTTCATATTGTTTTAGCATTTCTTAAACCAAAATACAGTTTGATGTTTAATTCAAAACACCTGTGGCAACATTGGGAAATATTCCCACTTCTTCTGCCTCTTTTATAGTGAGTATCTTTGCAGAATTGTTATTATGTTTACCAGCAAAAAACTCACTCGTATAATAGGAAACTAGAAATAACAACCTATATTTACAAACCCCTCCCCACGGGCAAGATATGACACAAGGTCAATTTTTAAGCGGGGTTTGACAGGTTTGAACTCAGAGTTTTCCTTCTCCTATATCGGTTGCCATATCAAGGTTGAAGTGCCCAGTATGTTTTGTAATCAACCCTGAGCTGGAGGGAGAATAATTGAATTCATACTTTTCCCAAGGGTATTAGCACGAAATGAAATACAAAAGCCTGTAAGGATTTATTAATTCGTAAATGTTATTGAAAAGTTAACCTTTATGCATTACCCCCAACTTGGTGGCCATTAATTATACAAAGATATAAACTCAACAACATTTTTTTTATTGTGATTTTTCGGTGACCAGAAAAACAAGGATTTCTGGTCAGGATATTTTCAAGTAAATATCTACTTTAATGATTTTTCAAAAAAGATAAAAATTCGGTTTAGCTAACCAGACAGACACAAAGTAAAAGATCAATTTAGTATCATAGTTATTTTATTTTAATTTGAACTTTTCACTGAAACTTTAAAAAAATTCAAATTTTCAAAAGCTAAAATGCTAAAAAATCTGTTGTGAATTCCTGAGGAAATTTCGGAGACCACAACTCTGGCCGTTTTTGTTTAGTTTTGTTTTAGTTATACTATGCTAGAGAAAAATTATTTGGTGATAAATTATACGAGAATCATTCAGTAGAGAAAGAGGGGGGGGGTCCCATCAAACATACCATACCGAACATCTTTTGGGAGATTGAGATGTCGCAACGGTGATTGTAGACAGTTTAAAAACTGTCAAAATTCTCTGTTAAAGTTGTCAGAGTGCGAGTACTTACGACCATCTTTGGTTATTTTTGAAGACGTAAGTTTTCTTGTATTGTATAGTGGTGGATTAATTATATTCTACTTGGCCATTCCCGAGTCTACTCTGACCTAGAGTCTAGTATCTGTAAGGTTCCCATCAAGGGGTCAAATAATTCTGTTCAAAAATGATTTGTATTTGATAGAACCGTGTACAAAAAAATCTTAAGAAAAGACTACACAAAAAATATAAATTTGAACGTACAATGAATGCGAGACGTAGGTGCTATTGAATTGTGAATTAATGGATTAATTCTTAGTTCAAGGAAATTTTAGTTAAGCGTGACGTCATGTATAAAGGTGTTGGCCATTGGTGCTGGTTTGAAGTATTGAGATAGTTGCTAAGGATCACGTGACTTTGGCTCCACCGAGGCTGTAGGTATCTCAAATGACTTCCGCCTCAAGTTATAAGAGATTTTCTTTAGTTTATGATGTCTGTTCTTTATCATTATAGCTTCTAAAACTTGAAGTTTTGGGGGTTATTTTGTTTATTTTATTTCATTTTTGCAATTAATGCTTAATAGTATTTTTATATTATCAACTAAAATTTGTCGAATATTTATGGGGGTGTTATAGTCTTCTATGATATGTTTATTGATGTGTGTACAGATGACGTCAGCGTTTGATAAATTGCAGGTTAATCTACGGAAGGACGTGATGTGATGGTGGTGGTGTGTCCTATGTATGAATTTAGAGTTTCTTTATGATCATTAGTGTAGGAGATACAATCTCTCAAGGAATTGATATGCAACATTAGTTCTACATAGCCGTGATTTTAGAGGTACACCATTATTAGCGATGATAAGGTCGACGGTTTTAACTTTTTTATAGTATATAATGAACCTTGGTTTGAAGTTGCAATCTTGAAAACACGATACAATCTAACCAAGAATTCACTCAACAATCTCTAACTTAAACTTATTCGATTTAAAAAGCTTATTATACACTTAAAACGCCCTAAAAGGCAATTTCCAGTCCAATTTGTAATGTTTAGTTACGGGCCAGAGATTTTACGACGAGCTTGGGAACTAACTTTGCTGCTTTGTAAATCAGCCTTATTGTAACGGAAACTGAATTAGAAGCAGTGAGATGAAAAAGCAGAGGCAACAAAATATTCACCATCTTTCTCACGAGGCACTGATCGGTCATTGAATTTCGTCTTGATTGTACTGGTGGTGGGCATGCTGTCACGTTAAGATAAAGTTATCTTTACATTACCAAGCCATGCAAGAGTCCCATTAAATACTGGCCGAAACATGGCCCTGTCAGCGGGGCTTAGAATACGCAGGCTGTATCCCCTGAACAAAGGTCAGACCCCGCCAAAAAGGTATATCATGGGTATGACACTAAACTGCATAAAATGGTATCAGTTCAGGAGATCTGGGGAGTATGGAGTAACTCTTCATAGCCATTACTCTCAGCTCCACTCTGACCCGGAGAGGTAGTTTCTGTTAGGTTCCCATCTAGAGGTTAAATATTTCTGTTAAAAAATTATTCGTATTTGATCGGACCGTGAAAAAAAACCCAACAACACAAAAAATGTAAATCTGAACATACAATGAATGCGATTCCTTAACCTCCAAACATAAAATAACCTGAGATGGGTTGACTTGCAGATAAAATCAATCAATCAACAGAATTCGTGTAAAATGCATCGAGGTCTTTTAACACGAACCTATACGTAAATTTGTATGTATACATTCCTCTTGTTTGTAAAAGACTTACCGGTCCAGAATATAAATCTATTTTTGCTTTATTAAAGATTGGGTTCAATTCACTGAACTAATATTCATTTTGTATGCAGCGTCTAATTCTCATTCATCATCAGAACGTCAAAGAGAAAGACAAAATTCAAGCTCTTAACTCACACAATAAGAGAAAGTTCTCAATAAAGCATTGTTTCTAGAAAAAGCAAACTTGTAATAATTAATTGACATAAGATCTCATTGAATAACAACAATGCGAAAAATTACTTGAATAAGCATTGCACTGTGAACTTGATGACATAAACATCATGAAATGCAATTAATTAATTTGGTACAATTAATTTAGAATTGAGTATGGGACTTTTATCTACTTACCCTTAGTGTACTTTTAGCATGAAAAATCCAATTTACTTCCTCTTTAAATTCATATTTAACTATGTGTGTGAATAACGGGAGAGAGAAAAGAGAGAGAGAGAGAGAGAGGAAAAGAGAGAAAGAGAGAGAAAAGAAAAAAGGAGAGAGAATTAAAGTGTGTGTGTGTGTGTGTGTTTATTTATTCATTATTTCACTTATCTGCACGTGGTGTGTGTGTGTGTGTGTGTGTGTGTGTGTGTGTGTGTGTGTGTGTGTGTGTGTGTGTGAAGATGGTTGAGGAACTTGCTTGTTGGGCTTGTAACCAAATCAGCTTTTGATAAGCAGCCGCCGGTCGACGTCATCTGACGTGGAAAGCAACACAAGATAAAAAAGAATCACCATTTAAGAACAAGAATTAAAAAAAAGAAGATATGTGGAAGAAGCAGGCGGAGAAAGATGGCCGCCGACCAGCAAAAAGCAAATGGGAAGGTAATGTTAGCAACTAGAGGGCAGGAATTAACTTCGTAGGAGGTAAAGGGAGATAACAAAGACTTTTAAAGAGTAGTTTTCTGATATTGACTCAATTTGTTAGGCGTTCATCTGATTCTGTTGCTTTTACATATAAATAAACTCATTTATCAAATACTTACATACATACATACATGTATATTGTTCACCTATTGCCAGACTAGAGTTCTGTTGATAGTGGCAATATTTACTTTTGACCCATGAAACTGAGGAAATTCACATTGCGTAGTTGCAAACGAGCTGGACTGCAACATCATAGTAAGCAAGTTCGAACTGCAGTCGTTCCATTACGTTCACTTTCGGAGTAATACACTTGGGGAAGGTATGAACTCTTTTATTCCCCAGCAAAGGGTTAAATAATACCGCTACTTCTCTTCTACAATGATGGTTTTTGGCATTGAATAACCCACGAAGGTTGATGTCATTAAACAAGGCAAACAAACCAAACACATGAAAATTTAAGTTATAGCGATAGTATTGTAAGTAATAACTTTATTATATATATATATATTGGCTAAGTGGGTAGAGTGTTCGTCAATGGCTCCGAAGACCGGGATTCAATCCCAGGTCGAATCATACCAAAGACTCAAAAATGGTATTTGATACCTCCTTGATTAATGCTCAGTATTATGAGGTACGCATCAAGGGTAAAGTGGAGCAATCAAAGAAAAGGAATAGTGCTCTCCCCAACACCTCAGTGTTGTAGCTATTAAAAAGGAAGCTTTCGGGTCGCCCTCAACTACGGTCGCTAACTTTTACTTTATATACATATATAATTTTTTAAAAAGTTTGTTTGGCAGAAGTGTAATGTAATAAAAAAAATATTAAATTTTGAATCAATCAAGATGCTAGTTAGTCTCATGAAAATTCACAACCAGTTAAAACGCCATTACGTCACAGTCGCGTGGCATAATGGCTAACGTGCTGGACAGCGACCACGAAGTAAGCGAGTTCAAACTCCAATTGTGTTACTGCGTTTACTTTCGAAAAATTATTGGTCTCTGAGCGATGGGTTAAATAATATCACTACTTCCCTTCAACAAGGATGACTTTGGCATTAATTAACCCACGAAGGTTGATATGCCAAAAAACAAACAGACCAAACCAATGTTTATTTAATGAGAGAAGCCATTACAAAGAAAGGCGCTATAGAAAGGAAACATAAATCCATTTTGAAGTCAAAGTTTGATAGCAGCAATTATATTGCTTGGTTGGTTGGTTGGTTGGGTTTTATGGCATATCAATCTTTGTAGGTTATTTAACGCCAAATATATTTTTACGCAAATAGTTCTATTTCAAACAATTCAGTTTAGCAGAGTTTACAGAGTTTAATTGTCAAAAACATTTCTATTTCAAGCTAGTCAATTTATTCAAAGAGTTCTAATTCAGCTAATTCAGTATAGTATAAGTACAGAAGTTCTATATTAATCAATTCAGTTTTGTGTAAGTACAGTTTCAATGTCAAAAACAGATCTATTTCAAACAATTTAGTTTAGCATAAGCACGCAGTTTAAATGTAAGTACACAGTTTAATTGTCAAAAACATTTCTATTTCCAGCTATTCAGTTTAGTCAAACAGTTCTAATTCAAACAATTCAGTTTAGCATAAGTATGCAGTTAGTTTTATTTAACCCATAAATAGGGTCCTATCAGGTGCTACCATTCTGGGCCAGAGTGGACCTGGGAGCAATGCCAATGAAGGGGTGCTCCGCATTCTCCAAAGCTCCAGCATCACTGGAACCTCATCATCAGATTGTTCAGGACACTCGTTGTGGGGAGCGGGGAGGTGTATTCTATAGCCTCAGCCGACAGGGCAAGCAACAATTATACTCAGTTGATAGTACCTACTTGTTAGTAGAGAAATTGAACAATTTACAGAATACTCTGTAAATTATTTAGTAGGATGGATTCTAAAGTTACAGAACCCATTGAATGTTTAACTTTAGTATTCTTTAAAATTTAGTACGATATTATTTATTAAAATTAGAAATAATTCTAGATTCAACAATCTTTCTGTGTTGATTATTATGTATTTTAACTAACATTTTGGAATCTTTGAAATTAAGACAATGTTTGGTTTTTTAAATTATATTTGACAAATGCATTACAAAAATCGCTTAATTTTAAATCTCGGATGTGTTCACAAATACATTTTTTAGTCGTCCTAGAAGTTTCCACAATGTAAATTGTGTTTATTATTATTAATATTATTATTTACTCCTTGAGAGTTTTTCACATCAGTTTTAGCTAATGGTTTTTCACGGAGTTTGAATAACAGCAAGTCTCCTCAAGTCTCCAGGACTATCCTCAGTATTCTGGCCTGCCTCAATAATGTTATAGTTTGAATGGTCTCCACTCGTACTCCTACCTCCAAGTCCTCCAGTCCTTCATTTCACTTTCTTTCAGTTTTATTCTGTGGCCAGCCGGGACAGCAAAGTCCACAATTTTCCCCGTTCTATTTTTTTTTATTGATTATTATAAGGTTTGGTCTTCTGGCCGAGATTAGGTGTCTGTATGTCAAAGTCCCATGGTCAAATTTAATTTTTTTGCACGTCTCCCAGTGGATCACCTTGCCCACCCAGTTGTGTCCAGTCTTATACTCCTTCTGTGCTAATTTGCTACATTCTCTTATTATGTGATCGGTGGTTTCGTCTCTATCTCCACATAACCTTCATTGGCTAGTATTTTAAAATAGATCAAAGATTTTTGTTTGGTTGAAGGTGTTAGTAACACAGCCAATATCTTTAATAGGAGGCTAATTGTTTTTAAGAAGTGGATTATGTTTTTGAGGGCTATTTTTTAAAATAGTTCCTTCATGCTGTTCGCTTTATAAAACTTTTTCCTGATGTGGTTGAGTTTTGTGCATTTTATTAAAATGTGTTTAATTGAGTATTGACATTTTGGGGGAGGTTCTTCTTTAAGAATGAAGGAGTGAGATAGTCGAATGTGTCCATTGCGTAGTCGAATAAGGGTAGTTTCTTCTCTTCTAGTATTATTAGGATCCAGCTTCCTTTCTTTTAAAATGGGTTGTATTTGGGAGAACTTATTGTGGGGATTTTCATCCCGTAATTGTTGCCATTTTTTTGGTTACTATTTGTTTGATTTTAGGTTTGAGGTCAGTATATGGAATTTTAATGTTTTTTATCGGGAGTCATGTTGATTGCAGCTTTACCTAATGAGTCGGCTTTATCATTGCCCTGAATTCCGATATGGCTTGGAATCCAGGAAAATATCAACTTTTTGCAATGGATCAGTGAGTTGAGTTTGTTGAAGATCTTGACAATTAGCGGATTTTCCAATTTGGTGTATTTGAGAGATTGAAGAACTGAGATGGGGTCTGAGTGGATGATAAATCTTTTGGAGTTACTTGTTGAAATTAGGTCAAGTGCCAAGTCTATAGCATAGATTTCGGCAGAAAATATGGAGGCTTCTTTTGGGAGGCATTTTTTCAGAGCTTTCTTGTGGAGAACTGCTCCACATCCTGTCCCGTAATTACTTTTGGAGCCATCTGTGAAAATGTGTTGGTAGTTTGGATAAATTTCCTAGATGTTGTTTAGTTTCTCTCGGTATATTAAAGGATGAGTTTTGTTTTTAGGTAGTTTATTCAAATCAAGGATAACCCCGAGTTGCTTGAGTAACCAGGGGGGAGAGCTTAGATGTATGGTATCATGAATGTTTGTGAGTGAAATGTCAGTCTCTTCTAATATATGTTTCATACGATGGCCGAAATGTTTTATGGTCTTTTCTTTTTGATCAAATAGGCTCTGCTGTTTAGGGTTAAAAATGAAGTCATGAGCTGGATTGGTAGGGAGTGATTTTAGTTTACAACAGTATTGTAGTCCTAATTTTATAATTCTGAGTTTTAGAGGATGTTCATACGTTTCAGAATAAAAGCTCTCCGCTGGGGATGTTCTAAAAGACCGCAAGGTGAGTCTCAATCCTTCACGGTGTACAGTATTTAATGGTTTGAAGTTTTTCTGGGTGCTCCATATATGAAGCAAGTCATAATCAATCTTGGAGTGGATAAATGTTCAGTACAGCTTCAGCAAGGTGTGCTGATCTGCACCCCAGTCTTTGTGGGCTATTATACGAAGGAGTTTCAATGTTTTGTTACATTTGTCTTTTAAATACTTAATACGTAGAATGAAGGAGAGCTTTCTGTCAAAAATAACGCCAATGAACTCATATTGGTTAACAACTGGTATTTCCGATCCATCCAGTTTTAAGGTTGGATTGTTGTGTATTTTTCGTAGTTAGCAAAAATGCACACACTGAGTTTTGGTTTTGGAGATTGTAAAGCCGTTTATATTTGCCCTTTTATTTATTTTATTGATGCCCTGTTGTAATTGACGTTCTGCTGTACGAATTTTTTTTTCATCATACAACGTGTGAAAGCACGTGCGATACCATGTCCTCATCAGCCGCCATCCAGGGGTGATAACACTGTTTCGGTAGCTCAAGGAGGTACTGCCACCCCTGGCGCTACCAAGCAGCTTTTGCCACCGGACAGGGTATTAAGAGAATCATATATATATATAATATATATATACGCCAGATCAATTAAATTCAGAGACTATATTGGATGTTAATCTTCATTTTCTGAGTGCAGTTTGTGATTTTAAAAAAACGCGTTTACTTTCAGCGGTTGATGTTATTACGCGTTTACAGTAACCGTTTCTTACGTAATCACACGGGAAAGGTGGTTCCGCGTGTATTACCTTCGTGCTGAAAACTTTCTCGCTTTCGACCAAATCCAACTTGATGCATATCGCGCCGTGGTCTGAAGACGATTCGAGGCAACTTTCAAACTGCGGCCAGTGATTCCTATTTTTGAAAGAAACGAAATGACTGAGTGTCCTATAAAACCACGACAACCAACCTCAATAGGAATCACATGGCATATCCAATATATTTGGATGAAGAAGTAATGCAGATGTCATCAACAAACAAATATTTATCAATGTCAGGATTGAGGCAATTTGTGATGCTGTTAATTTTTATGTTAAAAAGTGTTACTGATAGTAGGCTACCCTGTGGAACACTCTCTTGATTTTGAATATCTGATAATGTTGTACCAATACGTACTCAGAATTTTCTTTCCGAAAGAAAGGATTTTATAATGTTAGGAAGTCTGTCTTTCAATCCCATGTTAAACAGGTCATTCATGATACCATATCTCCAGGTGGTCTCATATGCCTTATCTAGGTTGAAGAATATAGCTAAAAGGTGTTGCTTTTGTATAATTTATTCTGTTATGGAGGTTTCTAATCTGGCCTCATAATCCATCGTTGATCTTCGACTCCTGAAACCACATTGGAAGTTGGTAAAAAGGCTGTTGGATTCTATGAACCAAACGAGCCTCCTGTTGACCATGCGTTCCATCGTTTTGCACAGGCAGCTTGTTAAGGCTATTGGACGATAGTTGGATGCGTAGAGATTATTTTTTCCAAGTTTAGGTATTGGGATGATGATTGCCATTTTCCATGATTCTGGGAATTTGCCATTTTGCCAGATTTCATTGAAGGCACTTAGAAGATTATTTGTCTGAGAAATTCGTAATGGACATCATCTGGTCTGACTGTAGTGTTATGAGATTTTTGGATGGCTTCCTGTAGTTCTGACAATGTAAATGATTTGTTATAATTTTCCGTGTTATCTGATTGAAAGTTGAGCTTTTGTTTTTCTTTTGTAGCTTTGTATTTATGGAATTCTGTTTTAGAGTTTTTAGATGAGGAATTTGTTGAGAAAGTCTCAGCCAGTGTATCAGCAATATCCTTTATATTAGTGATATGAATGTTGTTTTTAATGAGATGCTTGAGGGGAGTAGGTTGATTTTTGCCAGCAATTTTGCTACCATTTTCCAGACTGTGTTCGTTTTGGTAGAGGAATTTAGTTAGTTTAAAAAAATTTTGCCAACTAGTTCTTTTAACTTGTTTGATTGTTTTTCTTGCCTTAGCTTTGAGGTGCTTGAATGAGTTGAGGTTACAAGTGAGGGGTTCTTTTTGAAATTTGATGAGGGCTGCATTTCGTAGATGGATTGCTATTTTACAGTCATTGCCTTGATTTAGTTCAATTCCGTCCGTCAGGTGTCAATTGCCGCTTTTTATTACTAGCGTGGCACATTTTTCTATGGCAAATTATCTTCCTATCTCCTGACTGTATATTATGACTGCGTGTATTAAAGTTTCCAGTTCTTTTTCATTTTTTTGCAAACATTTTGATGTCGTCCATGTACATTAGGTGATTGATCTTTTCTTGCGATTTACTAAGTTTATATCCGGCTGTGCTTTTTCTGAGTATGTGATTAAGTGGCATTATCGCTATTATGAATAGTAGCGGTGATAGTGCATCTCTTTGAAATATACCTCTTTGGACCTTGGCTTCAGCTAAGCTTCGCTCTCCTGCTATCAATTCCACTTTCCAGGTTTTCATGGTTTTCTCGATAAAGTTTATGACTTCATCTGATATTTTGTACTTTTTGAGGCTGTTTATTATCCAGCTTTGCGGTAACATATAGGCTTTTTGTAATCAATCCAGGCCATAGTTAGATTTTTCTGTCAGGTCTTGCTCTCGTTTAGGATGCGCAGATCTATGTAAAGTAACGCTACTATGCCTCTGGATCCTTTGCGGCATCCTTTCTGTTCCTCTGGGAACAATCTACGGCTTGTTAGCGAATAGTAAATCTCTTCTTTTATTTGTGCTCTTAATATTTTCCACATCATCGGTAGGCAGGTTATGGGTCTGTTGTTGTTTAGGGCGATTCCTTTGATTGGTTTTTTTCTCAGGTCATCGATTCAGGTACGTGTGCACCTTGTAGGCATTTGTTCATTTCTAGTGCTAGTCTGTCGTCAATGGAGATGAATTTCTTAAACCAGAAACCATGTATTCCATCATAGCCTGGCGTTTTCCAGTTTCATATTTTTTAGTGTCATTTTAAGTAAATTGGTGTTTATTTCCGCTTTCGGACCTTCTTCGAGCCCTTCTAATTCTTTTGTCATGTCATATTGTCTATCCATTCAGCTTTTCTGTTATGATTTCTTGGTTACCATATTTTTCCCAAAATCGTTGGGTTTCTCTTGCATCCGGTTGGTATGTTTTCGTGTCATCTCCCCCCACTTGTTGATAGAATTTCTTTTCGTTGTTTTGGAACGTCCTGTTTTCACTATTTTACCCATTGTCGATATCTCTTTAATCTTCCTTCTTTTGCCAGTACTTTCAAATTTATTTGCTCAAGTTGTATAGTTATTTTTTCTTGTGTTGCTTTTTCCTTTTTGTCTTTACATGTTCCAGCGTCTTTCCTTTGTTTTAGCATTTTTGTCTGTTTCCGTTGATTTATCGGCGTTTCCAGTCGAATTTCCCATCCTAGTTTTGAGTTTTCTACGTTCTTTTTGAGGGAATCCCAATTTTCCCACAAACTAATTTCGCCCCTGCATAGATAAGTTCATTTACAAAGCGCATTAAATAAGTTTCCAGACTTTTTTCGTATGGGCACTTTTATTGATAGTACACACATGAAACTCTAGTCCCCTTCGAAGTAATATCCTCCAGCTGCAATGCACTTGATGTACCGTTCCAACAACTTCTGGAAGGCCTCTTGGAAGTCCTCTTGTGTGAGCATGTCAATGACCTTCGTCACAGCCTATTTCATCTCCTCAATTGTCTCATAACTACAGCCTCTAAGTTTTTCCGTGAGCTTAGGGAATAAGCAAAAGTCACAGGGAGCAAGGTCTGGACTATAGGGAGGGCGAGGAACTGTCTTGATGCCCATCTTGGTCAAATAGTATGTGACAAGGATGGAGTTGTGGACTGGTGCATTGTCCTGGTGGAAATGCCACTGACCCGATTTGAAGAGTGCTGGTCTCTTCCCAAGGAATCTCTTCCTGAACTCCTTTAAAACCTCAACATAGTAACCCTAACCCTCACCCTTTGGCCAATCAACTGTGGTGCATTGACTTGCTTACTCCTCCCACACCTCTCATCATCCCTCACAGACAAGTGAGGGGTTCTTTTTGAAATTTGATGAGGGCTGCATTTCGTAGATGGATTGCTATTTTACAGTCATTGCCTTGATTTGGTTCAATTCCGTCCGTCAGATGTCAATTGCCGCTTTTATGCCACTCAAAACTGATGCTCGATTCATGCTCGATTCATGCCACTCAAAACTGATGCTCGATTCATGCAAGATGCTCCAAAAGCAGTCTGAAGCATACCATACGTTTCTGTGGACTTTTTTTCAAGTTTAAAACTGAATTTCATTGCATATCGTTTTTCCTCACGTCCAGATTGCATTTTTGAAATTCACCAGCTGTGACAAACAGGCTTAAGTAGGGTGTATTCCAATTGCTACTGTAGCTGTTCATTTGAAGCTGAAATCATAAAAATTGGTCAGTCATCTCATATGATGTATAGCAATAAGATACTGAATTTTCAAGAGTCTACAACAGTTTTAAATGCCTATACAAAAATGTCTGGAAACTTATTGAAGACACCACGTATTTGATTTATTCTTTTCGTTTCGGTCTTAACTGTTCTCCATTCTATGTTTCTTAGTGATGGCTTGGTAGTCTTTTCTCCATTCATAATTCTCTTTGAATTTTCCAGATTTACCTTTTATTCATGTGTTAGTATTTGCTCTGGGCTGTTTGGTTGTGCGTTGTTTGGTTGTGTGGCGTTTCTATTTTCCGAAGTCGGCGGTTCATTTCGGTTAGGCTGTTTTTGTTTGTAAATACTTTATGAGTCTGGTACTATATTACTATCTTGTTCATTATTTATTTTCTGGTGTATTTCTAGTATTTCAAGGTCAGGAAATCAACCTTTCTTTATTATTGTTCTGACTTGGTCGGCATTGATCAGGGTATGAATCCAATTATTCTCCAGCCAGCTACGGGTAAATAGTAGAGAACACTCAGCTCTTTAACCTTGGTATTACAAGTGATCCAAGAGAAGGAAATCTCTTAATTCAAACCTGTTAAATGCTTTAAAATTGACCTTATGATAAGGGGTTGGGTAAATATATATGCGCTATTTTACCAGCTAATTCAACGGTAAATTGAACAACCTCGGTAATAAAATGTTTAAAATTCTTCGAAAACAATGTGAAATATAAAGCAGCCTCATTCAGGATTTGAGCTCGGGTAACCGTGTCCATTTATTTCCAAGTCTCCATTAAATTTCATGCGCCTAGATTAATATATATATATATATATATATATAGGTATGTATGTGTGTGTGTGTGTGTGTGTGTGTGATAGATTTTTATTCGAAATTTTGATTAGATTTCAAAGAAGTTTTAATTACTTTTTCGTTTGTGAATTTTAAAAGCTTTTATTTTAGTACGATGTATAAACAATTTGGGGTATTGTAGTTGTACAAAAGAATTTTATATATTATCAGATTCATCACTGAAAAATCTGTTGTAACAAATTTTGGGGTCTCTAAAATAAAAACCTATGATAAATCTTTTTTTTTTTTTTTTTTTGCTTTGATGATGTGAGTAAAAATGCAAATTGTTTTTCTCATTTGTAGATTTATGATGAACTTTAAATTATAATTTTTTAAAATTTTTTATTCGTAAAATCTCTTTAAAAGGGTAAACTGTTGGTATCTTCTAGTTCGTTGGTACAAACTCTAGTAACATGCGCGTGCCCACGCACACACGCGCACACGCATATATATATATATATATGTGTGTGTGTGTGGCGCTACATGAGAGTAGAAGAATAGTATTCACTAGTTATATATGCAATAAAAACATACATATAGACATTTGCTTTTATATATATATATATATATATATATATATATATATATATATATATATATATATATATATATATATATATATGCATGCACAAATACGTACATATTAATGTATTTACCTAATATTTCTCTAGCATTTAAAAAGAAAAACAAAATATACGGCGGTTACTTTTCGTATGCTAAACAATTTCTGACTATCAATATTCAGACACTAGTTATTGATTTGAATATTGCGATGGAGGTTTATATTTATGGTTTGATTCACGTCAATTTATACGTAATTTTTTTTTTAATTTTGTATTAAACTTTTCCTTTGGTCGAATAGTTCAACAACTTCGGCAATGCCAACTCATTCTAACATTGTGTTATTTTGACGAAATGAATCATAATCACGTGTATTAAACTTTTTCTTTAGTCGAAGAGTTTAACAATTTCAATGACGACAACTGTATCTGTAGGATTTAGTTCGAGAGGTCTAAAGAATTGTGGACTACCCTTCATTGCCATTACTCCCAGGTTCACATTGACCCAGAAAGGTGTTACCTGTTAGGTTCCCATCAATTTGTCAAACACGTTAATTTAAAAGCTATTTCAATTCAATAAAAGAAAATAAAAAAGAAATGAATGATCTTCCCTAACGTCTAAGCGTTAAATAATCCAAAACAGGTTGACATTGCGTTAAAATTAATCAATGAACCAATCAATCAGAACGTATACATATTTCAAATCGACTAATTTTAGTTCACTTTCAATTTTTAATGTACAAATATTTTTAATAGTTTAATCATTCCTGAAATTTATATGAACAATTGAAGAATCCAATCAGGTTTTTTTTTCTTAAATATACGTTAATATCTTCCATTTGAAAAATTTTTTAAATGATATAAACAAACGGACTGTCTTGTTCAGCAATTGTTTACGACTTTTTATATTTTATGCAAAAGTAAAAGTCCATTCTCCGGCTGGAGACACAGACTACTTCGACATTGTAGCAGGTGTACTGCAAGGAGACATATTAGCCCCATACCTCTTTATCATCTGTCTAGACTACGTGCTTAGAACGTCTGTTGATAAAATGAAAGAAGACAGTTTCAAGTTAACAAAGGAAAAAAGCAGAAGGTACCCGCACAAACAACTACGGACACCGACTACGCCGATGACATAGAGCTTCTGGCAGATGCACCCGCCCAAGCCGAAACCCTGCAACATAGTCTGGAACCAGCAGCTGCAGGCATAGGCCTCCAAGTCAATGCACACAAGACGGAATATATGTGCTTTCATCAAACAGGCGACATCTCCACACTAAACGGTAGTCTCTGAAACTAGTAGACAAGTTCACCTACCTAGGAAGCAGTGTTTCATCAACTGGGAAAGACATCAACACGACTAGCATCGATAGGCTATCGGTCACATGGAACTCGGACCTGACCGATAAAATAAAATAAAACACAATTTCTTCAAAGCAGCGGTCGTGTCGATACTGCTGTATGGATGCACTACATAGATGGTAACTAAACCTATCGAGAAAAAGATTGACGGTAACTGAACAAGAATGCTGCGAGCAATATTGAACAAGTCATGGAGGCAGCACCCACAAAGAAGCAGCTGTACGGCCACTTACCACCCATCACGAAAACTATCAAAGTTAGACGAACCAGACATGTGGGACACTGCTGGAGAAATAAGGACGAGCTCATAAGTGATGTACTTCTGTGGACCCCTTCACATGAACAAGCAAAGGCAGGACGACCAGCTAGAACCTATATATAGCAGCTCTGTGCCGATACGGAATGTAGTCCTGAAGACCTACCGGAAGTAATGAACGATAGAGAATGGTGTCGAGAAAGGGTCAGGGATATCCGTGCTGATGGCACGACACGATGATAATGATGATGATATTTTATGCATTTATACAATTTAAAAAGATAAAACGTTTAACATTAAATTTGCATTACTGCAATATTTTGTAATATAAAAAAAAATTGCTCTTTATCTCGCTTTGTTTACGTGTCTACATTTTCAGAAATTAGACATTTAGTGCTCATCACATTTGTTCATTTTATATCCAAATTGCAGAACGCTGTTTTTAGCAATAATAGCATGAAAAAGAGGATTCACAATTGCATATATGTGCTCTTGTGTATGTCTGAGTGTATACATATATATACATACGAGTGTTGTTCAATAAAATTATAAGTATCACCCAGAAAGAAGTGCAGTTTTTCTTGTGGCAATACGCTTTCGAGAAAACGAGAAAAGTAGTTCAAATTTCTGTCGTAATTTCTGAGCCGGAGAGAAACATTCACCGGAGAAAGATTTACGACAAATCTAAAATTTGGGTGAGGCTGAAAACTTTTTGAACGACCCGCGTCTATGCGTGTGAGTACAATTATGTTTATACATACATTCAACTGCGAGATAAATATTAAAGACAGTCGATGTTCTTGCACACACGAATGGTCATTCTCATCATCATCAAATCGCGCTGACAGCACAGATTTCATTTTCTCTCTCTCTCTCTCTCTCTCTCTCTCTCTCTCTCTCTCTCTCTCTCTCTCTCTCCACCCGTCTCCCGTCAGTTCTTCCAAACTACATCCTGTGTTCGTACAGAGCTCATGTAAATAACTTCTCGCTGGTCGGCCAACACTGGCACGTCCATGTCTAGGGATCCATAAAAGAACGTCTCTTATGAGTTTGTCCTTGCTTCTACAGCAGTATCCCTTATATCCTGTTCGTCTTGGATGGTTTTTGAGATGGGAGGTAAGTGGCTGTACAGCTGTTGCTTCGTGGCTGTACAGCTGTTGCTTTGTGTTGCTTCCATGAATTTGTTCAAGATAATTCGTAGAATTATTGTGTAGTTCCCATCAAGCTTTTTCTTTATGCGTTTTGTTAGCGCCCATGCGGTGCATCCATACAATAGTATTGATACAGCCACAGCTTGGAAAAATCCTGTGTAATTTTATCGGATAGATCAGACTTCTATATAATTGATAACCTATAGATAGCAGTCTAGGCTTTCACTAGACGTATACCAACATCACTTTCAGTAGATAAGACACTTGTGCCGACGTATGTGAAATTGTCTACTAATTTCAGAGACTCGCATCTTCTCGTTTAAGACACGTTTATATATATATCATATCGCACGGCCAGCGCAGACCTCCCGGACCCTCTCCTGCCAACCTTCTCTATCGTCCATCGCTCCTGGTAGATCTTCAAGGCTACATCCTGTATCGGCACAGAGCTGTTGTATGTAGGTTCTAGCTGGTCGTCCATGTAAAGGGGTCCACAGGAGTATGTCACTTATGAGTTCGTCCCTACTTCTCCAGCAATGTCCCACATGTCTGGTTCGTCTAACTTGGATAGTTTTTTGCGTTCACCTGGAGGCCAATGCCTTCTGCTATCCGCTTTAGGCTATGCAGAAGATATTTGGCCTGAACAGGTGTATTTGCAAGAAGCGCTATTTCATCTCCATAGTCAGTGACTGTTATGGTTTCTGCAGGATATCGTCTACTTCTTGCCATTTTTAGCGTAAAGCCATTTTCTTTTATTATACAAATATGATGCTAATGTATTTTCTTGCAAAACAACAATATTGCAACAATAAGGAAAAAGTCTGTGTCTCCATCTGGTGAGCGAACCTTTACTTTCGTGTTTCTTGAGCATCATTGTAGCAGTAACAGTTTTTTTGGAGAGACAGTATGCTAGAAGTATTTACTTCATCTTTCCTCTGTGTAAGGGATAAAATGCCTCCGAGAAATCTACAAACAACCGTGTTGCCTTCGATGATTCGATGGATTGTCTGAATCTGTGATGTTGTGGATCGATTTCTCCGAAAACTGTTCTGATTTTCCCTAAGAATTTTCTGTATTTTTGGTTTGATTCTGTTGAGAAGCAGAGCATTATATACCTTAGCAACTATAGAAGTATAAGTTATGCCTCTGCAATTCTTGATGATTCCGAGGTCACCTTTCTTAAACAGCGTTCAAATCCGTGTCTTGAAATAAATACTCATATATATATATATATATATATATTGAATCCGAGGATACAGAAGAAAATGAAGACAGATTAAAAACGAAAACGGAAGTTCGTATTTACCCATGGTTTGTTGTGGGAGGAGATGCATTCCTGACTTTCCTAAGGGAATTATCATGAAGTGAAAGGCTAACAGCCTCATCCAGGATTTGAACTCGGGTCACCGATTCCATTTCCTATAAAGATATCTATTACGCTAAGCGCGAAGAAGTAAGTAGCCGGAAAGAAGAAGAAAAAATAAAAAATAAAATAGATCTCGAAATGAAAGGAGCGATGAAGAAATGGAAAGATTAGACAGAAAAAAGATGTTGGTCATTTCCAACAACTGAAGAAATATTCTCGTTACTACATACATTTTAATCAGAATGAAAAACATGGATTTTACACTGAAAAATAACGGCAGTGTATGCAATGATATAAATTTTTTCTGACTGATTGATTTTAACGGCATGTCAACATGTCTATCGTTATTTTATATCTAGTGGTTTGGAAATCACATTCATTGTTTGGTTTGGTTTGGTTTTATGGCATATCAACCATTGTTGGTTACTTAATGCCAAATCTTGTTTTTACATATAAATCGAGTATATGATTTAGAAACACATTTTGTAGGTACATACAGTCAAATGATCAAACAGATCTATTTCTAACAATTCTATTCAGCATAAGTTATCAAAGTTAAATGGTTCTAAGTATTGTTATGTATCACTAACAATTCAATTAAACATCACTCATTTGTTTGCACTCAGTTTAAATGTCAAACAGTTCTATTAGACTCATAGATAGGACGCTATCAGGTGCTACCACTCCGAGTCAGAGTAGACCTGGCTGCAATGGAAATGAAGGGATACTCCACATTCTCTAAAGCATCAGCATTACTGGAGCCCTACCATCAGATTGTTTAAAGTCATATCCAGGACACTCGTTGGAGGTGGGTTGCCTTACTCCTCTGCAGGGATGTAGTCGGTATATTCTACAGACCCAGCCGACTGGGCTATAGATCGCTTAATAGTCACTACCATGGTGGGTTAGGGTGGACATGGAAAGAATACCGATGAAGAAGTTATTTACTCTCCCCAGATCTCCGGAACTCGAATCTCACCATCAGATGCACTTTAGGACATTCCCTTTTTTGGTGGTGCCTTACCCTACCGCAAGGGATACAGTCAGTGTATTTTGAACCCTGCCGACAGATCGTAAATATGTTTTGTCACCACTCTCAGCCATACCTGCTATGTTCCTATCTTCCCTTCCCACCGGCTCGTCGGGAGAAATGATAGGGCAGGCAGATGCCTCTAGTCTTGATAGGACAACTAGTCTAGGAGAAGGAAAACCCTGAATTCAATTCCCCTTATAGATTCGTCATGGGTCATACGTCTTGCAAACATTGAGGAAGACATGAGTTCTGCTATCGACTGAGAAGGGATGGGCATGGGGATGGGTGTATGAACTTGTGCATGTGCGTTTCCTATGTGGGTTTGATGTTTTATATAAAGAAACCAGTTTTTATTTTTAAGAACTTTAAAATCCACTAGAGATCAAAATTGCAACTTTCATCTTTATAAGCCGAAAATCCGGTCAATATGATTTAATTTTTAATGTTTCATGTAGAATGGTATTTGTGACATGTAATGTTATAATGGCCAAGATCATGTGATAGCAAGCTGCATTTTCATGCTCATTGGTATTTTTAATGTTGAGAAATTGAAAAGCTGGGAGGAAATCATTTTCTCCAAGGAATTGGAGAGTGAACAGTGTGCTTTTCTAGAACGCCTGGAAACATGATTTTCCTCTTCCCACACCTCTGGGTGTAATATATATATATATATATATATATATATATATATATATATATATGTGTGTGTGTGTGTGTGTGTGTGTGTGTGGATGTATGTATATATATATATAAAACATATTTTATATATGTATATATATATATATATATATAATATGTTTTATAAAGGTCATATTCCAAATTTTAGACGACAGAAGCAGTAGCAGTTTCAATGCACTGTAATCATAGGCAGCAGTTTTAAACAGAATAATGCATCATGCACTAGCCTCATCCAAGCATCCATACTTTTGTCTATTACTATGATTAACTTCCTTAGATCCAATTCTTCCAGATTTTGTCCTTTGACGAGTTTTGAAGGTGAAATATTTCGAAACAATCACCATCGACTTGAAGAATTGACGATTAACACTGAAAGGGCTACTTATAAAAAGCATGAGTTTGACCTACATCAATGTTAAGTAAGTTGGCGACCTTAGACGACGGTGACCCGAATGCTCCCTTTTCTATAGTCGGAACACCAAGATGTAGAGGTAGGCAGTAGTACCCTTTTTCCAGGATTGCTCCACTTACCCTTGATCGTACCTTATAATACCGAGTGTTAAGCAAGGAGGCGTCAAGTATCCTTTTTTGAGTCTTTGGTATATCTCAACCTGGGATTGAACTCAGGTCTCCCGGGCAAACACCCAACTCATTAGGCCAATGGGTTGGTTTGAGGATTCAAAATGATTTTAATAAAAGTTATTAAAAATGGTTGAATCTTGTTCAAATCTCCCCCTCTTCCCCCCTCTCTCTCTCTCTCACATACACACACACACACACACATATAGATTTTACATAAAACTGAATGCTGCTATTTTGAAATAGGGTTGATAGAGTTGGGGTGATACATAAGCAACTACATCAACAAACCAATCAGTCACAGCTAATTTGAAACATTTTACTCCCAAATAAAAAGCTCATTTGCCTGATGTCTTGACAACAGATATATAAAGGTCAGTTAAAGATTCTTCGATGCCAGAAAATCATTTTCATTCAGCAACTAGTTACTAATCACCAATGCATTTTTGTCGCTTCTTTACGATGTACCAAATTTTTGTCAAGTTTGACATTCTTGTTTCCTAAAGTCAGAACTACTGACATTTTAGGGATGGGAGTGATACCGTTGCTATTTTTATTTTTTTATAGATCTATTTTATTTATCTATTTTATTTTTAGATGAATACCACTAACCATCACTATGAGTGATTTTCACTAGTATTTTCTTCATCTTATTTTTTAGCTATATTGATCGCAATTCGGATCGCAACTCTAAGATCACTGGAACAACAAAAAAGAATAAACTCCTGGTAATACTCAAACTCACGTTTATTTTAGCAAAAGTCATGTTTTACGTGGCAACTGCTTTACATTCGTTATTTGTCTTTCATCTCACCTACCAGACGAGAGTGGCACAAGGCCTTTTAGGTGGGTTCTAGCGCCGGGCCGTAGCCCAGACATACCCAGCATTTCCAAAAATACCTCGAGCCCCGTCAGCATTGCACTAAAAGAGGCACTTCAGGTGCCAGATGATTAACCTAACCCCTTCGAGGAGGGTTAGAGCTTAGGGGAACAGCCAACTAAGAATCGAGGACAGCCAGTCTTAGCGCGCCTGATATGAATGCCGGCTTCCCGGAACTCGACCTGATCCGTGTATCGAGCCACACGGCCAGCCGAAATATGTCCCGGCCTAGAGGCCAGGAGTACGATCACAAAGAAACTTCTTCTTTGAACTGCTTTACTATTTAAACAACTCGAGTCAGTAAAATCACAGAAGTTCAAATAACACTGATAAAACAATCCAATATTCACAGCTTCGATTTGTTGGTGGAATGTTTACTTTTATCGTTATTGTTATTGTAAACTAATAATGTTAATAATATTTCATCAATTTATTTTATTTACTCGTGTATCATGATACTCGTCTAATTTGATCTCCAAAAGACGAATTCATCGTATATCCCGTGTATCATGCAAGTTCCATTTTTGGTTGGCTAGGCTGAGACTCATATATTTTTGTCGAAAAATATTTTCTCTTCAACTTCCTTGGTTTTCAGTATTTTTTTCTTTTCGTATTTTTATTTTACGACAATATAAAGACAACTGAGGGTGGTGTCCCCGTGGTGTAGTGGCTAACGTGCTGGACAGTGACATCGTTGGAAGCGAGTTCGAACTATAGTCACGCAATTATGTTCTCTTCCAAGCTAATACTCTTGGGAAGGAATATTATTATCATACCCAACAGCTATAGGTTAAATTCTACCACTACTGTTGTTCTACAAGGTTGGTTTTGGTATTAAACCAAACAAAGCTGACGTGGGCCATCTAGTGGCAAAAAAGTAAATTACCGATTGGGTAAGCTAAGCAGCAGCTCTCAATAAACTACATGAATGAAAACTAATCTAATAACAATATCTGAATTACGATGCTTTGTTATTATCTGCTTAATTAGAAACAACTTTTTGAAACTTTTAAACTATCATATAATGGGATACAGTGAGTAAAACAATATTTGTAATAACATTTTCCTTATTTTACAGGAAACAGGACTATTTGGTGATTTTTGCAGCTAGAAATAATGCACAAACCAGAATCTGTTTTGGAGAATTAGACGAATAAAATTCTCTGAGATTTTGGGATACAAACAGATCCCTTGAAGACCAGTCAGATGACCAGACCAAGTGTTGATAAACTAAAAAAATATAAATAAATAAAACTTGCCATCTCGTGGATTTTTGCTGTTCCGACGGATCGCAGTGAAAATAAAAGAAAGCGAAAAGATAAACAAATATTTCTAACTTGTTAGAGAACTAAAAAACCAAAAATAAACAAAAATGGAGAATATGAGGATGATGATGGAACTAATTGTAGTTTGGTGTTCTTGGAACGGTCCCCAGAGGCTTAGAAAAAAAGACTAATATTGAAAATCAAAAGAAGAATCGCGACCATTATGTCCACAAAATTGTCACGATTGGCTAGAACGCCCAGAAGAGTCAAGGAAACCTGAGTAGACTTGCTGTCATTCAGACTCCAGTGAAAAGAACCCCATTTAACGCTGGTGGGAAAAACTTGCAAAAGGTAAAATAGTATTATGTTAATGGAATATTTTGCTTGTACAAATGTTTTTAAACTTTTTTTTTAACTACATATATATATAATAAAGGAAAATTAAAATTTTCTTCTCAATGCTAATTTTGACCTGTTAAGAGGTAATAGGTATTCTAATGAAATTTTCCAGGTTTTCAGCCATCTTGTAGCGTAATAACACTGATATCCGAACATCATCTGTAACACTCTTGTGTTGGTGCCGAAAAAGAATATATAGTGTATTAATATGGGAGACGCTCTAAGTATAATGGGATCGGTGACCCAAGTTTAAATCCTAGGTGAAACTGTTTCACTTCGCGTTAATGCTCTTATGAAAGCCACGAATCAATCTGTTCTTACTCCTGCTACGGGTAAATAGTAGGGCAGATTGTGTTTTTAGCTTTGGTCTGGTTACAAATCAAGGAGAAGAAAAACTCTGAATTCAAAGCAACTGCACTCCGCATAAAAACTGAACTTGTGTCACATCCTGAAAGTGGAGGGATTTGATAAATAAATACACTGTATTAGCATGGGTTTTGAATGTAGTTGATACACTCTTTATTTTGGAACTAGAGTACGTATTGATCCGTGTATGTGATCATTTACTATAATAAAGTATTTTTCCTGTACGCTTAATCTTAAAACACATTCAGGGTTTGCAATATTATTTTATTTTTTTATTACCTAATACCTAAAGGGATGTTCATGACCTCCAGATTTCAATTGATGATATCCTTATGCTGGGGTGTAACGTTAAGAAGAACAAACCTGACTCATTGTCCTACGAGAGGAATCCTCATGGTGTTGTGGCCACATAGTAAGTGAGTTCGAATTCCCCTCATGCTATAATGTTCACCTTTGTGCTTATACCCGTGGCAAAGGTATAAACTCCTTATTTACCTGCTATGGGTTAAATAGTAATACAACTACTCTTCTACAAGGATGTATTCAGAATTAGATAATCCACAAAGGTTGATAATCCATTAAACAAAGAAATCAAACCAAATCAAATCATTTCCCTTCGAAATTCAGGATAACATGTTTAATTTCTAATTTGTGGAAGAAAAAGTCTTTTACCTTTTTATTCTAAAGTAAATTTAAATGTCTTCAAGTAAATGTGTGTTTTGGTATCTTAAAACAATTTCACAGCTACTGTCGATAAATTTACTGACTCTAAAGAAAGAAGTTGTTGTAAAGGAGAGAGAGAGGGGGGGAGCAAAAACCAGAGAGGAAATTCTTTAAAAACGGGACAGATGAAACACAAAGTTGACGAAAAAAAAAAAGGGTAAAAGCAAATAAATAAACAGAAAGGAAGGAGAAAAATCCATTTATTTTTTTATTTTTGCTTTCTTCTCTAATTTCGGTTCATTTTATTTTAACGAAAAGCGGATGTCAGAAAAAAAATGCTTTGCTCTATTTAATTTGGAGGAAGAAAATATTTCCGGGTCGTCAAACCTATAAATCGTACTAATAATTTTCAGTTAGCTTTGTCGTTCAGCGTTCGGCGAGATAAGTTTTCAAGTGTGATATCAGTTCATATGGATTTTGTCGGTTCAGTTTAAGGATACATCGTATCATACACAGCATCACCTTCTTAACGTGCCAAAGATTAAACCTATGAAGTGTTATTCTCATTATTTTTTTTTCTATCATGCATGCATTTACTTTTCTACCAAGAGTTGCTCAAAGTACGCGAATGATGAGAGTCTCAAAATCAACAATGTATAGAAACACTTATTTTAAATCTGAAGAAGACCAAATAATTTATTTTTATCTACTGCAAAAAACAAAAACAAAAAAAAAACTAGCTAACTGTTGAAATGTTACCGCTTTGTAAGCAGTCGGAGAAATCTCAGTTTATGCACCCAGATGTACCCACTTTCATGGGGTAATAACTTTGGAATAACAAAACACGTCATATTTCGAAACTAGATATAACCAAATCGAGTTTATTATAAGTACTATCATAATTTCCGTTATAAATGATAGAATTTTTTGCACATGAATGGGTACTTCAGCTTGTCTCTAGGTTCAAGTAAACAGAAGAAAGAAAGAAAAAAGAAAGAAAGAAAGAATTGAAGGGAAATAAGGGTTAGAAGGTAAGAAATAGCGAGAAGGAGGTAGAGTTGGAACGAACGAAAGAGAGTTGTAAAAAGAATTTTGTAAGAAGGAAAGAAAGGACTGGAAAGAAGGAAAGACAGGATAAAATTGAATCAAAGAAAGAAAGGTAGAAAGAAGGATTGGAACATTCAAAAGAAAGAAAGAAAGAAAGAAAGAGAGATAGAAGAGATAGATAGGGAATGAGAGAAAGTGTTGGAATGAATGACATGAATATAGTTGAAAAGAAGAGTTAAAAGGAAATAAAGAAGATAAGAGATATAATTAAAAAAGAAAGAGAGAACACAAAGTGACGCAAAAAAAAGAAGGGGTAATACTTGTGAGGGAGGAAAGCAGAGAAAGAAAGATATAGATAGATAAATAGAGAGAGAGAGAGAGAGAGAGAGAGATTAGATGGTGAAGTCTACCCGTCGAAAGAATAATGTATATTTGAATTTCTAAAATGTCTCTCGTTACGATAATAAAGTTGAAACCATGTGAAATAATTATTAAAAACAGATTCCATGACCGACACTAATATATACATATATATGAAAGGATCTTAATAAAAGTATATTGATAAAATGCGTCTTTATTATTCAATCAAACATGCTTAAATGAAAGACTGCTGCCCAACTCTATATATATATATATATATATATATATATATACATATACATATATATATATATATATATATTGTCACCCACAGACAAAATGTTTCGTTGTATCACAACTCTTAAGTGTAGCTAGACACGCAGGACACCTCAAGCTGGAATCGAAACCCGCCCATCTTTACGTTAGATTAATTATCTTACCACGCAGCCAACAGACGACATATGTCAGCTCGGGAATTATAACGCCTTGTGTATTAACTTTCGTTCATTTACATTTTGCCTTGCCGGATACTAGAGTGCTCAATTCATTAGAAGAACTATGTATTACACCGTTAATTTCTTTGTCATAGTGCTCAACCCCCCGGGATCGAGACAGACAGACAGACTGACATAGAGCGTGAATTTATATAAAGAGATATTCAATTGATATATTTATAAAATATTACCATGCAGAGAAAACAAAAGAAATACATTTATATGTAAGTTGGAATCCCACAAATAATTATTTGTTCTTCATTAAGTACCCTCTCGAATTATGGTGGGGTTGTAGTGATGGCAATCGGCACGGGAAATGGAATGGACAAGCCGAGTACAAATTCCGACCGAGGTTGTTTGCATTCATTTCTCGCTAATGCTCTTGGGAAAGGTATGAATCTGATCCTGTTATTACGTAGATATAAATATAATATTTAAGGAAACTGGGCTATGTTTGATGGGCAACCAGTTTAAGAGAAAGACTACACTGAATTCATTACTGGGAAATAGAATTCCTAAACCAGTTCGACATAATCTTAAGCTTCGTTTTGGCAACTCCTCGTATAATCTCCCGAAACTCTCTTTAAGAAGTGGCCTTGTACCAACTTCGGTTTATTTCTAAAATATCAAAAACCACATTTCTTTCAATAACAAACCAAACCTGTTAGTTTGTGTATGCATTAAGCAAGTTAAAAACAAGTAAGGGTTTATATTTCAAATAAATTTGATAATATACAGAGGGGTAAGATCTCACCAAAAAATGGGTCACCTGGGTATGACACTAATTTCCATTTGATGGTGAAGTTCCAATTCTAGAAATTCTGATGTGCTTGGAGTAGTTCTTCATTGCCATTACTCCCAGATCTATTCTGATCCAAAGTAGTTGTACTCATTTATAAAGTAGATGTGTTTAAAAATTATTCGTATTCGATAGGATCGTAAACAAAAAAATGTGTGTGTTAGTGTGTGTTGAGAGGCGGGCTTATCGTAACGGTTATCGGAATATCCGAACAGAGTTCAAATCCTGGACAGGGCTGTTTGCGTTTCACTTTGCGCTTATGCCCTTGAGAAATGCATGAATCGATCTGTTCTCACTACAGCTGTGGCAGATTGGGTTATCTTGCTTTGACTGGCCAATTTAATCAAGAAGAAGGAAAATTGATCTTGTGACAGAGGGGTTGGGTACATAAATGCGCACACTCACACTCACTTGGGAAAGGCATGAATCCATATTTTCTTCCCCTCCAGCTATAGGTAAATAGTAGGGCAAACTGGGTTCTTTAGCTTTGGAAACCAGGGTAGAAAAAAATCTCAGCCTTACTCCACTAAAAAAATGACCTTGTATCATATCCTGTTTGCGTCGAAGGGATTAAGTCAATACATACTTGGTGGTAACTATTGGATTAAATGAATCCAACAACAAGAAACGATCCCTATTTTAATCGACTGCTGAACGCCCAAAACGAATGTCCCTTATAAACGACCTCCGGCGGTTTTACTCATTGTAGGAAGATTCTTGTGAAGTTAACAAAATCTTTCGACTCGCATTGTAGCCATTTTAAAAGATGTTTTGTTTTTTTTTTTTTTGTCTACGGTGCGGAAATGGTTAGCAAGCTAGACAAGCAACTCTTCACAAGTGAGTCCGGTTCTCATTGGGTACCCCATTTATACGGCTTTGTGCCATATCTAAGCAGAAAAGCTTTGTAAATTACAACGGAACTGAAATGTGAAAGAATTAAGTACGACTTAAAAACAAAAAATATACAGGGTGGTTATATTTATACAATTTCAAACTGTTTCACTTGTACCCCATCTCTGTCAACACATTCTTAGAATCTTCTACTGATGATTAAAAAATGTTAATAATTTTATTGGAGTATCTTTATTAGAAAAGCAGAATAGATATTATGGAGACCACCAGGGGAAGATTCCAATGTTTTTACACGGATGGTGAACAGGTGAAGACTTTAAAATCATAATGTCATAAAAGAACTTTCATAGAAACAGTAACATTTTTTAAACACCCTGAACTATAAAGACACGAATATTGCAGACCACCCAAAAGAAATCGTATTTACTCCCAACCCCGTCAGTCATCATTTTCATCACTATTAATAAATTCAGTCGATGACACTCTGTCTCCCGCCACCAGAATATTCCTTCTTTGATGCTACTAAACAGTCCACAGACCACTGGGGAAATGCAAGCTGATAAACCGATCCCACTTTTTTTGTAAAAGTCGAAGAATTAATAAAAGCTTTGTGAAAAGGTGCGGAAAATCTAATTTAATTTCTGTTGGTAACACACACACACACACACACACATATATATATATATATATATATATTTAGTTTCTCACTGTTTATGTCTGTGTGTATATTTATATACATATACATGATTTTCCTTTTTATTAATAGAATTTATATTGCTTTTAGGTTTTCAGCTGTATAAAGTAAGAAAGAAATAATTGCCAGCAAAAAAATAAGTGCCCTGCCGGTATGATTGTTTATTTGTTTGTTTGGGCTTTATGGCATATCAACCCATGTAGGTTATTTAATGCCAAATCCATTTTTATACAAATAAATAGCGAAGAGATAAATATTTCTGAGGTATGGAATTGTTTATACTTACTCAACTAATAGTAGGTATGGAATTTATTCAATATCTACTCAACCTTTCGATTTATTTCTTTTGAGTGAAAATCGACATCTTTTCTTTCAAGAATGCATTTTATTTTAACATCACTTATCTACCTTAATATTTAGCGAATATGTTAGTTTTTACATAATAAGTTACAGAATGAGCTTGCAGATGAAAATACAAACAGCAGCAGCTTTATATACGTTAATTTCTCTCTCTCTCTCTCTCTCTCTCTCTCTCTCTCTCTCTCTCTCTCTCTCTCTCTCTCATAGTGACACGCACAATTTTTTACTCCTACAAAATATGTGCCTTTATTTTAATCTAACAATAACTGCCACGTTTCTCTTTCTCTTTTAAAGATATTTATGCGCCGGCTAATATTGTCTTTACTTACAAGAAAAGATTTCGCAACTTTTGTTTTTCAATAGATTTTTCACTTAATGAAAATAAATAAAAACTGATTATTTAGAAGATCGGACTTTTATTGAAACGTTTGCACCTTATCCCGCAATATGTATGTAGATAATATTAAAATATTTGCGAAAAATGAAAAAGAAATAGAAACTATTATACAAACAATAAGAATACACAGCCAGGATATAGGAATGGAATTTGGCTATGAACAATCTGCCTTGCTGATAATGAAAAAGAGAAACAGCAGAAACAGCAGAAGCAACAAAATTACCCAATCAGGAAAGTATGGGAAGTCTTGTATAAAAAGAAAATTACAAATACTTGGGAATATTAGAAGTGAACACCATCGGGCAAACAGAGATGAAAGAAAAAGTAATAATTAAGAAGGGGAAACCTTAAGAGTGAAATGGAATCTCTTTCAACTAAATCTCTTTTTATAGCGGCACAAAATAATACCTGAAGGACTCGCACAGCATTGAAGATTGTATGGATGTAGCAATTGAAGGACTCGAAGAAGGAAAAACAAATTACAACAACCAGTAACAGAAATATCAACAGAAAAAAAACAAAAGGGCAAACAGACAAGCAACGATAAAGGACTAATTCTGTTTGTTTGGTTGTTTCATGCCAAATCCATTTTTATACAAATAAACAGTTCTGTTTCAAGCAATTCAGTTTAGCATAAGTACACAGTTTAATTGTCAAAAACATTTCTATTTCAAGCTATTCAGTTTAATCAATCAGTTCTAATTCAAACAATTCAGTTTAGTATAAGTATAGTTTTTGTTTATCCACAGTTAAATGTCAAAACAGTTCTATTTCAAGCAATTCAATTTAGCATAAGTACACAGTTTAATTCTATTTGATTCATTGATAGGACCCTATCAGGTGCTACCACTCCGGGCCAGAGTTGACCTGGGAGTAATGGCAATAAAAGGGTACTCTGCATTCCTCAAAGCTCCAACATTAATGGAATCTAACCATCAGATTGTTTTTGTCATATCCAGGACTGCAGAGAAGCAGTCGGTGTATTCTACAGCCCTAGCCGACTGGGCCACCATGTCACTTGTTGGGGGAGTATTACTCCTCTGCAGGGATGCAATTGGCGTATTCTACAGCCCCAGCCGACTGGGCAACTATCGGTATGAATTACGATAGTGCTGACAATTAAGCTACTCCTCCAAAAAATGGTGTCCTGAGTATGACACTCATCTTTTGATGAGGCTCCATTTCTGAATATCTGGGCAGTGTGGTGTATCCCATCATTACTCCCAGGCCCACTCTGTTCCGGAGTGGTAAATCTTGTTAAGGTGTCATCTATAAGTCCAAAAGATTTGTTTAAAAATAATTAACATTCGATCGGACTGTGCTCCAAAACACTCTTAAGAAACAATTGCCCGAAAGTGTACATATGAACTTAGAATGGACGTGATTACTTAAAATGTGGACATAAAATAACCCGAGAGGGGTTGACATGCCCTTAAAATCAATCAATCAATAAAGAAAGAAAAGAAATTAATTAAACTAGCAACGTACTGCATTTTTTTAAAAAGTTCACACACATACACATATCTATCTATCTATATATATATATATATATATTGATTGATTAATTAATTGATTGATTGATTAATTAATTGATTGATTGATGAATTAATTGATTGATTGATTGAATGGAAGTATCTTGAAAATGCAAACTGTTTTATATATTTCCACTGTTTAAATTTACCAGAAATGACCCCAGGTACTCAATGTTTTTATCCGAAATGTTGGCTTCTTTAATGGCATATCAACCTCCGTGGCACATTTAATGTCTAAGCTATCCTTGTAGAAGTACAGTAGTGGTACTATTTAACCCATAAAGGGGAGAATAAGGGGGTTCATACCTTTTCCAATATTTTTAGTTCAAACGTAATCGCAATCGAGCGACTTGAGTTCGAACTCTCTTACTTTGAGGCTACAAACCAACACTTTTGTCATTGACTCCCCAACAAAATTATGAACTGAAAAAGAGATTACTTTATGCTTATAGGTTAGAGAATCGCGTTCACTGTAAGTTCCTATTTACATATTTTTGATGTTGTTTTTCCTTAGGAGACTTTTTTTTCAGTCCAACCGAAGGCGAATCATTTTTAAACAGAATTATTTGACCCATAGAGGTGTCCTTACAGATACTGCTGGTCAGAGTGAATCTGGGAGTAATGACAACAAAGGGGTACATCACACTATTCAGATCTCCAGAACTAGTGCCTCACCATCAATTGCAATTTAGTTTCATACTCGGTTTATCCATTTTAGAGGGCGTGGAGGTGGGTCTTATCGGCTAGGGGTACAGTCAAATCCGGACATTGGCCTAGCAGTTAGAGTGTTCGCCAATGGCCCGGGAGACCTGGGTTCAATCCCAGGTCGAGTCATACCAAAGACTCAAAAAATGGTACTTGATGCCTCCTTGCTTAACACTCAGCTTTATAAGGTACGGATCAAGGGTAAAGTAGAGCAATCCTGGGAAGGAGTAGCGCCCTCCCCTACACCTTGGTGTAGTAGCTATCGAAAAGGGAGCCTTCGAGTCACCCTCGACTAAGGTCGCCAACTTTACTTTACTTATTCTAAGCCCCGCCGACCGGTCATTAAAAATGTTTATAAAGTTGATATATAAAAGAGAATAGAGTTTTCGAACTTATACCACATACCAACACAAATAATTTTTGGAGAAAGTGCTTAAAGTTGTCCCACTGCAGACACATCAATGTTTTCACAGAAAGGTAAAAATTAGATGAGTACGAGATTCATCTTGTATTGGTTTCTGGTGCTCAACTGGAACAAGGAATGCGAAATAGAATTCTATGAAAAGAACTGAGAATAATTTCATGTGAAAAAATACCATATTTTATTTTTTCGCCAACGAAAATGACCAGAACAAGTACCATTTTTTTCTTACGGAGTTTCATATTACACCTGAAGAAGGCCGGAGAATTTACTGGCCGGAATTTCTTCTGAACAACAGAGACAAATAATTGTCTGAACAATTCCTTGAATGTGAATGAGCCTCCATGAAACTGCAGACCGGATATGGGGATCTTCTTGAAGATAAGCAGATTTTAAACCTAGACAGGTATATACACGTGTTTTCCCTTCTGGGTTGTCTTGGTATCATTAAATCCAGTAAGGAAAGCAAATAACAAACAGCAGCTGTACAGGTGCTGTGCTTTGGGTCATAGAAACAGCAAGAATAATATAAAAACTGGAAGAGGCCAGTTCGACTTGGTCGACTCTGATATATTAATTCTCAAACTAGTACGAACTAGTGGGTGGTCCCGACCCTCAAACGGACCGAAGATAATTGAACACGTTACTAGCAGCAATAACAACTCAATTGGGTCACTCTGTTTAAAAATTGTTTTCACAGTTTTTGCTTTGTATATTTTTGTTAAACGCCTGGCCTTTTCCGCTGGTGAGGCATATCCGGTGGTATCTCCGAAATCGCGTCTAACACACACACGCGCGCGCGCACACATTACTATGCATGTATAACCTCACATAGACACAAGAAAGAATGGATCGATACCTGTATTTGTATATACGTTTATGACTGTTCACTCATACTCACATATACAAACACACACACACATACATACATACATACATACATACATACATACATACATACTGTATCAATCAATATTCAGATGTATTTATAACAGTATAAAATTTACTTTTATAAGATTTTGTACACTCACGCCTTCACTCACCTGAATAAAATTAATTTCAAGGAATTAATTTAAAAAACACCCTGTCGACGAAGTTTAGAATATTCTGATTGTGTCCTCTGCAGACGAGTAAGAACTGCTAAAAAAAGAGAGAGATGCTCTAGGTATGACAATTAACTGCATCTGATGGTGAAGGTCCAGTTCTGGAAATCTGAGAACTGTGGAATATCTTTTCGTTGCCATTATTCCAAAATCCACAGTGACCCGGAGTGGTAGTACCTGTTAGAATCCCATCTATCGATCAAATAGAAGCATTTAAAATTATTCTTATTCAATTGGATCGAGGGGGGCAAAACTCTAAAGAGACAACAACTCTAAAAATATAAATATGAACGTACAATGAATGCGATTTCGTAACCTCTATGTATAAAATAACCCTAGACAGGTTGACATGTCATAAAAATTAATCATTACATTAAAATGGTTACGAAACACAGGAACAGCATTAAACAAGTTTATTAATCAGAATTTCACTGTCTTCTTGTGTTTGTTGAACTCGGGAACCAACACGGAACTTCGAGCTACGTCCTTTATCGAATCCACGGGGATCACCTGTTCTGATTCCGTTAACTATAACCGGGTACAAGAGTTAAGAATTCCTGCATTGTTACTCGCCTGTAGTCAGGGTTGAACCTGCAACCTCCATCGGGACTTTAAGATGATTAAATAAGTGTTGCTAGAACAACATCTATCGTTGACTTTCCTTTATAATAAATTCATCACATTTAGATGACTTAGTTTTTCTATTTTCTTCATTGGTTTATTTCTAAAACAGTTCTGTAAAAGATAAATTTAGAAGTTAATCATGTTATACTGTATTTTATGGTTTTTTAAGACCCCTACCTTTTTTCCCTCCGAACTCATCTCCTGAATCTAATGAAATTGAGTTATCTGATTGGTTAATGTCTAACCAGATGCAACTCTGCCAGTACTTTTACCTATCATCACACTATAATGTTGTAAAATAAAATGTCAGTAACGGAGAGGGGCAGTTATATGTCTCTAAATACTCAACTAAGTTGCAGAAATAGTTTTCTGCAATTTCATTCATCTGTATCGAAAGGATTTTTTCACTTTGTCAACTTCAACTTCCTTCATCTATTTTATTCATTTTACTATATTTTCCCACTCTACCAAATTTCAGATGACCTTGACACTCTAAATCAACTCCCCATCGACATGATTTATATATTATGATGTGAGATGATATGACACAAGGTCAGTTCTTTTTAAGCGGAGTAAAACTGGTTTAAATTCAGAGTTTTTCTTCTCCTTGATTGTTCGTTTTGCCAAGGCTAAAGAACCTAGTCTACCCTACTCATAATTCGGTTTCAAGCTGTTCCCAAGGGCATTAGCGCGAAGTAGAATGCAAACTATTCCGTCCAGGATTCGAACTTGGGTCACCGATTTCATTTCCTACGACGATAACCGTTATGCTAAGCGCACCTCTATTTTCATGATGATGTAGGTGGAGTTAACTGCTCTTTGCATTTTATCAGAACTACCAACATTATGGACAGCTTTTTCTGTATTTATCTTACTGCTAATTTGAGACTTATCTTACTCGACTTGATGGGGCCTTTCCAGTAATCTTTTCAGACTGCTGTTACTATAGGTATTTAGACACCGTCCCGCAGGAATGTAATGCAGCCTTTATTTATTGTAAGGTCCTCAAGCGCAAATGTTCATGAGTATGTGCAAACAATGCTAAGTTCCATCAGGATATTTGGATTGGTGTTAAGAAAGTATTCTGACCTTTTAACGCCATCTCTCTGCCTATAAAATGAAATTCTGAAAAACAAAACTCAAAATTTCTTCATGATTTCTGGTTATAACACAAAGTTCTTGGGAATTATTCTCAGGCATGTTTTCTTTTTCTCTGTCGGTATGCTTTTAATATGCAAATTATATCCCCTGCAGCGGAGTAAGATCCAAAAAAAGGTATATACTGGGTATGACACTAAACTGGATCTGGTGGGGAAGCTCCAATTTTAGAAATCTTAGCATTGTGGAATACCATTTCATTGCCATTGAACGTGATTCTCTAACCTCAAGACATAAAATAACCCGAGACAATTCAACATGCCGTTAAAATCTATCAATCTTTTCTGTTTCTAACAAGACAGCTTAACTGGTTTCTTGTCTTTTTTTTTTTCGAAAAAAGATATAACAATCAATCAGTTCATTTTCTGCGCTTCTAGTTGTGACAGAGGCTTATGTGCAATTTTGATAGCATTATTCAACAATTAATAACTAAATGAAATAAAACATACAGCCCAGCATTCATCAATGAATGTGTGTACATTGTGTGTATGTGTGAAAATATATGTCTAAATATAGTTGTATTCATTGACGGGTGGCCAGCTTTGAGGAAAACGTTGAACAATATTCTTTAAAAAAAATTTGTTTCTTGAAGACGAACCCAGAAAGATTAGAACAAAATAAATGTGAAATAACTTTTTTAATGGAATCAAATGTAACTGCCACCATTGAATAAAAGCATAGCTTGTCTCGTCCTCAAAACAAACAAAAATAATACCATATTTGCTACTATATAAGACTTAAAAGAAATGGTTCAAAATATTCCATAGGTTGGACATACAAAGTTAAATATCTCTGTGGCTTATGTTTAACCAGAGACCCTAGACGGCCAGTGCTTGTAACTCGAGAATGAACTGAAGCTCAGAGCAACAAAAAAAAATGGTATTATTCAGTTAATTCACTATTCGCTGCATAACTTTGTTAAAGATAATTTATTCAAAATTCAGTTTAAATAAAAGCGTGAGAAAACCACCATTACTGTATTTCAACTCTTTTGATGTCACTTTTCTATTTTATAATCAATATTATTATTATCATCAAAAGTATTTCATAAACTTCATGAAATTTCAAAGTGTTTCACTGGCATCAAAAATTTAACTGTTTATTTAGTGGTCCCTTATTGCGATGCACGACCACATGAAACAAAACTTTTTTTTTAGCAAGATCTGGGTCTCAGCTGGTATGTCACGCAATCCTTTAATTGCATAATCACTTCCGGGTGTTGATAATTAACCGGAAGTATGTCGAAGGCAAAGTGAGGGTTGATATGATAAGTTTTAAAGCGTCTCTTTCTGCTTAAAAAAGAAATGAAAAGAAAAATATTTTCCCTAACATCTCGCTTGGTCAATCAAGAGAGAAACATTCGCAGCCTTTGCTCAAATAGGGAATCCAAATAACCAGCAAGCTGACATTTTCTATCGTTTTGATCACAAAATTATCTTTTGGTTTGGTTATTGAGTTTAATGGCTCACCAACTCTTGTGGATTAATTAATGCCAAATCCTGTTTATATATATATATATACTACCAATCAAAAGTATTTTGCCTACCTCAAAAACTTTTATTTCCCATCTGAAAAGTGTTGTTTGTCCAGAAATAAGTTAAGCAGCACAATAGTTTTATTTATTTTTCTATTTTATTCTTTTTTCATCATACAACGTGTGAAAGCATGTGCGATACCCTAACCTCATCAGCTGCCAACCAGGGTGATAACACAGTTTCGGTAGCTCAAGGCTATTTTTACAGAAATAAGTTAGGCAGCACAATAGTTTTATTTATTTTACTAAATACAAGTCTTTCTGAGCCACATTATATATAAATTAAACAAAACAAAACTTCTTAAACTTCATCAAAATGACCCCTTTTGGTCGCTATCACTGCTTCACAGATTCTCTGCATTCTTTCCACCAAAGACTAGAGATAGACTGAAAATAGTTCTTCCCAACTTTCCTGCAAGAGTTGCCAGAGGTAAGCTGCATTTGTGGGTTGTTTTGCACTTAACTTTTGGTCAAGTTCATCCCACACCAATTCAATGGGATTTAAGACATCAGTTGAAAGACGTGATCTTCCTGTTTGCTTTTAATGTACCTCTGACAGAGTTTACTTATATGTTTTTTGGTTATTATCTTGCATAAGTACAAATCCTTGGCTCACAAGCTGTGTTCCAGATGGGATCGCGTGATGCTTCAGTCTGCTGGGAGAGCCGATCTGATTCAATTTGCCCCTCACCTGGTACAAATCCTCGTGGTGTAATGGTTAAAGCGATGAACTGCGGAATCGTAGTACGCGAGTTCGTACTCCAGTCGCGCTATTACGTTCACTTTCGGGCAAATACCCTTGGGAAAGGTATGAACCCCCTTATTCTCCCTCCAGCTATGGGTAAATAGTAGGACGGACTAGGTTCTTCAGCCTTGGTGAGGCAACTAGTCTAGGAGAAGGAAAACTCTGAATTCAAAACCTGTTAAACTCCGCTTAAAAATTGACCTTGTGTTATATCCTGCCCGATCGGAGGGGTTGGTAAATAGTACCTGGTACAAATCCCTGATTTTCCAATTGATAAAAGCCCCTCCATGCTTTACGGTTGTTGTGTTATGGGGGGGTTAAGGCTTTTTCACCAACTCTTCGCCTCACATTGACGCTCCTATTTCAGCCAAAAATTTCAAACTTTGATTCGTCAATTCAAAGGGCTTTATTCCATTGCTCTATTATCCAGTGTTTGTGCACTTTGACCCACTGGTGTCTTTTGATATTGTTTTGCTTCCTCAACGCTGTTTTTTACAGCAATTTTGCCATATAAACCAGCTTCACAATGGATGTTGACACATTTTTCACGATATTGGTTTAGTTGTGCCGTGATGATTGGAGCAGTTAGCCTTCTGTCACGCAAGCTGGTGACTCTGATGAAACTTTCCACTAAATAGGTAAAACAGATAGTATCTAGCAAGCAGTAATTCAACATAATATAGTTTAATGAGTTCAAAAGGTGGTATCATGTAACTTTTGGAAAACGTTTCGTTCATGCTCAGTACTAAAGAAGAAAAAAGCCTTCAAATCAAATTTTCAAAAGGTATCCGGTTATACTAAGGTCAAAGTTACTGAGGAAGATTTGTACGGGGTATAATAGATAAAAACATAGAAATGCTTAACTTGTTTCATTAAAGATAACACTTTAAGCTTTTAGGATGAGAAATAAATATTTAAAGGTGGTCAAATACTTTTAACCGGTAGTATATATATATATATATATATATATATATATATATATATATATAATGATTTGTAAGCAAATAATTTGTTGTTAGATCTATTTCTAAATAAGTTAGAATTAAATGGTTTCAAATATTGTTAACACTCATAATTCTATTATCATTTGTTTGCACACGGTTAAATGGTTTTACTGTTTAAATTGATTTAAGTATTGTTATCTCCATTCAATTGTCCCTCAATCACCGCCTATCAGATAAAATAGGGTCGGGTATTTGTTTGCGCCAAGGACAATTGAAAGAATACGGTCGGGATAAACATAAATTTGATTGGGCTGGACATAACCAGCCGATTGATCGAATCAGGCCTCCCTTCTAGCCCAGTTAGGGCCAAAGCGGAGTGCTATGGATCACATGACCACTTTGGCTGCCAGTATCCTGTTCTCAGGCATTAAATGTCTCTACCCACGGCCAACAGATGGTCTCTCTGGCCAGGGATGGGGTCCTACTCCTCTGTAAAGGTACTGTCGGCGTATTCTACATCCGCAACCGACGGGGCCAAAAATGATCCTTGTGTCCAGGTTAAATGCATAACAAGTAGCTAAACTTTTTTAGACGTTATTTTTCCGATGCAGGTATTATTTGGTAACGAGAATGGTTCCTGCATCAGAAAAATAGTCTAAAAATAGTTTTAAAAAATAGTTTGGTTACCCTAACAATACTTTTAGCCAGGATCACTTGCTTCAACACAAATTCCTTTAGATGATTACTTGGCTTACTTTGATTTCTATCTTTAATGGCATATCAACCTCCATGGGTTATTTAATGTCAAAGCCATCCTTGTAAGAGAACAGTAGAGATACTATTTAATCTAATACCGGATGGATAAGGGGCCCATACCTTGTTAGTTTCTCTTCTTTGGGTCAAATCCATTTGTTTAAAAATGATTCGTATTCGATAGGACCCTGTGCAAGAAAAAAAAAAGCTCTTAAGAAACATCTCCACAAAAAATGTAAATATGAAGATACGATGAACGCGTTTCCCTAACCCCATAAACTTTGAGGGGTCGACATGCTGTTAGAATTAATCAATTATAACGCTAACAGCAAACAAATGGGTAAAATAAGTAAATTCCTTTTTGAATATTCCAACGCTTTCTCCATAATATGAATTTGCAAACGTTTAAATTGGTTTCAGATATAAAAATATTTTTGATTGGTTAGTTGGTTGGTTGATTGGGTTTTATGGCATAGAAACCTTCATAGGTTATTCAATGCCAAATCTATTTTTATACAAATAATCACTTCTATTTCAGACAATTCAGTTTAACATGAGTACACAGTATAATTTTCAAAATCATTTCTATTTCAAGCTATTCGGTTTAGTTAAAAAGTTCTGATTCACATAATTCACTTTAGTATAAGTATAGTTTTTGTCCACACAGTTAAATGCCAAAACAATTCTCTTTCGAATAATTCAATTTAGCGTAATACAGTTTTAATGTCAAAAACAGTTCTATTTCAGCTAATTAAGTCTAGCATAAGTACGCAGTTTACATGTCAAAATACTTCTATTTCAAGCGATTCGGTTTAGCATTAGTATGCAGTTTGAATATCAAAACAGTGCTATTTCAAGTAATTTAGTTTAGCATAAGTATGCAGATTAGTTCTATTTAACCCATAGATAGGGCCTTATTTAATGCTACCACTCCGGGCCAGAGTGGACCTGGGAGCAGTGGCAATGAAGGAGTGCTCCGCATTCCCCAAAGTTCTTGCATCACTGGAACCTCACCATCAGATTGTTTAGTTTCATATCTAGGACACTCGTTGGTTGGGGTCTTACTCCTCTGCAGAGGTGCAGTCGGAGTATTCTACAGCCCCAGCCAACAGGGCAAAGGTATAAAAAGAAAACGGTAAACAAAATACCAAGGAAACTTTTACTTTTAACAAACAAGTTATTATCTACAAAAATCTATCATAATCGCTTAATCAACATCATAGGTTGGAGCACTCATTCAAAAGTTAATTCCCAAGGGAATAGAAATTTTGTCGAAATATGAAATTGATTTCAGCTGTCAAGGGAAAGTTCAAAGGTGCTTACAATTTTTATGTGACCAAAATTCAGTTACACAGGAAAGTTTTACGCCTGACTTATCTTCAAGAACATTCCAAAAGAAAATACAAATAACAACAACAATTATTATTATCATTATTATTTACTCCTTGAGTTTTTCACATCAGCATTAGCTAATGGTCTTTCACTGAAGTTTGAGTAACAGTAAGTCTCCTCAAGTGTCCAGGACTCTTCTCAATATTCTGTCTGTTCTCAATAATGTAGTAGTTTGGATGGTCTCCACTCGTCCTCTTATTTCCAAGTCTTCCAGTCCATTTAATAATCCTTTGGTGACTGTACCAAGAGCACCAATTACAATTGGTATAAACGTCACTTTCATGTTCCACAGTTTTTCAATCCCCTAGCAAGGTCAAGGTATTTGTACTTCTTTTCACTTTCATTCAAATTTACTCTGTGTTCAGCCAGGACAGCAAAGTCCACAATTTTGCAAGTTCTCTTTTTTTGTTGATTATTATTATCATCATTATTATCATTTTTATTATTATTATTAGTAGTAGTAGTAGTAGTAGTAGCATACTCCTTTCGAGTTTTTCTCTCTGAAATCTTAATGACAACTAGTCTCTGGAAATCTCCAGGACTTATCTAATTATCCAAGCTGTTTTTTATAGTAATGTGGTTTAGATGATTAAAATTCTTCCCTTATCTTCAGTTCATCCAGTCTCTTTTCCAGGTTCTTGCAAACTGTTCTTTAGGCTCCAACTACAATTGGTATCACTGTCACTTTCATGTTCCCAAAATTTTTCAACTCTCAGGCCAGATCCAAGTATTTGTCAACCTTTTTGATCTCTTTCATTTTCACTCAAAAGTCCGTTGGCAAAATCCACTCGATGATAAGTTCTTTTTTCTCCTTGTTGATTAACATGAGATCTTCTGGCTGAGATTCAACAGTCTCTTTGTATCTCAAAGTCAAAGAGAATTTAATGGGTTTCATTTTCTTGGGCATAGTCTAATTTGAGTAAATATCATTTGCAAATGTGGTCAAATTTTAAACTCTTGCACGATTCTCAGTTGATTACCGTTCTCACACAGTCATATCTAATGTTGTATTCCTTTTGTGCCAGTTTTTTGTATTTACTTATCGGGATTAACCGTCTCATCTCTATCACCACATAACCTGCACTTATTATTATTATTATTATTATTGATATGCGGACGACGTAGTGGTCACCGTAGAAGAAAGGCATGTATCCCTTTCTTCTTCACCTGAGCCATAAGTAAAATATTAAGACAACAGGACTCTCAAGCCTCAATAAGGTAACTGGGCTCTCTAACCTTGGTAAGGCGACTGAGCTCTCTTGTCTCTGATTTTCTCGTCCCGGTAGGTCAACTGAGCTCACTAGCTTTGTCAAGACAACGGAGCTTTTTAGCCTTAGTAAAGAAACTGGGCTCTTAAATTTTCTATAGAGCAAATGGACTCTCTAGCCTCGGTAGAACTAACTAGATACTAATGTTTTCATTTGATAAGCTTTGCTTATTTAATGGTCAATACCAATGAACAAACATTTTTATTATGAAAGAAAAGAATAGTCTCTAATGTAGCTGTAAATCTACAAAACATATTATCAGTATTTATAACTAATTCTTTTTTACACTGCTAATAACTGATATCAACATTTCAAATTAAAAAAAATGTACATTTTGTATTATCTTCCTTACTCATCAGTTCAAATACAAAAATCGAAGCATCATCCAAACAAAAACTCCATTCTATTATCAAACTACATATTGGACAGGAAATTAATTTATTCTCTAAGTTCGACCATTTTAATGCAATTGCACAAACAAAAATATTGCTCTAATGAGCCTTTTTTGTTATTATTATTAAAATGAAATTATTATGATATAGATTTTTTTTATTTTTATGTTCATTAACTTTGAGCCCAATTATTTTCTGGTAATTCTCACTAGAGTGTAAAGAACAACATGTCTTCTTCGTACTTCAACAATATCTTCAATTATTCTTGCCAATTCAATAAAGCAGTTGTCCGCATTGTTTTAATTTCCCCTTGGATTTTCAGTTTTTCTTATCTTTTTCGAATGATCTTCATCATTATTGCAAATGCTGGGATAATGATGGGTTCCATCCACATGATAATATTTCAGAACGTTTTTTTTTTGGCATGGGAAGGGTACCTATTTTCTAGAAAGATCTAAATATTTTGTTAGCTCTCCACGCGTTCATTTTTTTACTCTGAAATCTGCTGGAGTATTGACAACTATAGACGAATTTTCTTCTGGATCACAAATTTTGATTTGTATTCTTGATATCATAGAATTTCAATGTTCCAAAGTGTCATATACAGGGAACAACAACAACAACAACAACGTTGATGTATTAAAATATAATCAGTTTCTTTTCTTTTCCTTTTATTACTCGAAATGTAAGAAATGGTAGAATGAAGGAGAGAGACGAAGACGGCTGAGATGTACACACGGGACAAGATATGATTCTTTAGGGAACCGATTTTTCTTCGTTCTGCTTTAGAGAGACTGGTACAAGGCCACTTCAAAGCATTGAATCGTCTTAGTTTCTCCTCTCTTTTCTACTTTCGCGAGTCTGGTATAGGGTATCTTAAGGGACCGAATCATCTTAGTTTTTTCTTCCTTCTCTACTTTCGCGAGTCTGGTATAGGGTATCTTCAGGGACCGAATCATTTTAGTTTTTTCTTTCTTCTCTACTTTCGCAAGCCTGGTATAGGGCATCTTAAGTGGCTGAATCATCTTAGTTTTTTCTTCCTTCTCTACTTTCGCGAGTCTGGTATAGGGTATCTTCAGGGACCGAATCATTTTAGTTTCTTCTTCCTTCTCTACTTTCGCAAGCCTGGTATAGGGCATCTTAAGTGGCTGAATCATCTTAGTTTTTTTCTTCCTTCTCTACTTTCGCGAGTCTGGTACAAGTCAGGCTTTTCTCTAGTTATCAACTCTGGATAATCTGGCGGAAGGCCAGCACCCAGAGTAACAACTAAGTAGCCCTTCTGCCAGTTTTCTTCGTTCTCCACTCGTCTTTCCAGGGGTGGAAATCTTCCTTGTTTTATATAATTTCCCGGATGCCCATGCAAACCTCGTGGTCACATCTTCCGCCTACGCTTTGCGCGTGGACACGTCTCTTGTCTAACTTGCCACTCACGCAACTTACGCTGCACTTCTGCTGAGGAAACACCTGCGTTACATTTACATAAGGAAACAGATTTATTTTCAGTTATGTCAACCACGCAATTTACGCGTCATGTCAAAAAGGATCTTCAGGTCAATATTCAACAATAGAATAATTTTTTAATATTCGATAGAAAACTTTTCACCACTAATCTCTATAATCAAATCCAAGTCAACTGCATAGTTTCTAGTGGAAGACCATTCCTACCCAAGCATGTTTATTTTAAAGTCCCTCTAAATCTTGGCTTTGATATAGTTAATACTAATACACTTATTTAGGTCAATTAATCGTAGTTTTCTTTTTCTTCTGAGACATATTTTGTTTTGTTTTATTTTATTTCAGCTTCGCTAATTGATTTGTTTCCTGTCTGAGACTTGATTGACTTTTTATAATTTAGAGGATATTTATCTTTTGGTTCAGACCCTTTGTTTACATGGTCAAAACCAAGTCATTTGGACAATTTTCTGTGTATCATTGTCCATACTTAATTTTATCTTGTTTTTAATATTCTCTTTTGGTTCTACTCTCCGTATACACTTCTTTTGTAATTTGCTTGGACATATCTGGTTCGCATTTATTTTTGACATCAGCTGTCTTCCGCTTGTCCCGTAGGTTGGGGCTGTAGAATACACCAACTGCATCTCTGCACAAGGGGTAAGATTCCTCCAACAAGAATCTTGATGGTGAAGCTTCAGTAATGCAGTAGCTTTGGGGAATGCGGAATACTCCTTTATGGCCATCGCTCCCAGGTCCACTCTGGCATGGAGTGGTAGCACTTAATAGGGTCCTATCTATGGATCAAATAGAACTAAACTGTGTACTTATGCTAAACTGAATTGTTTGAACTAGAACTGTTTTTACGTTTAAACAACGTATTTATGCTAAATTGAATTGGTTGAAATAGAACTGTTTTAATATTTAAACTGCGTACTTATCCTAAATTAAATTGTTTGAAATAGAATTGTTCATGTATATAAAAATGGATTTGGCATTAAATAACCTACAAGGGTTGATATGCCATAAAACCAAACCAAACTAAATCAAACCAAACCTATCTTTTGCTCAACTATAAAATAACTTTGTTTGGGACTGTATTTTTGTACTCCTTAACTTTTAACATAAGGTCTCCACTCCGAAAAAATTTTAATATGTCTTCAATTCGATGAAACAAGTTTAAAAACTGAAAGAATAATGAAAATTATTTTTAAATAAATTAGATTTATTTCAGTTCAAAATTTAAAAAAAAAAATTATTTTTCCAAACTGTCATTGTTTATTGCTTCATTTTCCCAAATGATCTATCAACGTTTTTTCATGAAGAATGTTTTTGGTTCACTTTTGATCCAATTGCGCAAAGAAACATAAACTTCGGAATCAGATGAAAAAATGTTGACATTTCAATGCTTCTTTTAATTTCAGGAACAAGCAAAAGAGCGTGAAGTCGGGGCTTGGAGTAAAACAAGAGGGAATTTCAGACTTCTCTTCATTTGGTGTCATTTTTTAATGCAATATAAACTTCCGTTGTTATTTGCTAAGCTTTGATTTGTCTGATAAATCCTAAGGTTACTGACTATTTTCTATTACGAAGTAGTCAACCATTTAAGCACAAGCAGGGTCGGTATGAATTAACTTCGGTGATCTAGCAAGAACCAGTGCTTTTATAGTAAACTGACCAGTGAAGTAATGCAAAAAAAGGTTCTTTCTGGCCTTATTTAACGGTTTTATTGTTTGAGTTGATAGGTTGGTGATGTTAATGGCATGTCAACCCGTCTAGAGTTATTTTATACCAAGAGTTTACAAAACTGCGTTCATTCTACGTTCGTATTGCCATTTTTGGTGTAGTTATTTCTTTATTGGGGGGGGTTAAGGTCCTATTGAATTCTAATAATTTTTAAAGAGATCAATTTGACTCAATAGATGTAACTCTAACGAGTAGAATCACCCCGGGTCAGAATGGATCTGAAGTTATGGCAATGAAGAGGTACTCCACATTCCCCAGATCGCAAGAACTGTAGCCTCATCATCAGGGGCAGTTTAGTATCCTACCCAGGACACTCTTTTTTTGGCGGGGGTCTTACCCGTCTGCAAGGGATATTGTTAGCGTATTCTAAATCGCATCGACAAGGCGTTCGAAGAATATTATTGAACGTTTCTTCGACAATTCGCATGGTTTTCTTTAAAATATTTTACCTATTAATCGTCATTCATTTTGCAAGAAATTCTATGAAAATTTGCAATTTTTTCATGTCCCACAAAATTGTCAACATGATTTTCTTGCCTGAAGAAAGAATCTGACGAACACAACCCATATTCACATTCAGACAAACGTCGCCATAAAACTGCATTTATATATATCTGTTAATTTCAATTAGTGTACGACTAGAAATTGATTGTACACTAATAATACCAGAAATTCTATTACTTGTCTATGCTCCAGCAATAGATTCTGTTCTTCAAATCCACAATAAAAGAACAGTAGTGTACTATTTGGCATTTGATAACCCACGAAGGTTGATATACCATTAAACAAAGACACCAAACTAAACCAGACGTTATTACTCAAAAAAACCTCCAGGGCAGTAGTACTTGTTGAAATTCCATTTATGACTTAAATAGTTCTGGTTGAAAATTATTCCTATTCGATTGGGCCATGTACTAAAAAAACTCGGAAAACATCTCCACAAAAAATGTAAATATAAACGGACAATGAATTCGATTCTCTAATCTTTAGGCACAGAATATCCCCAGACGTGTTGATATGCCAGTAAAATCAATCAATCAATCAATCATTATCTCTTCATTCCATTCTCCCCTTCCCACACACAGACACAGACACAGAATAAGAAATGTATCTCCCTTATGGACGTATAAAATGTGCTCTCTCTCTCTCTCTCTCTCTTTTGTTCTCTCTCTCTCTCTCTCTCTCTCTCTCTCTCTCTCTCTCTCTTGCTCATATACACATACATATAAACTCCTGCATGTGTACACACCCATACACATTCACCTACGTATAGTCACAGAAAACTCTTTCTAAAGATATACGCATCGCATTCATATGGAGTCGCAACTAGACACTAAAATCTATGTTGCATATATATATATATAGAGAGACTTGTATGCATCAACACAGCTTCAGTGTCTGCCTATTTCTCTCCATTCATCTTTTTTCTCTCTTTCTCTCTCCCACGCACACAGCATGCACGTAAACTAGCAGATGTATATGCAGATACACAGAGGTGAACACTTAATAAAAACGCAGCGGAGCTTGAAAATGGAGTATGTTGTAAAGTGTTCTTGTCCCAGACATTGAAATAAAAGTCAGCGTTCAGAGTGGGAGGATTGGGTTTTTTTTGGTTTTGTCCAACAATCGTCACTTTCTTCATTTACCGACAAGGAAAAAGGCGGGAAAAAGAAAAAAAAGAAGAAATGGCCAATGTGCTCATGCTGTGTGGGAAGTTGCACAAGATAAAAATCAGAACTCTTTAATATTTCCTCTAATCCACTCCTCCTTCTCCTCAACTCTGTCTCTGTCTCTTTCCCACCTCTCTCCCTTTCTTTTCCTTCTTTGCCTCCCTCCCTCTTCTAATTCATTTCTTTCTCTCTCCCTCATTTTTCTCTCTTTCACACTCTTCTCTCCATATTTCTCTCTCTCTCTCTCCCTTCTTTCCTCATTTTTCTCTTTCTCTCTCCCCTCCTTATTTCTTTCTTTTCTCTCTCCCCCTCTCTCTTTCTCCTTCTCTTATTTCTATCACCCTTTCTCTCTCCCCTCCTTATTCCTTTCTTTTTCTCTTTCCTCCCGTTATTTTCTTCGTTCTCTTGGCTTTCTTTATTTTTCTTTCTTTCCACTCTTTATCTCTCTCTCTCTCTCTCTACTTATTTTTGTCTCTCCTTCTTTATTCCTCTTTCTCTCTCTTCTTTTTTCTTTCTTTCTCTTTCTCTTTCTCTTATTTATCTCTCTATTCACATACAAAATGACGCTGGTAGGGATGCGAAAGAACAAGGTATCAAGATTTTATTTACACTTTTTGATTACTGTTTAGAAAACAACATATTTCCAGTGAATACAGCTCATACGAAGTTGCTACAATTCACTGATTTAAAGGAATTTTCACACACGTGGGTGAGACTGTATACAATCATTTCTACTTTTCTGTTGGTTTTTAAAGTGAAAACAGTGCAATTCTACTTTTTTGTTGGTTTTTAAAGTGAAAGCAGTGAAAATTAGTGTGTGTGTGTGTTTGTGTGTGCACGCGCATGTTTGCTTTTAGATATACTCTCTTAAAGGCTACCATCTGTGGCATTTAAACTCGATGGCGAATCACATTTTATATAAAATCGCAAATTGATAAATAGATTTTTTAGGGGAAATGCTCTATTACATAATTATCCTTAACAGTTATTTCCATTAAGAAATTAAAATGATCGTGTTAGTGAATCACAAACAAAATTATTATTTTACTTTTAGCAAGTTTTTCAAACCAGCGTTAACTGATGTTTTTTTTTACGGGAGTTTCAATGACAACAATTTTTCTCGAATCTCCAGAACTTATCTCAGTATTCGAGCCAATACCACTAATACTTTTCTCTAATTACTAACTCTTTCTGTCCCCATAATTATTTTACTCTTTGTGAGGTTTTCACATCTCGTGAATTTTTCACACAAATATTAAATGGTGTTTTTTCACTGGAATCTTGGTGATAGTAAGTCTCCTCGGGTCTCCAGGACTTTTCTGGGTATTCAGGACGATCTGAGTATTCAGGACGATCTGAACAATGCTGTAGTTAGGATGCTCTCTGATCCTATGCTCTCCAATTTTTTCAATTCTTCCAGTTTCCTTTCCGAGCCTTTGGGAACCGTTCCGAGTGCACTAATTACAATGGGAATCACCATCACCCTCACATTCCATTGTTTTTTTTATTTCTCCGGAAAGGTCTGTGTATTTATCTATCTTTTCGTTTTTTTCATTTTTACTTTGTGATCCACTGGAACGGTAGCATCCAATAGATGGCAAGTTCTCTCTCTTTTTATTCTTTTTTTTTTAAATTAGCACTCTTAATCAGAGAATTTTATAACTCTTATTCACAAGGACGGATTCTAGTTTGTGCATATACCAATAGGTAGAATGGTCAAAAATCAATATCTTGCACAATTTACAGTAGATCACTTTTCCTACTCAGTCGTACCATGTAGTCCCTCTGTGCTAGTTAGCTGCATTCGCTTTATACGTAATTAACAGTTTCATCTCTTTCTATAATCTATACACGCTATCTTAGTTGTTAGTATCAATTTTCACTTAAGCATAATTGGTTGTTGATTTGTGCTGCAATTTGAAGAGATTCAGTTTCTTTTTGGGGATTTCCCTTTCGTAGCCTTGTCCACGTCTTCTTGTGTGCAATCTCGCCTGTTTATCGCTTGAAATATCCATAAAGTTACTTTTTTTCTCATTTACTTTTCCCAGTTTTTCTGTTTTTCTGTCTCTACTTATTATGTCAATGCTGTAATTGGCTGCCGTAATTAGTCTTTCTTTGCTCTGTTTAATATGCTCCTTGAGTTCTTACATCTACACAATCTCCAGTGGTGGCGAGTCTTCTTCCTCCTTCGTTTCTTGACACATAGAGTCTATGTAAAGTCATCTCGATGATGTAAAACCTTATCCATAGTCATCAACTTTCTTGTCCTCTGATCCATTTGTCAGAGTTCCTCCCTTGCATATTTTAAGTATGGTCTCGAATACATTACAAGGATGTCTTCCCTGGTGTTAATGCCTTTGATGAAATTTCTACTTCAGAACTTGGTTTCGAGAACAGTTCTCGTTCTTCTTAGGTTCTCTTTTCTTATTTTTTCTTCATTTCTGGTTGCTTGATGATATTCCTAATTACTTGAAGTTTTCATTCTCTCCAAGTGTTCTGATGCTTTCCTGATTTGGCTGTTCTGTTCCTTCCACTTTTCCTTATGAGCATGGCACGTTTTTCAATACCAAATTCCATTCCTATATCCGGGCTGTAAATTCTTATTGCTTGTTTCAGGGTCTTCAGTCCCTTTTCCTTTTTTGAAAATACCATAAAATCACCTTTGTATAAAAGGTGATTTTCTTGTGTCTTTGTAAAATAGGAAGTGCACAGAAAGCTACAAATTTACAAAGACACAAGAAAATCACCTTATATACAAAGATGATTTTATGGTATTTTCAAAAAAAGGAAACAAGCAATAAGAAGTACCTGTTCATATATTTCAACTATCTCAAGGTTTCAACTATCTCAAGGTCAACCTTTCTTTAAAATCATCCTTCCTTGTTCAACAAGTCTTTGACTTGTATTTAGTATATTTTGCTCAGATGTCCATCATCCGTTTCCTTTATCCTTTTTGAGTAATATTGCTTTTAAAATAACAGTGGATTACATTTTTGTGGCCTTCTCTTGTCAATTTTTTCTTTGGTGTCTCTCATATGCATTGTTGCTTTGATCTTTGTATGAAAGAAATTAGAACAACCAATCAAGTCTCTCACGTTGGCTATCAATGGAGCACCAACTGATCATGACACCCACATCTGTCATCTTAGTCCCGTGTTGATTTGTATTTGTATTTGGTATTTTTCATGGGTAGTGTCTTGTTGCTCTACAAGACCCAGAAGTTGATTCTTATTTGTGGTTCTGTTACAGATATGACCTGGTACTTTTTCAAAAAAGAAAATAATTCAGCCAGCAGTAAAAAAAATTCTAATACCTAAAAGATTATTAAGGTTAAACTTTGTAATTGACCTACGGCCCTTTTATTCAATTACTGTTCGGGTTTAAATTTTATCTTTCTACTTAACCTGCAACATTTTACGTGAATGGGCTTATCCACCGATGCTAGTCTTTAGACATTTGCACACCACACGTTTTGGGGGATTCCACAATGACCGACCATAGCTAAATATTTGAACTTTCTTCGATTCTTTTATTTCTTAAAAGAAAGTTTGTTTATTTCTTCCTATCTAACTCCGTTAGTTAACAACTTTTGCCAAAAGTTCCAGCCACGTGACTTGTGGAAGATGCTGGTGATCTTTTTTCCTTCTTTCACATATGTTTATTGATTGGATTACTAATTATTAACTTTGCAGGTTTTTAAAGACTAAACTTTTCTTCGATTGTATGGCATAGATATTTAGAAATATATACACATACAGATTTCCCCATATCAACAAAGACAAAACAACTATTTGGAAAGTTCGTAGAGCTTCTAACATTGATCCTCCAAATTGTATACAGATACAAGCACCACTCTATCAGAGCCAACATTTGCTAAATACTTGATTCTCTGCCGAATCCTTAATTTCCTTATTATACTCTTGAAAGTGTTTCATTACACTTTTAATGGGTAATCTTTCACTAACATCTGAGTAACAAGTTTTCTCAGATCTCCATTTTCACTTTCATGTTCCACAGTCACCTGCAACTGCCATTGGTATCCTTGTCACCTTCAGGTTCCGCAATTTTTTCAGCTCTCTGGCAAAATCTAAATACTTGTCTATTTTTTTTTTTTTTTTTTTTTTCACTTCTTTCATTTTCAAACTAAGGTCTTCTGGAACGGTGAAATCTTTCTTAATTAACGCTAGGTCTGGTCTTCTGATCGGGACTGAGTGATCCGTTTATTTTTCAAAGTGCCAGAAAATTTTATGAGTCCTATTTTTAGCATAGATTCTTGTTTGTATATATATATATATATATATATATATATATATATATATATATGCCCAGCCCCATCACATGATCAGGATGCAACGCAAGGTAAGGTCAGTTTTTAACAGGAATTTAACATGTTTGAATTCAGAATTTTCCTTCTCCTAGACTGGCTATCACACCAAAATTAAAAACCCAATCTGCCCTACTATTTACCCATAGCTGGAGGGAGAAAAGTTAGAAGCATACCTTTCTCTAGAGTATCAGCGTTATGTGAAATGCAAACAGCCGTGTTTTGGATTTGAACTTGGTTCGCGATATCCATTTTCTACTTCACTAACCATTACACTATGAAAGTCTCCCGGTTTGTGTATATACCATTTGTCAGCATGGTCAAATTTTAATCTCTTGCACAGTTCCTTGTGGATACCCTTCACAAATCAGTCCTGCCTAGTCTTGTATTTCTTTAGTGCCAATTTCCTGCATTTGTTTATTTCATGATTAATTGTGTCATCTTTATCACCACAGAATCTACACTAGCAATTCTGTTATGTATTATCAGTTCATTCTTAGACATAATTAGCCTTGCCTAGTCAACTGGGACTATAGAATACACCGACTGCTTCTCTGTAGAAGGGTAAGATCCCTCCACCACGATTGACCTGGATATAACACTAACCAGTCTGATGGTGAGGTTCCAATAATGGTAGAGCTTTGGCAAATGCGGAGTACCCCTTCATTGCCATCACTCCCAAATACATTTTAGCCCTGAGTGGTAAGGACCTGATATGGTCCTATCAATGGATCAAATAGAAATAACGGCGTATTTATGCTAAACTGAATTGTTTGAAATGGGACTGTTTTTTAATTGTCTTTTTTTTATGCAAAACAATTTTTTTAATAGAACTGTTTTGACATTTAATTGTGTGTACACAAAAACTATACTGATACTAAACTGAATTGTTTGAATTAGAACTGTTTGATTAAACTGAATTGCTTGAAATAGAAATGTTTTTGACAATTAAACTGTGTACTTATGCTAAACTGAATTGTTTGAAACAGAACTGTTTATTTGTATATTTTTCTGTTTGTCCTTTTGTTTTTTCTGTTGATATGTCTGTTACTGGTTGTTGTAATTTGTTTTTCCTTCTTCGAGTCCTTCAATTGCTACTTCCATACAATCTTCAATGCTGTGCGAGTCCTTAGGGTATTATTTTGTGCCGCTATAAAAAGAGATTTAGTTGAAAGAGATTCCATTTCACTCTTAAGGTTTCTCCTTCTTAATTATTACTTTTTCTTTCATCTCTGTTTGCCCGATGGTGTTCACTTCTAATATTCCCAAGTATTTGTAATTTTCTTTTTATACAAGACTTCCCATACTTTCCTGATTGGGTAATTTTGTTGCTTCTGCTGTTTCTGCTGTTTCTCTTTTTCATTATCAGCAAGGCAGATTGTTCATAGCCAAATTCCATTCCTATATTCTGGCTGTGTATTCTTATTGTTTGTATAATAGTTTCTATTTCTTTTTCATTTTTCGCAAATATTTTAATATTATCTACATACATATTGCGGGATAAGGTGCAAACGTTTCAATAAAAGTCCGATCTTCTAAATAATCAGTTTTTATTTATTTTCATTAAGTGAAAAATCTATTGAAAAACAAAAGTTGCGAAATCTTTTCAGACAATATTAGCCGGCGCATAAATATCTTTAAAAGAGAAAGAGAAACGTGGCAGTTATTGTTAGATTAAAATAAAGGCACATATTTTGTAGGAGTAAAAAATTGTACGTGTCACTATGAGAGAGAGAGAGAGAGAGAGAGAGAGAGAGAGAGAGAAATTAACGTATATAAAGCTGCTGCTGTTTGTATTTTCATCTGCAAGCTCATTCTGTAACTTATTATGTAAAAACTAACATATTCGCTAAATATTAAGGTAGATAAGTGATGTTAAAATAAAATGCATTCTTGAAAGAAAAGATGTCGATTTTCACTCAAAAGAAATAAATCGAAAGGTTGAGTAGATATTGAATAAATTCCATACCTAGTATTAGTTGAGTAAGTATAAACAATTCCATACCTCAGAAATATTTATCTCTTCGCTTAATTATACGATTGTAGTTAACTTGAAATTAGATAAAAACGTTGATGATTTATCAATAATTTTAATAGGCTAAAAAATTGTATTTTTAACATTCGTGGAGAGAAAAGATATCGTAAATTATTTCGGGTTTTGATCCTTCAAATTTTTCACAAGTCAAATATTGCCAAGTATTTCAAAATTTTTAAACTAACGCGAAAGTGCTGATTGGTCAATAAATACAGAAACAAAAGTTACAGATTCTCGAGCCTATTTTTTGCACTTAAAGTTAACATATTTTTAGTATGGAAATCAGTTGAATTACCATGAAGTGGTTTATCTTTTCCAGTGAATTTGTAAATTTTTAGCTTCCTGGGGTTTTTTCTTAGTATATAATACAATGGCATCATTGCTGTTATAAATAATATTATCGAGAGTAAGTCTCCCTGGAAGATAACTCTTTGGATTTTCGCTGGTTTATATTTTAGTCTATGCCTTTCATTGTCATCTTTTTGTTTCTTTAGTTCATTCTCCATTTTTCCTCTTTTTATTGGCATATTTTTGCCCGGCCTGCAATTTTATAACAATATTTAATAGAAGCGTTATTCACTATTGTCTTCAATTCATTTGCTAATTATTGTGTGTGAGAGAGAGAGAGAGAGATAGAGAGAGAGAGAGAGAGAAAAAAAAGAGAGAGAGAGTGAGTTCGCATTAATTTGTGAATGTGTGCCTATGCATTAGGCGTGTGTGCATGTGTAATTTGAAACTAAACATAAACAGGTTTGAATGTTGTCTTTTCTTTTTGACTGTTATTCTAAAGACAATATGGAAATACAGATTCTTATTTCTCTCTCCCGCCTTCTCTCTCTCTCTCTCTCTCTCTCTCTATCTATCTATCTATCTATCTATCTATCTATCTTTCTCCACACACACACACACACAAACACACACATATGCACACATTGCCTTTTGCCGTGTGGTCAAAGAAAATGTAGGTCCATAAACTTTGGACAGATACTTAGTTGCTTCTCAAAGTGATCAAGTTTGCAATAAATCAGAATTATAAGAATTTTAATAGATATTTTAAAAGCCGACTCATTCTACCATGCGTAGACATACATACATGTGTGCACACGCACATACTAGCGCGCATACTCACACCTACAACTATTAGGCTGCGTGGAGGGAGGGGGGTTATATCAGATGTACACATGCCTGCATTTACACAATATGACAGCGTTCCATGTTTTGTGTTATTTTCTTTTTGAATTCGTCTCATTTGTACTGGTCGCCCTTACTATTCTCTCGTTAACGATAATAATCTACTCACATTACGCAACAGATGACCCCCAAACAATGAAGACATCTTCACTGGCACGTCAATTACAGGTTCATTGATGTGTATATGGAGTTGGGCCGAGCATGGTTGGCCATCATCGTCTCGGATTAAATACTACACCTCGTCATTTCATCCCAGAACCTTTCCCACATTTCACACATTTCATAAGTAGAGATATAAAAAAAATGAATATATATATATATATATATATATATATATATATATATATATATATATATATATATCATTGACACACTCTACCCCATCTCAGAGTGTTCACGGCGTGTGTGTATGTGTGTACATCTACAAACAGCTCACACGTTTCCTGGAGATTCTTAATGTCACCTTTTTTCTTAATTTTTCTATTTCTCTATTTTTATTTTTTATTTTTTTATTTTTTTTTTTATTTTTTTTTTTTTTTTGCTATTCAAAACTGTTTGAAAGTGTCTTTTCTTTGTACGATACAACATAAAACATTCCATTTGAAAAAAAGGAAAAAAAAATTCATGTAGACATGTTCGTTGCAATGATTTCTGTTTAACTCTTAACCAGCTTACACACACACACACACACACTGGCACAATCGCAAAGAATACTTATAAACCGGCTTTCATACATACATACATACATACATACGTGTATATAAGTCTTTATATATAAGTGTTTATTTTATTGTTTTACTGTTTGTTCTGTTGCTATTTCTGTTACTGTCAGTTGTAATTAGTCTTTTATTGCTCTTTTTATATATTCCACGAGTCTGTGAATTCATATCAATGCAATCCTCAATGTGTTGCATATTGACCCTCGGCCGAGCAGTCAAATAAGAGATGCACCGGTGTAAATAACAGGTGCATCCGGTCGAAGATATCAAGATATAACCTTGACCGTAGACGGGTTGAATGCGACGCCCACAAGAAGCAGGTGTGTGTCAAACAATGATATAACCCGGTGTCACGCAGAGTGGAGTTAGTTGGAGTCAGTTTGTTGGAGTTCGAGGCAGTGAGAACCAGCTCCCAGTAGAGAGCTGTAGGCCCTCAGGACCCCTGGTTGAGCAGCCCAGCAGAATGAGAAAGAAGTGCTGCTAAAGACAGAGGAACTTGGGGTCAATATGTTGCAGTCTATTTAGTCTCCAACTCACCTTTCACACATAACCCTTTCGCAACCCTTTTGAATAAAATGTGTGAGAGGTATATTTTTCTAAAGAAGTGTGTTCGTTCGTCATTATTGTTGATTATTGTTTCCGCATGTATATGTATTATGTGGCTATACAACAAATGCTGGTGAGCTTTTTTCTTGACATGTAGAGTCTTTATCATCACTCAGGTGAAAGGCTTTATGCATTGTCTTCAATTTAAGTGTATATACTTTGTTTGATAATATTTAATTTTATATATAATTGTTTACCAAGTGTAGCTTACACGTAGCACAAAGACACAAGTATAGGGCATCTAATGAGAATCAAACTCACTACTCAGCCGTAATTGATGTGTTAAATTAATCTTTTTAAATGACGCATTGTCATTATTTCATGAATGATTCGAAAGTTCTATTCTAGTCTTTGTAATCTTTCCGTTCTTAAAATATTTACCTTGAAGAGCAACAAAATCCCGATGATGCATATATTAGATGTGAATTTTATTCCAATATATCAACTAATGTCAGCATCAAAATATAAAAAGGAAATCCCTGTGGCGTAATGGCTAAAGCGCTGGACTACAGTTTCGAAGTAAGTGAATTGCCCTGTTACTTTCGGACTAATTCCCTCGGAAAATGTATGAATCTCCTCTCCTTAGCTATGGGTTAAATAGTATCTCTGCTGTTCTTCTACAAGGATGGCTTGTAAATAAGTCACGAAATTTGATATACCATTAAACAATGAAACCAAGCAAAACTAAAGTATTGAATTGAAAACATTTGACCGGAAATTTCTGTTCAAAGAGGTTTTCTACGCATACTTCTAAATCTGGTTTTTTTCCGGTGCCAAAATTGAAAAAATTGACAATATTCAATAAATTTGAATATCAAGAAAGAACATTTATCAAAAATGAATCAACGATAGATTTAAGGAAGGTGGAAAAATGATAACACAGAAAAAAAATTCTTACATGCAACCTTCTTAGTTAAAAGATTTTCAAGATATCTTCACAGAGAATAAACAAGTTTAAAATGGACAAAAGGTCTTTAGGGAATCCGATATAAATTGTGTACCTAAAAAAAGAATGCTTTTTTTTTTACTTGGACCATCGGGCCTAAAAGCGGAGTGTGCCAGAAATAGCTTTACATTTTCGAAGCCCTTTAAGGATCAAACTAAGAACCTATCTCATTTAAAACGAAATACAATAAATTAGACCCTACTTTTCAAGAAAAGACAATGAAACTTACTCTAAAACCTATTAAATAACGAATGAACCTGACCCTGCACCTTATTAAACGAAAGACAATGAACCTGACCCTACTCTCGATTAAATGAAAGAACGTAACTGACCCTACAAATTAAATGAAACCTGGGTCTAAACCTTATTAAAAGAAACACAATGAACTGACTCTACCCCTATTTAACGAAAGACAAAGAACCTTTCAAACGAAAAGAATAGGTGCTGCCTGAGAGGTCATCAGTAGCAGCTAAATTTGTTCATTATTTCCGATTGTGTAGAAAAAATGAATTGCTTAAACTCATTGCGTATCATCATCATTATCATCGTTGAAGCGTGCCTAGAGCACCGATTCCTTTGATTCTATTTCGCCATCCATCCCTATCGGCCATCGCTTTTAGCAAGTCCTCAAAACGGCATCCCTTGTCCGCACGAAGCTGATGGAGGTAAGTTTTTGCTGGCCGGTCTATACAAGAGTGTCTATGCATAGGAATTCATAGGAGAACGTCACTGTGTTCTTCTTGATTCCTCCATTAGTGTCAAATATTCTTGCTCGCCTCTAACGGTTAGCGTGATGGAAGAGGATACTGTTTCTAGTGTTTGTTCAGTACATCACGCTGCATCCTTTTGTTGTTCCTTTCTTGCTTTTTAAATTATTTAATAAAATAGTTGAAATAAATCTGTACGAAATGCTTTTAAATATCTTTTGTCAATTTTGTCCATCAGCAATAAAAATTAGGTGTTCTTAAAAAAAAAGGAAGACAAAAGGCAATTAAGTTAACAAAAAAGTAAACTGAAAAAAACTCGAAATGCTTTCAGTTTTCCTTCAATGTTTATTAATTTGAAGCAACGTAAATTGTTCCTATTGAATTTGCAATACAGAGGTTGTGTGTGTGTGTGTGTGTGTGTGTGTGTGTGTGTGTGTGTGTGTGCACAAAATTCGAAAATATAAAATATTTTAATCTCTTATCGAGGGCTCTAGACTCTTGAGGGAAGGAGAAATAGTTGCTGAATTTTTACCACATCACAGAAACCGTGGGAAAAAAAAGTGAAAAAGCTTAGGTGCACTACCACTGGCTTGTGAGTTTTGGAAGCGCGCTTAGCGTAATGATTATCGGCGAAAGAAATGGAATCAGAGAGCCGAGTTCAAATCCTAGGCAAAACTGATTGCGCTTCACTTCGCTCCTGGGAAAAGCATTAATCCCAATTTTCTCTCCACTCTCCAGCTATGAGTAAATAGTAGAGCAGATTGGGTTTTTTAGCGTTAATAAGGGAACCAATCTCATCTTTTATTATATCCTGACCGTGGCAAAAGCGTTGGTTAATTACATACAGGCTTATAACATCACAACTTTCATTATCAATATAAAGTAGCAAAGTAAGGGGGATAATGTTCATTTTTATTATATATTTTTAACCTGACTGATCACCCAGGATAACAAGAAAAGACCATAAAATATGACTAGACAGATCATATATAATGTGAAAAAAAACACATTGTCATCTTTGGTATAAAGTTAAGATATGTGAATTAAAGCGGAAAGGGTTAACTCTAGAAGAGTCAACAGATGAGATAATCAAAATTTGTTGACAGTATCAATAGATAAAAGGACAATAGATTAGGTTACTTTGTTTTATTAGCATTTCAACCTTCGTGGATTATTTAATGCCAAAGCCATCTTTGATGAAGAACAACAATGGTTCTGTTTAACCCATAGCTGGAAAGATAAGGTGTTCATACCTTTCCCAAGGGTATTGGTCCAAAAGTCTCCGCAATCACGTGGCTGGAGTTCGAACTCACTCACTAGTACGTTATCCATTACGTCTCTCTCCCAATTGAATCATCATCCATTAGCCCTCTCTCCCTACTGAATCATCTTCTATTACGTCTCTCTCCTAACTGAATCCTCATCCATTACGTCTCTCTCCCAACCGAATCATCATCCATTACGTCCCTCTCCTAAATGAATCATCATCCATTACGTCTCTCTCCTAACTGAATCCTCATCCATTACGTCTCTCTCCCAACTGAATCATCATCCATTACGTCCCTCTCCTAACTGAATCATCATCGATTACGTCTCTCTCCCAACTGAAGCTATTATAATCTTCCATACCTGGCGTCATAAAGTTTTCTCATATTCTACTCAAATGAATCGGAATATTTATTTGTATATTTTCCTATGATATACCAAATCTATTAAATAATTTACCAAATCGATTTAAGTTTCAAGGAAGATAATAAATACCAATTTACTTTTCTTGAACACAGTATTTAGAAGATTTGGTTTAGTTTGGCTTTATGACATATCAACATTGTTGGTTATTTAATGCTAAATCCGATTTCGAGGTATGACACTTACATCCATAGCAGCCAAAATCTACAATGCCCTACTACGAAACCGCATAGTACCCCAAATCGACAAAATCCTGAGGAAAAACCAAAATGGCTTCAGAAACTGGTTGGCTTCAGAAGAAACAGATCCACGGCCTCACAAATATTGACCATCCGTAGAATCCTTAGAAGGCGTGAGAGCAAAAAACCTACAGGCGACATTACTATTTGTCGATTTTACCAAGGCCTTTGATTCCATTCACAGAGGGAAGACGGAACAAATCCTACTAGCATACGGCCTACTAGAAGAAACCGTAGCAGCAATAACGATTCTCTACAGAAACACCAAAGTGAAAGTGCATTCCCCGGATGGAGACACAGAATACTTCGACATTGTAGCAGGAGTACTACAAGGGGACACGCTAGCCCCATACCTCTTTATCATCTGTCTAGACTACGTACTTAGGACATCGATCGATAACATTAGGGAAAACGGCTTCGTGCTGACAAAAAAAAAAGAAGCAGAAGGTACCCCGCAAAAACAATTACCGACGCCGACTACGCCGATGACATAGCGCTACAGGCCAATACACCCAACCAAGCCGAAACACTACTGCATAGTTTGGAACGAGCCGCTGCAGGCATTGGACTCCATGTTAATGCACACAAAACTGAATTTATGTGCTTTAATCAGAAAGGCGACATCTCCACACTAGACGGAACCTCTCTGAAACTGGTTGACAAATTCGCCTACCTAGAAAGCAGCGTCTCATCAACCGAAAAAGACATCGACACACGGCTAACGAAGGCATGGACAGCTATCGATAGGCTTTCGATCATATGGAAATCAAGCCTGACCGATAAAATGAAACGCAGTTTCTTCCAGGCTGCGGTCGTGTCGATACTGCTATATGGATGCACTACTTGGACGCTGACTAAACGGTTGGAGAAGAAGCTATACGGCCATTAATCAAGAATGTTAAGAGCAATATTGAACACGTCCTGGCAGCAACACCCTACAAGGCACCAACTATACGATCACCTACTACATATCACGAAAACTATCCAAGCTAGACGAACCAGACATGCCAGAAAATCTACCTATGCTAAACTGATTTTTTTTAAATAGGACTGTTTTTGACATTGAACATGTGTGCTAATGCTAAACAGATTTGTTTGAAATGGAACTGTTTATATGTAGAAAAATGGATTTGACATTAAATAACCTACAATGGTTGATGTGCTATAAAAACCAAACCAAACCAAACCAACCAAACCAAACCAGTACTCATGTTGGGGGAGAGTCTTACCTTTCTGCAGAGATGCAGTCGGTGTATTCTACAGCCTCAGCTGACTGGGCTCCATGTGAAAGAGCTTTTATTGCCGTTAGCTAGACGTTAACAAACGAATTTAACTTACTTTTACTACTGTAGTGAGTTCGATTCTCACTGTAAGCCTTATATTTGTGTCATAATAAGTGTTCATGATTATATTTCATGAGATTGCACCTATTGTCGAAAAAATGTGTTAAGAATTTTAATATAGGTGAGGACTTTTACAAAATATCAGCTGTCATTTATGACAACATGGAAACGCAAGCATTGGTTCACCACGGATAGGATACGACACAAAGTCAGTTTATAAGTGAGGTACACCAGTTTTAAATTCAGAGATTTCCTTCTTCAAGATTCCCAAACCAAAGATAAATGACCCATTCTATCATACTGTTTACACATTGCATAAATGGATTCATGACTTTCCCGGAAAAAGTATTTCTTTTAATGGCATATCAAACTTCGTCGAATCATCGAAGGAGTTTGTGCAAAAAAGGGATTTGATTCCATGCACAATGGCAAAACGTAGCAAATACCTCTTGAATATGGTCTCTGCAAAGAAACTGTTACAGCTATAAATACGTTGGACGAGACTGATTGCATTTCACATAGCACTAATACCGTTAGGAAAAGTATAAATCCAATTATTCTCCCTCCAGCCATGGGTAAATAGTAGTACAGACTGGGTTCTTCAGCCTCGGTGAGGCAACTAGTCTAGGAGAAGGAATACTCTGAATTCAAACCTGTTAAACTCCGCTTAAAAATTGACGTTGTGTCATATCCTGCCTGAGCGAAGGGGTTGGTAAATATGATAAATATGCTTTAAAAAAACACGTAAGTATAGGTTCGTTCAGCTGATAAAGACGTTGACTTCTTTGACGTTGTTGCTGGAGCTTTGCACAGAGATACATAAGCACCATATTTGTGTATAATCTGCCGAGACTACGTCAATAGATATAATAAAAGAAGATGGCTTTACGTTAAAAAAAAAGGTAAGAAGTAGACGAGATCCTGTTAAAACTATAACAAATGCAGACCAAATGCAGATGATATAGCGTTTCTTCCAAATACACCAGCCTAAGCCGAATCGCTGCAACCTGTTTCAGGCTATGCAGCAGGGGTTATTAACCTTCATGTAAACACAAATAAAACAGAGTGCATCTATTTTAAACGAAATGGAGGTATCTCCACTCTAAGTGGCAGTCCTCTGAAATTAGTTGACAAGTTCACGTACCTCGGCAACAGTGTCTCATCTACTGAAAGTGATGTTGATATACGACTAAAGAAGGCGTGGACCGCTATCGATAGGTCATCGATCATATGGAAGTCTGATCCATCCGATAAACTAAAACGGGGTTTCTTTGTTAGCGTCTATGTGTGCATCCAAACAAGAGTATTGACACAGCCACAACTTAGGTGTAATACTACCGTATAGATAGACACATTGACGCTAACAAAACGCATAAAGAAAAAGCTAGATGGGGACGACACAGGAATGCTACGAGTTATCTTGAACAAATCCTGAAAGCACTACCCTACTAAATAATAGCTGTAAGGCCACTTCCTCCAATCTCAAAACCATCAACTTAGACGAACAAGACATGCGGGGTAAGGGGAAGTAAAAGCAAACTTATTAGTGCGGACACATGATGTAGTTAACCACTACCCCACGAAGACTTTCCATCTTTCTCAATGGTTCAGTCGGCTGTGGTGGCAAAATACCCTGACTACATCTCTGCAGAGGGGTAAGACTCCCCCAAAGGGTGTCCTGGATATGACACAAAACAATCTGGTTGTCTGGCTCCAGTAATGCTGAAGCATAGGGAAATGAGGAGAACCTCTTTATTACCATCGCTCCCTGGTTCACTCTGGCCTGGGGCGGTAGCACCTGAAAGGGTTCTATCTATGGGTTAAATAGAACTAAACTGTGTATTTATGCTCAACTGAATTGCTTGAAATAGATCTGTTTTAACATTTAACTGTGTGTAAACAAAAATCTGTACTTATGCTGAACTGAACTGATTTAAATAGAACTGTTAATATGTATAAAAATGGATTTGGCATTAAACAACCTAAAATGGTTTATATGCCATAAAACCAAATTAAGAGCCTTTCTCAAGAGCATTAGCGCTCAGTGAAATGCAACCAATCTCGCCCAGGATTTGAACTGGGGTCACCTTTTCTATTTCCTACGACGTTACATTAAACACTAGTATTACTTATATATTCTCTCCAGGTCAATTAACGTAGTCTAAGGGTTAGCAAGGTAGATTAACCGAACGGATCGTTGGCCTAATGAGTAGAGTGTTCGCCAATGGTCCGGGACACCGGGTTCAATCCCAGGTCGAGTCATACCAAAGACTCAAAAAATAGTACTTAATGCCGCCTTGCTTAGCACTCAGCATTATAAGGTAAAGATCAAGGGCAAAGTGAAGCAATCCAGGGAATGGAGTAGCGCCCACCCCTACACCTCGGTGTAATAGCTATCGAAAAGAGAGTCTTCGGGTCACCCTAGACTAAGGTCGCCAACTTTACTTTTACTTTATTCACGGGTTTCATTTTTTCAGGGGTCCCTAAACTTTTGGTCCTGTGTCACACCAAAGCTAAGAAAAATAAAGTTTTTCTATAATTATCTGAATTATCTTAAACTGGTTAAGCAATTTAGGGACAGAATTTTCCAGAAGCAAGAGTAAGAAATAACAATAAACAATAGTCTTCAACAAACACCTAAAATATCTGTCATTCCCCCTCCCCCTCTAAAAAATTCTTTTGTATTTTGTATATATCATCATCATGTCGCGCTGGTAGCACGGATATCCCTGACCCTCTCTCGCCACTCCTCCCCATCGTTCATCGCCCTAGGCAGGTCTTCAGGACAACATCCTGTATCCTCACATAGCTGCTGAATGTATGTTCGTGCTGGTCGTCCTGCTTTTGCACGGCCATGTGTGGGGGTCCATAAGAGTACATCTCTTATGAGTTCGTCCCTGCTTCTCCAGCTGTGTCCTGCATGTCTGGTTCGTCTAACATGAATAGTTTTCGTGATAGGAGGCAGGTGGCCGTACAGTTGGTGTCTTGTGGGGTGATGCCGCCAGGACTTGTTCAAGATTGCACGCAGCATTCTTGTGTATATAGATAACTAAAATAGATTATTTTCCCGTTGGACTAAGATGAATCGAATCAAGATGCTTGCGGGAAAGCCAGGCGAATTCAGGTATTTTCTAATGAATGGCATCTGAAAAATGTACTTAAAACCCACTGTGATAATTTCGTATGCTGATTGATACAACTCTTTTCCTGTGGCCGACGTATATATATATATATATATATATAGAGAGAGAGAGAGAGAGAGAAATTTACTTACACATGTAACATACACACACATACATATACATATCCATACATTCACACACACACACACACACACATATATATATATATATATATTTACTTACATGCATACGCACATATATACGAACATATATATAGACATGTATGTACATATGTATACATATATGTACACATATATGTATATACACTTGGAAACCTACACAAATACATACACATATGTATACATGCACATACACATATATACATACACATATACGTGTGTGTGAGTGTGTGTGTTTGTGGGGGGGATTTTATGTATTTCCGTGTGACGCTAATTGAGGTAAGAAAACTGAGCGTATAAATATGTCAACACTGAAACCGGTATCATCAGCTTTTCATTTTGTTTGGTCCTATAATAATTTCTTTTTTCTTTTTTTTTTTTTAGAACTGACATCAACACTTTTGAAGAAATGAACTTCCATGGACTCTTTCAGTTTGTAATCTTCCATCTTTTGAATGTTTTCCTTATCTAATATTCATTTCCTGTTTTTTGATAATAAAGATATTTAGATATAATGAGTTTTGTGCTCTTATGTGTGTGGATTGATTCTACCATAATCGAAAAAGGCACCAAAAAGAAGGGCGAAATGAGAGAGAGAGAGAGAGAGAGAGAGAGAGAGAGAGACGGAAGGAAGTGAAATAGATCAGAGAGAAAAAAGAATGAAGAAAAAAAAATCTTAGTAATACAACAAACCACCAACATAAATCTCATCAACTGAAGTGAATTCCGAAAGGGTTTTCTTTTGCGCCCTGTGATCGGGGTTTTGCAATTTGCTGACAGGATCCCCTTCAAATAGGTAAGACTCCAGAATGAAAAGAGTAGGTCCTGGATATGATACTAACATACATCTAGTTGTAAGGCTCTAATTCTGGAGATCTGGAGAGAGTAAAGAAACCCTTCATTGTCATTACTTTATTAGGGTCCTGGATATGATACTAACATACTTCCAGTGAAGTAACCTTTCATTGCCATTAGGGTCCTTGATATGATATCAACATACTTCTAGTGGTGAGGCTATTATTCTGGAGATCCGGAGATAGTGAAGTAACTCTTCATTGCCATTACTCTATTTGGGTCGATCAATGGATCAAATAAATCTGTTTAAAAATTATTCGTTTTCGACACCACACACACACACACACACACACACACACACTCACGCTCGCACATATGCACGCATGCACACACACACACACACACACACACACACACACACACACACACACACACACACACACGAACATATATGTATGCACATATATATATATTTATATATAGTCGAGGGTGACCCAAAGGCTCCCGTTTTAATAGCTACTACACCAAGGTGAAGGGGAGGACGCTACTCCATTGAGGCCCATTGGCATAATGGTTAGAATGTTTGCCACTTGTCCTGGGAGACCTGGGTTCAATCCCAGGTAGAGTCATACTAACGACTAAAAAATGGTTCTTCATGCCTCCTGCTTAACCCTCAGCATTGTAAAGTACGGATCAAGCGTAAGTGAAGCAATCCAGGGAAAAGAGTTGTGCCCTTTCCTACACCTCAGTGTAGCCGCTATTGAAAAGAGAGACTTCAGGTCACCCTCGACCTCGGTCGACTAACTTGCTATATACACATATATATATATATACATGAGGATCAGCTGAAAAGTTCATCGACTAATCATGATACTCTCATGGAATGTGACCAAGTGAGGTCTATTTTTCAACATAGCCCTTGTTGAGGTGCACTCACTTCTTCCATCGGTTTTACAGTGCTTGCATTCCATTATTCAAAAATGTCATCAGCGGCAGATATGACGTCATCATATCAACGTTTCAGTCCCTAAGCTTTTCAGCCTACTCTCATAAATCATTAGGAATTCAGTAATATCCAGAGAGAGAGAGAGAGTTAAAGACAGACAGAAAAAGTGCGTGTGTGTGTGTGTGTGTGTGTGTGTGTGTGTGAATGAATGAATGAAATACTGAGAGAGAGAGAGAGAGAGAGAGAGAGAATTGTCTTTCACACCCCTATTTTTATTTCAGATTTGTTTCCTTCTTCTTTGTCTGTTATCAATTTTTCAGATTACATCTATCTTTATTTACATAAACTCATTTCATTTTAAATTTTGGACCTCATCATCACAGCAATTACATTTCGTTTTTCTTTTCTTTAATTTTGAAATTGTTTTTCTTATCTTTTCCTCCTTTTTTTCCCTCTTTTTCTCTTTCTTTTAAAGTAACCGGTTTTTGTTCACTCATCAACATCATCAAGACATAATGTCACCATGTATTCCTCTTACATTCTCTCATCATCAGTTCTTATCGGTCATCAATCTTTTCTAGTCTTCTAGACAGTATCCAGTGTTAGCACAGAGCTGTTGATGTTAAGTTTTTGCAGTTTAGCCAACATTGGTGTGTCCATGTGTAGGAGTCCATAGGAGAACGTTATCCATGCTTCCCCAGATGTGTTCATTATGTTTTGATCGTCTAACTTGGATAGTTTGTGAGATGAGAGGTAAGTTGCCGTACAGCTGCTGTTTTGTAGCCTTTGTTCAAAGCAGAACACTACATCCTTGAAGAGTTCCTATCTTACCTTGTCTCCGAGTGTTTTGTTTGAGTCCAAGTGGTTCAACCATACAATAGTACTGACACGGCTAGAGCTTGGAAGAATTCCCGTTTTATTTTATAAGAGAGATCAGATTTCAATCTGGTCGTTAACTTGTCGATGGCAGAATATGTCTAACTTCTTCGTATGTTGACATTGTGAAAATGTTGAGAATGCTTGTATCTGTATTCGTCTTTTCAACTGATACAACTTTTCATGAGGAGTCTGGTGTTATACATTGTAATATTTATATTCGCCGGTTTAAAAGAGAAGAAAGGGGGAAAAAAAGAAGGATCCTAAAAAGTAATACAGTTCAAAGGTCATTAATTGATTGACTTTTACCACATGTCAACACGTCTAGGGTTATTTTATGCCTACAGGTTAGGGAATGAATCGAATTCATTCTACGTTTATATTTACATCTTTGTGTAGATGTGTTTAGAGAGTTTTTTTCTTTTGCCCACGGTTTTATCAAATAGAAATTTCAAACATAGCGATTGATGGAACTTTAACAGGTATAACCACTGAGGAGTGAAATTGGGAGTAAGGGTTATGAAAGGGGTACTTCACACTCACTAGATCTGTCGAACTGGATCCCCACTATCTGATGCAGTTTGGTGTCATACATAGGACACCCTTTTTTGTGGGGAGGGATACAGCGTATCCTAAGCCACATTAACTGGGTGGTGTGTTGTTTGTGATTATTTGAAGGCATGCCTTCACATAACGAAATCATCATACCAGCAAATATTGAAATAATCATGCCTTCAAATAACGAAATAATCATACCAGCAAATATTGAAATCACCATGCCTTCAAATAACGAAATCATCATACCAGCAAATATTGAAATCACCATGCCTTCAACTAACGAAATCATCATACCAGCTAATATTGAAATCACCATGACTTCACATAACGAAATCGTCATACCAGCAAATATTGAAATCACCATGCCTTCAAATAACGAAATCATCATACCAGCAAATATTGAAATCACCATGCCTTCAAATAACGAAATCATCATACCAGCAAATATTGAAATCACCATGCCTTCAAATAACCAAATCGTCATACCAGCAAATATTGAAATCACCATGACTTCAAATAACGAAATCATCATACCAGCAAATATTGAAATCACCATGCCTTCAAATAACGAAATCATCATACCAGCAAATATTGAAATCACCATGCCTTCAAATAACCAAATCGTCATACCAGCAAATATTGAAATCACCATGCCTTCAAATAACGAAATCATCATACCAGCAAATATCGAAATCACCATGCCTTCAAATAACGAAATCATCATACCAGCAAATATTGAAATCACCATGCCTTCAAATAACCAAATCATAATACCAGCAAATATTGAAATCATCATGCTTTCAAATAACGAAATCATCATACAACTAAATATTGAAATCACCATGCCTTCAAATAACGAAATCATCATACCAGCAAATATTGAAATCACCATGCCTTCAAATAACGAAATCATCATACCAGCAAATATTGAAATCACCATGCCTTCAAATAACGAAATTATCATACCAGCAAATATTGAAATCACCATGCCTTCAACTAACGAAATCATCATACCAGCAAATATTGAAATCACCATGACTTCAAATAACGAAATCGTCATACCAGCAAATGTTGAGATCATCATGCCTTCAAATAACGAAATCATCATACCAGCAAATATTGAAATCACCATGCCTTCAAATAACGAAATCATCATACCAGCAAATATTGAAATCACCATGCCTTCAAATAACGAAATCATCATACCAGCAAATATTGAAATCACCATGCCTTCAAATAACGAAATCGTCGTACCAGCAAATATTGAAATCACCATGCCTTCACATAACGAAATCATCATACCAGCAAATATTGAAATCACCATGCCTTCAAATAACGAAATCATCATACCAGCAAATATTGAAATCATCATGCCTTCAAATAACGAAATCGTCGTACCAGCAAATATTGAAATCACCATGCCTTCAAATAACCAAATCGTCATACCAGCAAATATTGAAATCACCATGCCTTCAAATAACCAAATCGTCATACCAGCAAATATTGAAATCACCATGCCTTCAAATAACGAAATCATCATACCAGCAAATATTGAAATCATCATGCCTTCAAATATTGAAATCACCATGCCTTCAAATAACGAAATCACCATACCTACAAATCTATAGACACTTTTATGTGTTCCATCGCCCGACATATTGAAACCCAAATAACAATGATACATTCTTAATTCGATCTGCCATAGCTAATCAATGGCTCAAGTCTGATAGTTAATAACCTTATGTCACATTTCATCGAGGCTACCATTCCCATTATGATAAATAAAGAAAAAAAACATGTCTTATCAAACTGTATCTTCTGCAGAGGTCTAAGATCTCTCCACACCTACAAAAAAGGGATTTCATGGGTATGATACTATGATGAGGTTTCATTTCTGAAGATCTAAGGAGTATGAAGTACTCCTTCCTTGCTATTACTCCCATTTTTAATCTGACCAAGAGCAGTAGTACTTGTTTGGTCCCATTTATGTGTCAAATAGAACTGTTTAATCATTTACTAAGGATTATCATTATTAGGTACTAGAAACTATACAACTATGTGTAAATTATTTGTATTAGATAGGAGTACTTGAAATCATACAACTACATATATTCAAATTATTTTATTCGATAGGAATACTTGAAACCATACAACTAAATACAAATTATTTGTATTAGGAATACTTAAAACCATAACTATGCGCAAATTATTTGTATTAGATAAAAATACTTGAAACCATACAACTATGTGCAAATTATTTGTTTTGGGAATACTTGAACCATACAGCTAAATATAATTATTTGTATTAGGAATACTTGAAACCACACAACTAAATACAAATTATTTGTATTAAGAATACTTGAAAGCGTACAACTATGTGCAAATTATTTGTATTAGATAAAAAATATTTGAAACCATACAACTATGTGCAAACTATTTGTATTTGATAAGAATACTTGATATCACATAACCGTGGGCAAAATTTAAGTAACTCCCGATTTTCACGCGGATAGTTTTTTTTATGTAGCATGCTGACAGTTCTAGAGCGACTAAAAATAGTAGTTAAAAAAGGGGAAATTTTAAAACTACTTTTTTAAAACTACTTTTTTCATTGATTTCCAGATAAAAATAATATTGAATATGTCCGGAACAGTTTGAAACATAAAAATAATGAAATGTTTAGAAAACTGAAGCAAAAATTTGAAACTAAAAATGTTTACTTTTGATACAACGTGAAAGAGTTCCAGTTATTGTTAATCAGATCAAATTTAAGTGTAATGAGGGGATTAGTTTACAATAATAACAGAAGCGCCAAATACAAATTCCATCAGGAAATCTATCTATCTATCTATCTAAGCCTGTTCTGTCTATTTCAGTTGTAACGTTATGACGAGTTCTTAAAACGGCGTATGTAACATGGTGACACGTTACCAAATGAATATATGCGGTGTACATGAGCCCAAGAGAATGCGTGTTGTAAGATCAGCAGTGGCGTTGTTGGGGGATGAATGTGTGTGGGATGGTCAGCGCCGGACTGATACGAGGATCATTAAATAAGTTTCCAGACTTTTTTCGTATGGGCACATAGTCTCCTTCGAAGTAATCTCCTCCAGCTGTAATGCACTTGTTCTACCGTTCCAACAACTTCTGAAAGGCCCCATGGAAGTCCTCTTGTGTGGGCGTGTCAATGACCTTCGTCACAGCCTCTTTCATCTCCTCAGTTGTCTCATAACGACAGCCTCTGAGCTTAGGGAATAAGCAAAAGTCACAGGGACCAACGTCTGGACTATAGGGAGAGTGAGGAACTGTCTTGATGCCCATATTGGTCAAATAGTCAGTGACAAGGATGGAGTTGTGGACTGGTTCGTTGTCCTGGTGGAAATGCCACTGAGCCGATTTGAAGAGTGCTGGCCTCTTCCGACGGAAACTCTTCCCGAACCCCCTTAAAACCTCAACATAGTAACCCTAACCCTAACCCTTTGTCCAATCAACTCTGGTGTATTGACTTCCTTACTTTTCCCACACCTCTCATCATCAATCACAAACTCCCTGTCTTCCTTGAATCTCTTTTGCCACTCAAAAACTGATACTCGATTCATGCAAGATTTCCAAAAGCAGTCTGAAGTATTCCATACGTCTGTGACATTTTTTTCAAAGTTTAAAACAGAATTTTATTGCATATCGTTGTTCTAAAGTGTCCTCACGCCCAGATTGCATTTTTGAAATTCACCAGCTGTGACAATCAGGTTTTGTATTCCAATTGCTGCTGTAGCTGTTCATTTGAACCTAAAATCAGAAAAATTGGTCTGTCATCTCATAAGATGTATCGTAATAACATACTGAATTTTCAAGAGTCTACAATTTTAAATGCCTATACAAAAAAGGCTGCGAACTTATTGAATGCACTACGTATGTCGTAGAGGTCTGTTCGAAGAGTGAAACACACAAATCTCAGCTCGACTCTTGGGATCTTCTATTGCTTTCTTCTATCCTCTTGAGTTGCCACGGTCATGCCATTCGAGCCTTGATCTCCGTCTGTTCTTTCTTTCGCTGACGCATCGTCGAAAATCGTTCGCTCTTTGAAAAGTAAGCAAAATCACAATTCCTTTCTGGATAAAAGATATCTTACTTATCACGTTAAACTTACACGAACGCAAGGGATTTGAGTTCACTTCTATCTTTATTATTTTTCCGTGTATAACCGGTCAAATACAATGCTTGTAGGGCGGGAATAAGAAAGAAAGAAAGAAAGAAAGAAAGAAAGTATTATGGTCAAGGGGGGGGGGGTTCAATTGATAACGCGACTCGGAAATGAGTGATAAGAAATAAATTGAAAGAAAATAGTACATACATAAACGATTGCTGGGAGAAACTCCTCCTCAGCTTAACACAATAATGAATATTAACGTTCTTGGTGACGGCTCGCCGAGACTGCGCAGAAGAGAGCTTAGCCGGTATATGTCACGTGAGGGCGAGTCCATCTGTAGAGGAGACACCCCAACAGAAAGAAAGAAAGAAAGAAAGAAAGAAAGAAAAAAAGCGGTAAACAGATTTTTCTCAGAGCTCATCCTTGAACTAAATGATAGTCTTTCGACTTGACAGACCAAACTCTCTCTGCCTTCGGGTTCGAACACACTCTCTGAATACATCACGATTAAGTTCAGTATATATAGTTAGAATTAAAAATTGATTAACCATAGACATTTTTTTTTACCTCATTCCGCTAACTCTTCTTATTCTTTGTCCTTTTTCTTTTTAACTACTCTATTCTAATTGACACCAATCTTGTTTTTTCTTTAAATCTTTAATAATCTTAAAACTTTGATTCAGAGTATCACCTTACTCCTAAAAATCACTCGGTTTAATTTAACCAGACCGTCTATATCAACTTTAAAGAGCCTTCCTTGTCGGGTGGCTGCAAAATTGTCGGGGATTTTTTAGCGTTTGTTTTTCTGGCTGACCGGTTGTCTATTTATTTGTCGACCCGTACTTAAGATTCCTTATCTGTGTCTTTATTCACCTGGACATCCATTCATTTATTTAATTCTTTTCTTTTCACATTGACTATATTTGAGAAATATTTTGCTCCAAAGTGGAATTCATTTCCACGTTCTCGTTTCTAAACAAAATAATCGATACCTTTAAACAGAGGATCTCAGAGAAAAATTGATTTTGAATAATCTTGAACTACGCAATACACTATTACTCCATAAAATATTATAACACTGTCTGTTCTTATCTATCTATCTATCTATCTATCTATCTATCTATCTATCTCAGTCTGTCATTATCTATGTACCTATCAATTTCAGTCTGCTCTTATTTATTGCATATCTGTCGTTTTATCTACCTATTTGTCCCCCTGTCTCTCTCTCTCTCTCTCTCTCTCTCTATATATATATATATATATATATATATTCTTTTTGTCTATCTATCTGTTTCAGTCTGCTTGTATCTATCTATCTCTCTAGTTAGCTACCAACATTCCCCTGAGACGGTTGTTTAAAAAAACATGGTGGGTGGAAATCCATGCCACATAGTAACAAAAGACTCAAGAATGGTAAGTTCCAAAAAAGAATAACGTTACTCTCGTACCGAGGTCAATCATGAAATGCATTTTTCTGAGCATGTCTAGGTCATTTTTGGATCGGGAAATAACGAAAATGGACAGAAAACTAAAAATAAATAAAAAAAGAAAAAATGTGTGTGTGTGTGTGTGTGTGTGTGTGTGTGTGTGTGTGTGTGTGTGTGTGTGTGTGTGTGTGAATCCGAAAAATTCCATCTTTTGCATTTAAAAGAAACCACAAAAAGTAAGAATGAAAGAAACAAGAAACTTTGACAGATGCATATGTGTATGTATGTGTATGTGTGTATTTGTATGAGTGTAGAGAAAGAGAGAAGCAGCAAAAAGAAATATCCATTTTCAACATGTTCTTGTTTACAAATGGAAAATCTCAAACATCACATACACACACATACACACACACGCACACCTACATATATATATATATACATATATATATGCATGCAGAGTGCCTTTGAAAGCTTTGCGTCTAATGCCCTGGTTGTTGTTGCGAACTAAATGTGGAAACCAGATACCGTTTCCGGCCCATATATGGAAGGCATATTTTGGGCTAATTCTTTGAGTCCATTTTTACGACCACTAACCAATAAATATACTCCTACTGGTTTGTGCAGACATCTACACTCCTTCATATTTTGCTGAGTGAAGAAATTCTTTTCAATGTTCAATTTACCCCTTGACTTGAATAATTTTAAGTAGATGACCCGGGATGTGTCAAGTTGTTTTATTATATGACATGAAAAATGTTAACATTAATTTGAGAAATAAAAGTCAGCACAGAATATAAATAAATGAGTATGGATGGATGGCTATGCGTATATATATATATATATATATATATATATATATATATATATATATATATATATATATATGAGAGTGAATTGATTAGAATTATTCATCGTACTGTTAATATTTTGTATTATTAGAACATACCATTTGAACAAAATATTACTGATAATTATTAACACATGAATATATATATATATATATATATATATATATATATATATATATTAAGTAAATATATATTAGTTGTTATATATATTTAATTGCATGGAATCTTATTTGCAGCCGTCTTATCAACCACAGTCATCAGGCAGAGAACGAAAGAAATTGGAGAAATCGAAAAAATCGAAAATATAGTGTGATAGTGACAACCAATACTATTATAATATATATATATATATATATATACACATATATATATATGTGTGTGTGTGTGTGTGTGTGTGTGTGTGTGTGTGTGTGTGTGTGTGCATATATATATTTGTGTGCATATATTATACTCTTGGGCGTTTTTCACACCATCTCTTGCTGGAGTCTGTGTGACAGCAAGTCTCCTCCGGTTTCTATGACTCTTCTGTGCATACATGATCTTAACAATGCTGTAATCTCGACGGTTTCAATTCTTCCTCTGATTTCCAATCCCTCTTTTTTGATTTGGTTATTTGATTTAATGGCGTATCAACCCTTGATGGTTATTCACAGCCAAATTCTGTCAATTATTGCTATTTAACACCAGTAATTCTATATATCAATATTCCAATTGAATATATCAATATTCCAGTTGTGTGGTTTCAAATCATTGATGGGACTCTAATATTCCAGAGTGGACCTGAGAGTAATGGTAATGAATATATATTCATTACCATTGCTCAAGCTCCAAGACTGGAGCCTAACCATCTGATGATGTTTAATGTCATACCAAGGACACAGTTTACACACAGTTAAATGATTTCAAGTATTGCATCTAACACTAATAATTCTCTTTGATATGAATCATTTTTGCTCACATTTGAATGGTTTCAAGTATTGCTATCTAATACTAATAATTATATTTAATATCAATCATTTGTTTGCCCAAATCTAAATGGTTTCAAGTATTACAATCTCAGCGCAATTGACCCTCGGCCATCACCTTCTAGCACCTTTAAGATGAAATTGGGTCGGATGCCTTTGAAAGCTTTGCGTCCAATGCTCTGGTTGTTGTTATGAACATTGCCTCCGAAGCAATTTAAAAAATACGTTCAGAACAATAATATAGGTGCTAGGGCTTGACATGACCAGCCGATTGGTCAGATCTACTTGTCTACCCCAGTAAAGGCCAAAGTGAAGTATTGCTGGTCACTTGACCACATTGGGTCACGGACTGCTCGGCTACCAGAATCCCATATTCAAGCATTACAAGTTGCCACCTTCGACCGACAGGTGGCCTCGTTGAAGTGGGTCTTACCCCTCCGCAGAGGTGTTACCGGCGTATTCTACAGCCCCAACCGATCGTTCAGCAGTCATTTTACCACACATTTTTGGATCGCTCCAAGTGCACCAACTACAATTGGTATCACCGTCACCGTTACACAATTATTATTATTATTATTGCTAATTTTCTACATCAGTTTTAACTGGTGGTCTTTCACTCAAGTCTGGGTGACAGCAAGTTTCTTCAGGTCTCCAAGATTCTTCTGAGTATTCTGGCTATCTTAACAGTGCTGTGGTCTGTATAGTCTCGATTCTATCGCTGATATCCAATTTCTTATGATATCCATTTCTATCTCTGATATCCAATTTCTTCTGTCATTTGGACTGTTCTATGTTCACCAACTGTAACTGGTATCACCGACACATTCATAAATCCACAACTTTTTTTTTTTATCTCTCAAACAAAATCTAAGTATTCATCTATTTTTTCGGTGTCTTTCATTTTCATTTTATTGCAAGTTTTTATTTTTGTATTAATTAACACTAGGTCTGGCTTTCTGGTCGGGATTTGGAGCAAATAATATCCCAGCAATAATACATCAAAGAGAGAGCAGAAAAAATTGAGTTGAGAAGACAACGAAAATATAATTCACTGCTATTTTAAAAGTTACTCAATACAAAAAGATGTTATAGCAAAAGGATGATAGAAATTTGGTAAGAAGCTGCTTTTCCAATACTATAAACCAAAGACTTTCGGACCAAATAAGCGTCATTTTAAAGAAAGGCTGATTTTCCGATGATGGAAACTTGTGGTCAGGTAAGTCATGAGGAGTTTGACCAACAAGAGCAGAAACACAAAAGAGATGAAACACAAAATACGGAAAAGCAAACCTTACTGGAACCCAGCACTAATGTTAACACAAATGAAAGAAACAAAGAAAAATTAATTTCGAAAATCGAAAAGAAGAAGACATTACCATCCCTAAAGAATCAAGACAGGGAAAAAAATCAAGCTAGAAGCGCAAAAGGTAAATAAATTATTAAAAAAATTAAAAATATAATAACGGACATCATCGAACTAAGCGGTTAAATTTATGCAGGAGCAAAACAAGTCAATAAAAAATTGATATCTTCCCAAGGAACCCAAATGGAAATGCAAAAGTTGGATGAGAAAAACAGAAAGAAACTGCGCCAATAAGGAAAATCACTAAAGAAGGAAAAAAGTTTTTAAAAAGACACATTGGAAAGAAAAGACCAAAAAAAAAAAAAGACTGCCGACAAAACTGATAATACAACTGGAAGAAATAGACCAAAATATATAGGCGGAAGAGGGAAGACTCAAAAGATACCTGGGTAGAATCAAATGTTTAAAAATTAATCGTACTTGATTGGACAAAAATGTAAATATGAACGCGATTCCTTTACCTCTGAGCATAAAAAACCCAAGATGGGTTGACATGTCGTTAAAATCATTCACTCAATCAAAGGCAATGCATCTGCTCAGTTTGAGGTAGTTAAGATGACTCAGCAATCATTAAGTATTCGAAAACATCTTCCAGTACAAAGATAAGAATTGGGAAAAGTATTACAAATTGATTACTAGTATATTTCTCAGTTAAATTTAAATTGTGGTTTTTATTTGTCTGTTTGTTTCCGGTTGATAATCTGGAAAAGCAAAACTTGCATTATTTCTCTCGTCTAATCCTCCTGAATTAATATTTTTAGATATATTGCAAGATGAGTTGCAAGATGAGTTGCAAGTACAGCGAGACAAACAAATGTAAAAAAATTCCTTTTTATATTTTTCTGGACAATGGCTATTTTACAATCTTTGTTGTCAAGAATTACACCAAATGGTTATAAATGGTAATTGTTACTAAAAAAAATCCACATTAGATAAACAGAGATTTATTTGTTTAAATATTTTTGTTTTTTGTTGATATGATTTGTCCTAACAAAACAATCATTTTATATCTCCATCGCGAAGAACTACCTATAAACCTGTTTAATTAAATGCGAATGATTATTTTCAAGATAAATAATTTGCTAGTTTTTACCTGAAACCAGAGAATGTCCACTCTAGCCCGGAGTGGTAGCACCTGATAAGGTCCCATCTATTGGTTAAATAGAACTAAACTACGTGCTCTTATACTAAACTAAATTGTTTGAAATAGAACTGTTTATATGTATAAAAAATGAATTTGACATTAAATAACTAACAAACCAAACCTAAGAATATAAATAGTGTACGAATTATTTAAGTTTTGTAACAACATTGCTGATTAATTAATCTATTTGTTTATTTGTAATTGAAATCCTCTTATTCCTGCTGATGGCCGAAAAAGAATACGTTAAAACTATCCCAAGGTTCCAATCATCATCATCATGTCGTGCTGCCAGCACGGATTTCCTTGACCCTCTCTCGCTTCCCGTCTCTATCGTCCGTCGCTTCCGGCAGGTCCTCCAAGCAACATCCTGTATCGGCATAGAGCTGTTGTTGATAGGTTCTAGCAGGTCGTCCAACCTTTGCTCGTCCATGTGAAGGGGTCCACAGGAGTGTACTGCTTATGACTTCATCCTCACTTCTCCACCAGTGTCCCGCATGTCTGGTTCGTCTGACTTTGATAGTTATGGTGGGTGGTAGGTGGGTGGTAGGTGGCCGTTTGTTGGTTTACAGAGGAGGGACAGACAAGCACTTCCCAATTGTTAATATATATTCAGACCCGTTCATTAGCAACATTAACATCCACTCACCAACAGTCTAGATTGATTTTTATTGGTAAAAAACTATCAATTAATTTTATGTTGCATTGTTCAGATTTTAAGAGACAAAGGGGGAGTGAAAGAGAGAGAGAGAGAGAGAGAGAGAGAGAGAGAGAGAGAGAGAGAGAGAGAAATATATGAGCAAACAAAACAGTATGAAGGAAAATGTGTAAAAAGGTGAGAGGAAAACGGAGAGAGAAATTCTTTCTTTCTCCATCTTTCTCTCACCTTTTTTTTTACCCATTTTAATATATATAGATATAAAGAAAGAAAAAGAGATAGAAAGAAAAAGAGAGAGAAAGAAAAAGAGAGAGAAAGAAAAAAGAAAAAGAGAGAGGCGGAAATAAAGAGACTTAATAAAGATAAAAAAGATATATGTCAAACTGTTTAAAATCCCTCAAACTTTTATGGTTTATTGATTGCTTATATATTTTTTCATGTCGTCTTCAAAAGTTTTATTTTAAGATATCTTTATTGGATTTTTCTATCTGTTGTTTTCCTTTGTTTTTTATACTTTGGTGAGTCAAAACGTTTCAAAACACACATGGAATAAAGCAAAGGTATAACGTGCCAGCGCACCTACTACCATGATACTACCAACCACAGCGTGTACTTTATCACAGCTTGAACTGCTTCCGTCACGTGATATACGCGTCGCAAACTTTTGAATCGCCCTTGTATTTATGTCCTCTGTTCACAGCCAAGTAACAAAGAGATTCTGATCACTTTAACTGTAAATACAGGGCGTCTCAAAAGTAATGCAACTCATTAAAATGATAATGATTTATTACTGAGACAAGCTCAATGGCGGTCATTTGGAACACGTTATGTAAAAAATGCATCCTTTGAGCTGGAGACATTAAATCAATGTTTTTATTAATTGAATCATATCAGCTTCCAGGACATGCAAACTTTTTTTCAGTTTCTTGCCTCAGTAATAAATCATTATCATATTAATGGGTTGCAACTATTTTGAGTCAGTTTTGAATGATTTTGTCTCAATAAGTAGTGACGCAAAATATTTTCCTTTCTTGTCCTAGGCATAGTGATCGAGGATTAATAGGATTAATATACTATTTGCAAATCTGAACTAAAAAATGTACACAACATTATTATCAGTAGAGTTATTAGCAGTCACCTGGGTCCCATGTATATTGAAACACCCTTGTCACTCACAAACGATCCAATTATGAGTTTCTATGGCTTCATTTTTTGCTCCCAAAACGAGACTTCTTTCCAAATGAAGTAGTCGGGGGTGACATTACAGTTGTAAAGATATCACCCAATTAATATATTCTATTATAAACTGAAACTTTTGTGCAAATTTCTAAATGTTTTTTTTAAAACGCACATAAGATACTTCAAATACGTGAGGCGCCTCTGGTGGTGTAATGGTTAGCAAGCTCGACTAGCAAACCTACACGAGTGAGTTCGAGTCTCATTGGGTGCCCCTTTCATATGGCCTTGTGCCACATCTAAGCAAAAAGCTTAGTAAATTTTAAGGGCACCTCTGGTGGTGTAATGGTTAGCAAGCTAGACTAGCAAACCTACACGAGTGAGTTCGAGTCTCATTGGGTGCCCCATTTATTTGGCCTTGTGCTAAATCGAAGTAAAGATCTTCGTAAATTACTACTTCAAATACGTGATGTTGATATTTTTTCTTTCTTTTCCGACATTTCTTTTTGGAATATATCAAAAGAGAACAGGTTTGTCCTGTTGTTTGATAAATTGATTGATTTCAACGGCATATCAACCTATCTCGGGGTATTTTATGCCTAGAAGTTAGGCAGTCGCGTTCATTGGACGTCCATATTTACATTTTTTGTGTAGTTTTTTCTTAATTTTTATTTCTCAGTTCACTGTCTTATTAATACCTTTTTTAAACAAATCTATTTGAACAATAAGTGGGACATTAACAGGTACTACTATTCCGGTTCAGAGTGGACCTGGGAGTAATTGCAGTGAGGATGTACTTCACATTTTCTAGATCTCTAGAATAAGACCTTCACTATCAGATGCAATTTAGTGTCATATCCAGGACACCCTCTTTTTTTAGGGGTGGTTCTTACTCCTCTGCAAGGGATTCTATCTGCATATTCTAAGCCCCGTCGACAAAACGGGTATCATCCTTTGCCCAGTTAAAACTGTAGAAATCCTCTCTTTAACTCAACATATTAATCGAGATTACCTTTTGTAGTCTAGTGATTTGTAAACTTAACTAGCAGATTATTGTGAATGAATTAGATTTCTACTGAGTACTCCATACAACTGACCTTGTGCCAACCTAAGTATAACATAGCAAAGGGCTACCTATATTCAATCAGTCTCATGCTGAATATCAATTTCAGTTTATTTTGTTACTGCTGATGTTCTTATCATGATATCGTTTCAAAAACATTTCATTTTTTTTACTTTCTGAATAATATCCTTGGGAAAGGCATGAACCCCCTTATTCCACCAGCTACGGGTTAAATAGTATCACTGCTGTTCTTCCACATGGATGGCTTTGGTGTTAGATAACCAACGAATGTTGATATGCCATTAAACAAGATACCAAAATTTCCATAAAGAGTAGACTAAAGATATTTTTCTAAGTAAAGAGAAAAATTAAGCGTGATTGTCATTTATCGAGATAATGAAGTGAGCCTTAAAAATCTATTAAGATGACATTATTATCCTTTTTACTCGTTTGAGAGTTTTTCACACCAGTGTTGGCTGATGGTCTTTCACTGACAGCAAGTCTCATCAAGTTTCCAGGACTCTTCTTAGTATTTTGGCCGGTATTAACAATGCTGTTTTCTGGATGGTCTCTACTTGTTCTCTGATTTCTAAGTCATCTAGTCTCCTTTGAGGGTTGTTCCGAGTGCATCTATTACAATTGGCATCACCGTCACCTTCATGTTCTATTGTTTTGGGTTTTTTAGTTCTCTGCCACGGTATATTCCATGGGACTTTTTCACTTCAGGTCTTAATAATGTTGTTTTCACTGAACGGATCGAAGAGCCGGTAATCTCGTGTATGATTTCCTTATCGTGTCACTTAAAGTGTCCATATAATCGTTTTCCTTCCCTTTTTTGTTCTTTAGATTCTATGATTATTGTTTTTCTGTTTATCCTTAAATTATTTCTATTATTATTGCTGTAATCAACATCCATTTAATCGTTTTTTATATTTTCTTCGTATCCCCGATTTGCTGTATCCACAAAATCTTCATTGATCTCAGATTTTTAAAGTCTTGTACGTCAGTTCTTCTTGTCCTATGATTTCTGAGTTTCTTTTTTGTCCATTTTAGGAAGGGTCCAGAGTATTCTTCAAGCGGAGGCTCTTGGTTTAGTTTGGTTTCTCTGTTTAATGGCATATCTACCGTCGCGAGATATTTAATGCCAAAGTCATCCTTGTTAAAAGAAATCTGACCCATAGCTGGGTGGATAAAGGGACTTTATACCTTTCCGAGAGTATTAGTTCGAAATTTAGCGTAATAACGGGTCTAGAGTTCAATCTCACTCACAACGATGTCACGTTAGCTACTTACACTATGAGGACACGTCCTATATGGTGGTCTGGCCAGGTATTCTTTTAATAAGATTTCTATTGTAGAGGTTAGTATCCATAATTTTTCTTGTTGATTTAAGGGAATCCTTTCTTATTTTGTTCTTTTATTTCAATTCGCTTCGAATATTCCATGATGTTTGTAGTTTTCTTTTTCTTCAAATATTCTGATGAGGACTAATGATTTCCTAATTGTCTAGTTCTATTCATTTCGTCATTTCTCTTTTCTCCTTTGTCATATTAAGCATAGCACTTTTTTTAAATTCAAAATCACTTTTCCAATATCTTATTTGAAGATTCTAAGATTGTTAAAAGAAATAGCAGAGGTGATAATGAGTCTCTTTCGTAGATTCTATTTCATTTTATACCTCTGATTGGGTTTTTCCACCAAATTCTAATTCTACTGATTAGTTTTCCACTGTTCTTATCATGAAGTTTACGATTTGCTCTGATATTGTAAGCATTTACAAACATTCAATGTTTGGAAGATAAAGTCATGTGCCATTAAGTAGTCAGCCATGACAACATTTTCCCTGGTTGTTTTTTATGCTGCCCAACACACATATGTGCCTCTATCACCAACGGTCTTTATACATATGTGTCTCTAGTACCAACGATCTTTATAAATATGTGTCTCTAGTACCAACGGTATTTATACATATGTGTCTCTAGTACCAACGGTATTTATACATATGTGTCTCTAGTACCAACGGTATTTATACATATGTACCTTTAGTAACAACGGTTTTTATACTTATGTGCTTCTCGTACAAACGGTCTTTACACATATGTATCTCTAGTACCAATGGTTTTTATTCATATCTGTCTCTAAAAACAACGGTACTTATACAGATGTGCCACTAGCACCAACTGGCTTCATACATGTGTGCTTCTCGTACCAACGGTCTTTATACGTATGTGCTTCTCGTACTAACGGTCATTATATATATGTGCGTTTAGTACCAACAGTTTTTATACATAGGTGTCTCTAGTACCAACAGTTTTTATACATATGTGTCTCTAGTACAAACAGTTTTTAGACATACGTGTTTCTCGTACCAACGGTCTTTATACATATGTGCCTTTAGTACCAACATTTTTTATATATATCTGTCTCTAGTACCAACGGTATTTATACTTATGTGCCAACGGTCTTTATACATATGTGCCTTTAGTAGCAACGGTTTTTATACATATGTGCTTCTCGTACAAACGGTCTTTACACATATGTGTCTCTAGCACCAACGGTCTTTATACATATGTGCCTTTAGTAACAACGGTTTTTATACATATGTGTCTCTAGTACCAACGGTTTTTATACGTAAGTGCCTTTAGTACCAACGTTTTTCGTACATACATGTCTCTAGTACAAACGGTCTATATACATACGTGCTTCTCGTACCGTCTGTGTTTATATATATGTTCCCTTATTACAAACGGTTTTTATATATATATGTGTCTTCAGTTCCACCGGTTTTTATACATATATGTCTCTAGTACCCACGGTTTTTATACATATGTGTCTCTAGTACGCACGCTTTTCATATATATGTATTTCTCTTACCAACAGTCTTTATACATATGTGCTTCTCGTACCAACGGTCTGTATGCATATGTTCCTTTTGTACCAACGGTTTTTATTCTTATATGTCTGAAGTACCAACAGTCTTTATATATAGTTGCGTCTCGTATCAACAGTTTTTATACATATACGTCTCTAGTATCAAAAGGTGTTAATACGTATTTGTCTCTAGTACCAACGGTTTTTATACATATGTGTCTCTAGTACCAACGGTCTTTATACATATGTGTCTCTAGTACCAACGGTTTTTATACATATGTGTCTCTAGTACCAACGGTCTTTATACATATGTTTCTCTGGGTATCAACGGTTTTTATTCATATGTGTCTTTAGTACCAACGGTGTTTATACATACGTGTCTCTAGTACCAACGGTTTTTATACATATGTGTCTCTAAAATCAACGGTCTTTATACAGATGTGCCTCTAGCACCAACTGTCTTCATACATATGTGCTTCTCGTACCAACGGTCTTTATACATGTGCCTTTAGTACCAACGTTTTTTTATACACATGTGCCTTTAGTACGAAAGGTTTTTATACATATGTGTCTCTAGTACCAACAGTTTTTATACATATGTGTCTCTAGTACCAACTGTCTTTATACATATGTGCTTCTCGTACCAACGGTCTTTATACATGTGGCTTTAGTACCAACAATTTTTATACATATGTGTCTCTAGTACCAACGATTTTCATACATATGTGTCTCTAGTACCAACGGACCTTATACATATGTGCCAACGGTCTTTATATATATGTGCCTTTAGTAGCAACGGTTTTTATACATATATGTCTTTAGTACCAACGGTTTTTAAACATATGTTTCTTTAGCACCAACAGTTTTTATACCTATATGTCTCTAGTACGAACGGTTTTTATACATATGCACTTCTTGTACCAACGGTCTTTATACATATGTGTCTCTAGTAGCAACGGTGTTTATACGTATGTGTCTCGAGTACAAACAGTCTTTATACAGTACCAAAAGTTTTTATAAATATGTGTTTCTCTTACCAGTGGTTTTTATACATATGTGCATTTAGTACGACCGGTTTTTATACAAATATATATCTAGTACCAACGGTTTTTATACATACATGTCTTTATTACCAACTGTTTTTATGCATGTATCTCTGGTACCAACGGTCTTTATATATACTTGTCTCTAGTACCAACAGTTTTCATACTTATGTGTCTCTAGAACCAACGGTTTTTTACATATGTATCTCTAGTACCAACGTTATTTATACATATTTGCCTTTCGTACCAACGGTTTTCATACTTATGTGTCCCTAGTACGAACGGGCTTTATACATACGTCTTTCACGTACCAACGGTCTTTATACATATGTGTCTCTAGTACCAACGGTTTTTATACATATATGCTTTTCGTACCAACGGTCTTATTACATATGTGCCTTAGATACCAACGGTTTTTATCCTTATGGGTCTCTAGTACAAATGGTTTTTGTACATACGTGCTTCTCTTACCAACGGTCTTTTTACATATGTTCCCTTAGTACCATCTGTTTTTATACATAAGTGTCTCTAGTACCACTGGTCTTTTATAAGTGCTTTTCTTACCAACGGTTTTTATACATATGTGCCTTTAGTACCAACGGTTTTTATACATATGTGTCTTCAGTTACAACGGTTTTTATACATATATGTATTTAGTACCAACGGTCTTTACACATATGTGCTTCTCATGCCAACAGTCTTCATACATATGTGGTTCACGTACTAACGGTCTTTATGTATATGTAACTCTAGTACCAACGGTTTTTATACATATGTGTCTCTAGTACCAACTGATTTTATACATACATGCTTCTCGTACAAACGGTCTTTATACATATGTTCCCTTAGTACCAATGCTTTTTATACATCTTTGTCTCTAGTACCAATGGTTTTTATACATATGTGTCTTTAGTACCACCGGTCCTTATACATAAATGCTTTTCTTACCAATAGTCTTTATCCATATGTGCTTTTAGTACCAACGGTTTTTATACATATGTCTTTAGTTCCAACGGCTTTTATACATACTTGTCTCTAGTACCAACGGTCTTTATACATATGTGTCTCTAGTACCAACGGTTTTTATACATATGCGCCTTTCGTACCAACGGTTTTTATACCTATGTTTCTCGAGAACCAACGGTTTTTATACATACGTGTCTCTAGTCCCAACGGTTTTTATACATATGTGTCTTTAGTACCACCGGTCCTTATACATATGTGTCTCTAGAACCAACGGTTTTTATACATATTTGTCTCTAGTTCCAACTGTCTTTATACATATGTGTTTCTCGTACCAATGGTCTTTCTACATATGTACCTTTCGTACCAACGGTTTTTATACCTATGTTTCTCTAGTCCCAACGGTTTTTATACATATGTGTGTCCAGTACCAACAGTCTTTATATGTATGTTCTTCTCGTACTAACGGTTTTTATGCATATATGTCTCTAGTACCAACGCTCTTCATACATAAGTGTCTCTAGTACCAACGGTCTTTATACATATGTGTCTTTAGTACCAACGGTTTTACATATATATGTGCTTCTATTACTAACGGTCTTTTTACAAACGTGCCTTTAGTGCAAACCTTCTTTATCCTTCTACGCTAACTGTCAGAGTGACAATGAAAGTTTTTTACATGCTATACTGATCCCCAGAAAGTTTTGTAGAAAACGTCATTTCAGAAATTTTTGGAATGCATTTTTTTAATGAATTCATATGTTTTAAGAAGATCTACGACAAATAAACAACTGATGTAGCATGTCCAATTTTTTAATAAAAAGATATTTTTAGTATCAAAGTGACTTCAACTGATCGTTATATACTTGCCAGGAAATCTGTACTGAGCCCTTATTCCCCCTCCCTCTCTCCATATATATATATATATATATACATGTGTGTGTGTGTGTGTGTGTGTGTGTGTGTGTGTGTGTGTGTGTGTGTGTGTGTGTCTTTGTACTGATACTTCATGATTACCAAATCCATCGATAATCTATTGAAGTTTTCGTATGAGTTGTTTGACTTTTTGATCGAATGAATTTAGGAAGGTACCGTATTTTTCCCAAGTACTCAATCAAACATGTTTAAAAGAGGTTTGGCTTGGTTTGGTTTCATAGCATATCAACCATTGTTGATTATTCAATGCTAAATCCTATTTTTACATATGTAATAATTATAATTTCTAAACACATTTTGTGATTACACACAGTTTAATCATCTAACAGTTCTTTCTATAGTAAATCCCTTTAGCTTAGGTCAACAAAGTTAAATGTTTCCAGATATTCCTATGTATGACAAACAATTCAATTAAACATCAATCATTTGTTTATACACCATTAAATGATCAAACTGTTCTATTTATAACTATTCTATTTAACATAAGTCATTTGTTTGCACTCAGTTTAAATGTCAAACAGTTCTATTTGACCCATAGATAGGTGCTACCACTCCGGGAGTGATGGCAATGAATACATGTGTGTGTGTGTGTGTGTGTGTGTGTGTGTGTGTGTGTGTGTGTGTGTGCATATAAAAATTAGAGAAAACAAAAACTTCTGAGGATGTATTCATTCATGTATTGTTATACGTGGTCTTTTAACGTTTCGTTTTTTTTTAACCTATTTCGAGATTTTGTTAAAATCTGATGTCATTATGCTTCATCCAAAAAATATTTTCAAAGTTAAAAGGTAACGAAAAAGTTTTACGATTCTCAGCGTTTTATTATCTTTAATAGCTTTCCATTTGAAAAAAAAAGGATAACGTCTTCGCTATTGTTTGTTCATTTGTTCGTTTGTTTTAGTTAACTTTTATAACTAAAATTTTTAAACATTTTTTCCAAGAATAACGTCTATGTGAGTAATTTTTTAAATTTACATTTTTAATAAATTTTTTTAATAATACTCAGAAAGCACTTTTTCAGCGGGGGTGGGGGGGAGACGTCTTGCTCGTCTGCATGGGACATAGTCGATAGGACGGAGGATGATTTTAGTACCTTATTTACTATGATTTATTCTTATTGAAATTATTTTAACTGTGAGAATAAAATCATGAAAATATCGACCAAATGTTTCGATAATTCTTTATAACTTCAATTTAAAGCTACGGGATATTCACAAAAGTCAATGAGATTTGCTTTTTCATTAATCATCCCCATTAACTTCTTTTGCCTCATGAAAAGGGGAAACGTGATTTTTAAAAAAACATTTTTAATGGAATCAAATATTCACCGACACAGTCCAAATTTAAACAATAAATTACATCTATACAAAAATTCGATTACTAATCAATATTAGTTAATTAATCAATGTTTACTTAATTAATAATCATCCAAAATATCTTTTACATAATTATAAGATATCAAATTGCTTATATTTTCCGATAAAATGATAAAATAATCAAGGTAGATAAGTTTCAAAGACAAATTAGATAGTTTTGTAAGAGTTGCTTCCCTTTAAATCTTTTTCCTGAGTTCGGCAGTATTATTTAGAGTGTTAATATAAAAAAGAAACATCATTGATCCCGCTCAAATTTTAAGTTTAGAATAAGAGAAAAGGGAGATAATTCTGTTTGACTCTTTATTTTTCTTGTCTCATCTACTGAAAGTTTTCTTTTGTAATATGAAACTCCTGGGGTTCTTTTTCGTCCCTCTTGAATTATCAACAAAAATAATTTTTAGTCATTAAAAGATCTTCAGAATATTTTTTCATGATCTAAAGCTTTATTTGGTTGTCACGTGAACATTACCTTAACAAACAGTACTTACTCGTAATAGGAGACTGAAGATGGTCATTGATGCTCAAAAAGTACTGCTCCGCATGAAAATGGTTATCATTAATTCGGGTGAAAATTTTTGATCCGAAGCCAGTAACAAGAACAAGGGGTTTAATCTATCATGTACGTATAATTTATCATGTACGTATAATGCTAAATTTGACAATGACTCTGTACACGACTTCATGATAACGTATGTTTAATTTATACTGTAATTACACAACTTAACTGAATACTTTTTGTGTACGTTTTTTTATGTAGAGGATACTTTTCATTAAACAACAGAAGAAGAAGAAGAAGAAGAAGAAGAAGAAGAAGAAGAAGAAGAAGAAGAAGAAGAAGAAGAAATGTTCTTTTGTACATAAAGACAAAGTTTTATTGATTTTAATGGAATGTCAACATGTAGTGGGTTATTTTATCCAAGAGGTTAGGTAATCATGTTCATTGTACATTCATATCCACTTTTTTTCTTTTTTCTTTTTCTTTCTTTTTCTTTTTCTTTTTTTTTTTTTTTTTTTTTTTTTTTGCATACTGTCCACTCAAATATTAACCATTTTTAAACTGATCCTAGCAAGTATTACCACTCCAGATCAGATTATACCTGGGAGAAATGGCAATGAAATGGGACTCAACACTTCTCAGATCTCAAGAACTTGAGCCTCACCATCAGATGCAGTTTAGTATCATGTCGAGGGCATCTTTTTTAAAGGAAAAGTATTCCACCTCTGGAAATGTCTTCAAAGCCACACCGACTGTGCAGCATAAGAAAATAAACACAAAATCAAATTTGGCATTAAATATCCGTTTTAAATCGAATTCCAATTTTAAAAACATTTTACATTTAATTTTTCTTCAAAATGAAAATTTTCCAAAAGAAAAGAAAGCAATTTCTATAGAATGCAAGTAAAATTACATTGGAAAACATTCTTTACAGAAAGGACAAGACAAATTAACTAAAGCTAATTTTAAACTAACAATGTTTACTTGATACGTCTTACTGACATGAATTGAAATATATTTCTCTACAAAAACATATGAAGGTTATTAATATCATTCGGTTTCTGTTTAAGATTATCAGATCCATGCATAGGCTGATCTTGGAATTTTCAATATATTAACATATTTACACCCTTTCTTAGTTACCTCCCTTGGAAATTGTGGCGTGAATTTGCAAATTAATTTAAGTTTTATTGGGTAAAGTAATTTTATTTGGGATTTGAAAGAGTTGTCCACACTCCTCAGATCTCTGAAACTGGAGGCTCACCATCAGAAGTGGTTTAGTGTCATAACTAGGACACAGAACTTTAGCGCTGGGTTGGGGACGCCAATGGTGTAATGGTTATCGTCATAGGAAATGGACACCACAATCCGAGTTCAAGACCTGTACAAGGCTGTTTCCATTTCAACTAGCGCTAATTCACTTCGAAACAGTATAAATCTCCTTACAACTATGAATAAATAGTAGGAGAGACTGACTCTTTAACCTTGGCATGGCAACCCATCTAGGAGAAGGAAAACTTTAAATTCAGACCTGTTAAACTCCGTTGAAAAAATTGACCTTGTGTCGCATCCTATATATATAGTCTGTCAGTGTGTGTGCCCAAATTATGACGTCAAATTAACTGGTATAAGTGTGCATACACACACAAATTACGTCAAATGCTCAAACTCTCTCTCTCACACACACACACTCTCTCTCTCTCTCTCTCTCTCTCTCTCTCTCTCTCTCTCTCTCTCTCTCTCTCTGTTATTAATGTTCTTGGTTTCTTCTAGACATGACAGCTGCATTGCCTTCGACTATGTCTAAGAACAGTCACTGGAATAGAAAATCCCCCGAATGTCAAAGTCAAAGTTACAGAAACATATTTGTCTAGCAAAAAGGCCAACTCTATTTAGCAAAGACTTAAGCAGCTTTTTTAATCAGCATTAAAAATCATGATGTGGGAAATAATTTTGCTTTTTTTAAATTCCTTTTTAATCTGGTCTTTTGTGATTTTTATTAATAAGCATGGTTTTTAACGGCTTTTTAATAGTATTTCTGGGTGTATAATGATTAGTAAGCTAAATTCGTCTGACCATTGTTTGGGAGATCGATTCTTACTGGGTGCTCCATACTGCAGTCTTTGTACAATATCTAAGCTAAGCTTATTAAATAACATTGCTTTTTTTTATTTTTATGAAACAAATAAAAGCTGGTTTGAATTGAATTTTCCTTTTTGTAGAGAAGTTGCCTTACTTATTACTATTTACCTTGTATATTCTACTATTCACCCTCCCCTTCCAGCTTTGGGCAAATTGAGCAGATTAGGTCTTTCAACCTGGATATGACAAACAGTCTAGAAGAAGGAAAATTCTGAGTTCAAACCTATCAAATCCCGCTTTAAAAAATTTACCTTGTGTCGCATTCTGTCCGTAAGGAGGGGTTGGGTAAATGCATATTTAGCTATTTACCCAAAAGGGTGAGAGGAGGAAAAAATCGATTCATGCCTTTCCAAAGTATATAAACATGAAATAAAGCGAACAGTTTCGTCGGGGATTCGAATTCGGTTCACAGATTTCATATCCTCCGATGATAACCGTTACACTAAGCGAGTGCATGTGTATGTATGTGTGTGTCTGTCTGTTTGTATGTATGTGTGTGTATGTGTCTGTGTTTCTCTCTCTCTCTCTCTCTCTCTCTCTCTCTCTCTCTCTCTCTCTCTCTCTCTCTCTCTCTCTGTGAATATGCGTGTGTGTGCGCGCGCACATATGACTACAAGACTCTCCTTTGGATGAAGACTATAACATTTTAATATCAATAAAGATAGTATTAATTCCTTTATTGTCTTTTTATTGACCATTTTCATTGATTCTGTTCATTCTTACTTTTATTATGGCTGCTCATCGTTTTCTGTAAAAATTCTTCTTTAACCATACATATATACATATATAATTACGGTTGATAAGAATTTAATTTTTTTAATACACACTTTGATAAGAAAAATAGAAAATTCTTGAAGAAGAATTTTGCTTTGAATTCTGAAAATTTATCAACAAATTATTTCCCTTTTTAAATTTATTTCGGAAAAGTGAATGCAATAATGTAAAAAAGTTGTAAATTTTTACCAGTTGATTGATGTTAGCTAATATTATCTTGTTTGTAATGCATAAATAAGTTCCGTTTTTTTTTTCTTTTTTTTTCTTTTTTTGTTTTTAGTTTGTTTGTTTGTTTTTTGTAATAAAATGTTTAAGTCAGCATTCATTGTTAAATAATAGAGGATCTGTATCAATTACTGAAGAGATAGTGTATTATTTCAAAAAATTAATTAAAAATCGTACTCTAAGAAATTAAGTTGACTGAATGTGAATGACAGGGTAAAAGCCCGGGATAAATTTGAGAGTTGGCCGAGATTGGGTAGTCTTAATCGTATGATCAAAAAGTCCTAGAATTTAGAAAATAGTTTTAAATTTAATCAGTTGGTCACGAGAAGCGGAGATGCGCACATGTATGAAACCATGCTGTTCGTGTATTTTTCCATCTATGTTCAAGGAGTCATTCCCCGAATACAATCGGATAAGGAAACGAAGACATCATTGCAAAGAAGTCATAAAAGAAGTGTGCACACAAAATTATTTTGAGAGTCATTCTTCCTAAAAGGCGACGCCCACTTGTTTGTTTCTCATAACAAACCCCCTTATCTCACATAACTGGAAGGATAAGGAGTTCATACCTTTATGAATAGAGTACCACTACAGTCTTTCTACAAGAATAGTTTTGGCATTAAATAACCAATAAAGGTTGATTTGCTATTAAACAAATAAACGAAGCCAATCATAACGAAACAGAGGTCTGCTGGCATCGAAAGAAAGCCTATACACAACTTGGGAATCAAAGAGATCACCGCCATCATCCAAAGAAGATAACAGAAAGTTATCTAACATCCCATTCACATTAAATTTTTTAAAAATATTGATTTTAACGGCATGTCAATCCCTCGAGGGTTATTTTATGCCTAAGGGTTAAGGAATCACGTTCATTGTACGTTCATATTTACATTTTTGTATCGTTGTTTTGAAGAAACATTTTTTATTTGCACTTGTTCTTATCGAATATGAATACTTTTTAAACAGATCTAATTGATCCACAAATGAAACCCTAACAAGATCAACCACGCAGGGTCATAGTGGTCTTGGGAGTAATGGCAATGAAGGGGTACTCCCTATTCCACTGATCTCCAGAACTGGAACCTCACCATCAGATGCAGTTTAGTGTCATACCCAGGACTCTTCTTTTTAAGGGAAGGAATCTTATCTCACTTCATAGGATACAATTATTGTTTCTGAACCCCACCGACAGGGCGTTTGATTGTGTTAGACCCTTTCATAGAAATTTCATCAATTATTTGTTTAAAATTATACGAAGAAAAAGAATTGACTTCTATAAAATCCAATTCTATTCCAAAGTTGTCAATATCTCTTCTGCAATGAGTCGTTTTATTTCATACTGAATTTGCGAAGGGTTGTTTTTTTCACGTTGAATGTAGCTCGGTTCTCGCGGTAAATAGTTTGGAAAATAATAATTTCAAATATTAACATTTATTTATTATTTTGAATAATTCTGATGTTTTCCTAGATTTTGTTTGTTTGTGTTATATTTTGACCTTCGACCCGGCCCAAAATGCCATTCAAGGTGATGCACCGGAAGGAAGTGACACATTCCAATGGCAGTTATGAGAGGAAATCGCGTGGGCGGAAATTGGCTGATGAAATGGGACGAGCTAAGAAATTCCCATGGTACGCTCTTAGACTGATGCACCGGAAGAGAGTGACCTGTGAACTGCATGACAATTATTTCCGCTTGATGACGATTAAACATTCGATTTCAAAGATCGAGTGGGCGTTGAATTATTATATAACGCAGTCAAGACGGAAGTCAAGGACAATTTGAGTTCCAGTAGCGTTGGAGACGGAGAGGGAGATAGATGAGAAGTGGTAGGGAGAACCACACCAGGCCGAAGGGGCTTGGGGCCCTGATGAGTTGGGGTCTAGAGAAGATGCTGATAAGATGCAGTAAAGAAAGCCAGCACCCAGCAGAGTGGACTCCAGGACCTCCGGTTGAGCACCAGGAGAACGAGAAAGACACAACGTTGACGGCCATAAAAGTGGGGGTCAAAATATTGCAGTTATGTTCGATCTCCAGCTCCCTCTCACACGCAAACCTGGAGTAACCCTTTTGTACCCTTACAAATAAAGTGAGAGGTACATATTTTGTTAAAGAAGTCTCCTGCGTCTGTTTATTTATTGTGTCGTTATGATGCTGTGCATGACGATATAACATTTGTTTGTTTGTTTGTTTTCATCGCCGTTGAAAGTTTATTTAGTCAGTCTTTTGTGCGCAACTCATTTGAGAAATCTTTTTCGTTGAAATTTGTTTGATGAATCTATTTTCGTATGTTTACTTACAAAAAAACAGAGAATGGCAATGTGTAACTGTATTTACATAATCCCTCTACTTCAAACAGGTATTACATATTGAGCTTTGACAGACCGGTACTGTGGATTTCAAAAACGGGATGTGCAGCTATGTCTAAAGATAATCAAAGGACAGCGGATATGCTTCGTGAATTTCGTGGGAAGAAACGTGTGGGCGGCCGAAAAATATATAATGACGGAAGTTTTCAACCCCATCGGTCAGTCAAAGAGAGCAGTCAGCAGAGTAGACACGTTACACCATCTGGGCGTTAGTCCAGAGAGCGGCCAGGGGATTCCCAGGTTTTAAGGCTGCTCTGAAAGAAGCACAAATAAACAAAGCTCCGAAATATATCTATCTCAACCTAATGTAAATCTGAAATGTATCTGACGGATGGGTAAATCATAGCATTTCCCTAACTGCTCTCTCTCTCTCTCTCTCTCTCTCTCTCTCTCTCTCTCTCTCAATCATTTTGACTTCCGTAGTAATAAAGAAACGCACACATAAGAGTTGTTGTCAATTACCCACCCCCAATACACAACACAGGATGTGATACAATGCCAGTTTATTAAGTGGAGTATTGTTAGTTTGAATTCAGATTTTTCCTTCACCTAGACTGGATGCCGTGCCAAGAATAAAGAAACTAATCTTCCCTGTTATTTACTCATCGTTTGGAAGTGATGGATTCATGCTTTTCTAAAAGAGTATTAAATGCGACGTGAAAACACAAACAGCCTCGTCCATGATTTGAACTCTGTTTGTTGATTCCATTTCCAATTAATATAACTGTTACATTAAGTGCGCCTCCATAGCAATGTGTAAAATTAAATGATATATTATCCTTTGTATTTAAAATTCAGAAGAGAAAAAAGGCACTTATAGAAGAGATAGAAGAGGGAGATAGAATATTCAAAACCAAACTAACTTCAAGTTTTTCCTAGCAGTGATTTTTTTTCATGGCCCTATCAATTTTCATGGCCCTATCAATTTTCATGGCCCTATCAATTTTCATGGCCCTATCAGCTTCTATTAACATGTCCAATGTGAGATGGGTATTTTCTTGGCATTTTATTTATTTATTCACGTTTGTTTGTTTATTTGTTTGTTTGTTTGATTGTTTAAATAAGCCGTTATCGGGGCATAGAATACGCTTACTGTATTCATCTGCCGATACTCAAAACACCTGCCCCGCTCCAATTGAGTATCCTGGGTTTAACACAAAACTGCAGCTGATGGCGAGGTGCCAGTTCTGGAGATCTGAAGAGTATGGTAACTCCATAATTTTCATAACTCCCAGGTCTACTCTGGTTAGGATCCCATCTATAAATCAAATCAATCTTTTTAAAAATTATTCATATTCAATATAATCATGTGCAAAAGAAAATCTTAAGAAAAAACGACACAAAAATGTAATTATGAATATACAATGAACATGATTACGTAATCTCTAAGCAAAAAATAACCCAAGACAGGTAGACATGCCGTTTGACGTAATCAAAAAAAAAAAAAAAATGTAAATAGAAAAGTGATGAAAATTATTTTGGCCTGAAATCTGTGTGAATTTTACAATATTTGCAAAACTTTAACTTTATTTACTTCTCTTCAAGTCCAACGACCTAATTCTTTTCACTTAGTGTGGTGACTTGAAATAAGAGGAACGAGAAAGCAAGTCTCCAACAAAAGTTGTTTTTTGTGATATTTAATACAAGAAGATAATATCCAAATACAACACATTTCCAACCCCTGGAGACCCAAAGAAATTAAAGTTACCTCCCTTGATATCCATAAATTTTTTCCAAAAACCTATGTACAGATGTTTACGAGTATATGGGCGTATTTATACGCGTGCATGCATTTCTGTGATATGTTACACCTTCCCATATATATATATATATATATATATATATATATATATATATATAACAGAGAGAAAGAGAAGGAATACAACGCCTATTAATGGAAGTCTACTTATTTTTCTTCAAGCATATACAGAAATACACTAGTGTTATGGAATCGTGGAACAAATGGAATATATATATATATATATATATATATATATATATATATATATATATATATATATATATATATATATATATATATAAAAGAATAGACCGATTAAAAAGCCTTCTTTACTTAACAGATAGATAGATAGATAGATAGATATGAAAAAACTGAAACAGATAGATAGATAGATAGATAGATAGAGAGAGAGAGAGAGAGAGAGTGTTGGACATATATCCATATTGAAATATAAAAAGCTAAGATTAGAGTGAGAATTCTTTCGACAAAAAACGTTAAAGTACAATAATATTCTGTAAAAAGAAATTGGTTAAAATAATCTACTTCTCCAAATCCATTTTGATCCGAAAATTTTTACAAGTCAAAATGAGAGATGTGTGTCTTTTTCTTCAATCAAATTAATCACAGTAATTAACATGAGCGCTAAACAGATATACACATACGTACATATCTCAGTGATGAGAAATAGGGCGTTCAAATGAGGTTTTCAAGTCTCTTTTTCTCAAGCATGTTTTACATTTTTTTTTCTTTTATGAAAAAAGAATTGGGAATAGTTGTATTGAATTTCTTTCTGATTTGGTTTGGTTTCTTTGTTTTTAGTGACATATCAAATTTCGTGGGTTCTTCAGTGCCAAATCCATCCTAGTAGAAGAAAAGTAGTGGTACTATTTAACCCATAGCTATTGGTGGGGATTAGAGTGTTCATGCCTTTCCCAGAGGAAAGTGAACGCAATAACATGAATGGAGTTCGAACTCGTTTACTACAATGTTGCAGTCCAGCACGTTAGCCACTACGCAAAGGAGACTCGCCCAAATTTACTCTTAAATGAATTATAATTGGAATATGATACACAACAGCAAAATTTTTTATTTTCTTTTTTTTTTTGGTACTTATATAAAATTCATTACTCGTCGCATATTTTCATGCATTTTTCTGGATGTTAACATTTTTACTAATTTCTTTATCCATATTGGTTGATATCAATCCGCATACACGTGCATACGTACACACAAACTATATATACTTGGTGCCTTCAATAAGTTTCCAGACTTTTTTTTGTACAGGCATTTAAAATTGTCGTAAACACTTGAAAATTCACTATCTTATGAAATGACTGATCAATTTTTATGATTTCAACTTCAAATGAACAGCTACAGCAGGAATTTGAATACACCCTACTAAAGCCTGATTGTCACAACTGGTCAATTTCAAAAATGCAATCTGGACGTGAGGACACTTTAGAAGAACGCTATACAAAAAAAATTCTGTTTTAAACTTGGAAAACATGCCACAGAGACGTATGGAATGCTTCAGACTGCTTTTCGACCATATTGCATGAATCGAGCATCAGTTTTTGAGTGGCATAAGAGATTCAAGGAAGGCATGGAGTCTGAGAAAGATGATGAAAGGTATGGGAGGAGTAAGGAAGTCAATACACTAGAGTTGATTGGCCAAAGGGTTAGGGTTAGGGTTACTATGTTGAGGTTTTAAGGGGGTTCGGGAAGAGTTTCCGTCGGAAGAGGCCAGCACTCTTCAAATCGGATCAGTGGCATTTCCACCAGGACAACGAACCAGTCCACAACTCCATCCTTGTCACTGACTATTTGACCAATATGGGCATCAAGACAGTTCCTCACTCTCCCTATAGTCCAGACGTTGGTCCCTGTGATTTTTGCTTATTCCCTAAGCTCAGAGGCTGTCGTTATAAGACAACTGAGGAGATGAAAGAGGCTGTGACGAAGGTCATTGACAAGCTCACACAAGGGGACTTCCATGGGGCATTCCAGAAGTTGTTGGAACGGTACAAGTGCATTGCAGCCGGAGGAGATTACTTCGAAGGGGACTAGAGTTTCATGTGTGTACTATACATAAAAAGCGAAAAAAGCCTTGAAACTTTTTTAATGATCCTCGTGTATATATATATATATATATATATATATAATAAACTAATTGCTTAAAAACGCTTTTAATAAATAAAAAAAACGCTCTGTACTGGCCAGTGCTGGAAAAATACACACACACACACACACACACATACACACATATATATACTTGTATATATATATATATATATATATATATATATATATATATATATATATATATATAAAGGTGGGTGCCAAAGTAGGTGTACAATTATGAAAAAAGAAAACACGTATAAAACTTACTGAATTTATAATAGAAAATCAATATTACATCTACATGTAATAACTAGCAGAGCCTTAATCCTAAAGATAATCAAACTGCTTGCCACCCGTTATTCATACAAGTTATTCATTGAGAGCGGACAATCATTCATATTCAGGCACAAAGGTCTTTATCGGCATTTCTAAACAAAGCTGCAAGATTTCATCGACAGAGTTTGTCTTGTGCGCGAAAACCCGATCCTTCTCTGCTCTTTCACACTTGCACTTTTCTCTGTCGTTTGATATTGTTTACAAATCCATTTGCATTCTAGCTCTGAAAAAACCGACAAAACGTTTATTTCTATCCCGAAAATTAAAAGTTATAAATATTGGTATAGTTATGATAAATGTATTATAATTACAATGTATTAACATCAAATTACTATCATTTACTATGATTAATGACACAGAAATTATTTTAAATAAATGATGCTGATTAATTCTAGGTGCAAATGATTTTAATGAATTAAGAATTATAACATTGATTTGATACTTACAATATACGTAGTTTTTCACTCCCGTATATATGTATGTGTGTGCATGTGTGTGTTAGGATATTCAGAAAATAGAAGTCGTTTTATGATACATTCATATGCAAAATCCCCCATTGCTTTCCAGATTCTCTCTCTCTCTCTCTCTCTCTATATATATATATATATATATATATATATATAACATCCACTCTACTTCTTTCCGGAAGGAGGCTATCCTCTGAATCCCGTTAAAGTACTTATGGGAACATTTATGACCCCCCAGGTCAAATTCATCTTTACTGACTATACCACAAATATGATAAGCAAGATTGCGGTCTTTGGCCAGAATATTAACCCCATATACTCTCATATAGCTCCTTAAACATGCTTTTGATCCTCATAATTTGTGACAGAATTGACGGGAATTACCTATAGATTGCTGCAGAAGGACTTGTGTATAATTAACCACCGTTAATTTATATTTCATATGCTTAACAACTTCTGTTTTGGACAAACAGATCCTACATTACATTCTTACAAACTTATTGAGAAGATTTCAGTAATAAGTAATTCGTCATTATATCATACGGATTTTATACAAAGTTTATTAATAAGATGAAATTTCAAAGAACTGACAGAAATACTTTTGATTACACTTTCACAGTTTATTATCCATGTTTTATCTCATAAAACGCAATTCGCAAATGTAATAGTTTTACTAACATCAGGCGCTCTTAATTTAACTGTTATCGTCATAAGAAATGGACACGGTCACCAGAGTTCAAATTTTGGACTGTTTGCATTTTTACATAGTGCATTTTCCCTGGGAAAATTATGCATCTAACTATTCTCCATCAAGCTATAGGTAAATTATTGAGCAGACTTTAACCTTGGTATGGAACCCAGTCTAGGAGAAATAAAACTCTGAATTGAAACATGTTAAACTCCACTTAAAAATTGACCTTGCTAAGGGGTAAAGTAAATGCAATTTTCTTTACAAAACTAACATTGAGAAACACGGGCTTTAAATTTCTTACGTCTTTAATACTAAAATGTACATGAGGCACACGCTCTAATTTACTCTTTGATGTGCAAGAATCTTTGGTATGCGAATAAATGCGATTCAACAACTCATTTAAAAATAAAGTTAATAATAAAATATTCACTTATAAAAGATAGATAGATAGATAGATAGATATGAACTGGATTTGGCATTAAATGACCCACAAGGGTTGATATGTCATAAAATACTAACCAACCAACCAACTGAAAGATGCTCTTCTCTAAAACAAAACCAAAATGTATGAATTGCTAATTCTTCAATACCTGACCCACAGTGGCCGGATATAGAAGTCAATCTTTTTTATATAAGGATTTTGAATCAAATGATAATCTTTTGTGTTTTATAATCGAAAATGAAAACTTAATCTTTGTTTCAAACTTGTTAAATGCAGTAAGAGTCATTTCTTTATACAAGTTGTGAAAATATTTTTACATGATACACATAATTACAACTTACAGTTCACCAGTGTACCACAGCATATTGTCCATTCTATCAATTGGGCTTAGTATACGTGTTACATGATCGATTAGTAATATCTATTATTGACATGCAGTGTAGCGTTCATGTGAGCCGTTAAACACGTGGAAAAATACAACCAGTTAACTGGTATGATTGACGGCCATTGAACTCAAGATCAATCATGTGACCAAAACGTTTCTAAAGTTAGGAATAAGTCATTTGGTTAGTGAGAAAGACTCGATATGAGCGGTTGAAATGTTCCATCTTGCTCTCTGATTCCCTGTTTAGGCTGCAGCGGATAATGATTAAAAAGTTGGCCAGTAAAATGTGCACATGAAATTTTGGTTGCATTGTCATTCCTTATTTCAACAGAGAAGAATTTAGAACAAGAGGTGATGACAGAAGACAACAAACAAGATCAAAAATGGTGATACCAGAGCGCGACCTACCGGAGAAGAAGCGAAGGGAAGAGACGAGTAGCTAGCCAATCGAAGAGTAAAGGACCATGCAACATACACTGACTGTATTCACTGAAGAGAGGTAAGATTCCCCACCCAAATAAAGAAGAGTGTCCTGGGTATAACACAAAACTGCATCTTGTTGTGGGGCTCTAGTTCTGGAGATCTGGGGAGTGTGTAGTACCTTTCACTTCAATTACTCCCAGGTCCACTATGACACATAGTGGTAGTTAAGGTCCCATCTGTGGGTCAGATAGATCTGTTTAAAATTATTCGCATGCGATAGGACTATGTGCAAGAAAAATAACGGCACAAAAATGTAACTAAGGATTTTATACGAAATTTATTGAGGAACGCGATTTTTTAACCTTATAAAGCATTAAATAACCCTAGAAGTATTGACATGCCGATAAAAAATCACTTAATCAATCATTCAATCTCACCACATAGTTTTAAAACAACTGATTTAAAGTGACTACTTTATTCTAAATCCCTGTAAAAAATTTATTTTTCTGGAGACCAGAAAAAGTAAAATGGGAAATGGGTTATAACGTTGGCTTCTGGCAAGAAAATGCTCAGCTCGATATTTGCTTTATATGGTTAAACAAAGGATAAAGAATCAGTTCAGCTAACCTAATAGACATTGAGTAAATGATAATAAATTATTGTAGGGGACACGCTCAGTGCAACGGTTATCGTCGTAGGAAATGAAATCAGAGATCAGAGTTCAAATCCAAGACGAAGCTGTTTGCGCTTCATTTTGTGCTAGTGTCCTTTTCTGTCCCATCTACGACAGATTGCGTTGTTTAACTTCGATACGGCAACCAGTCCGGGAGAAGGAAAACTCTATAATCAAACCAGATGTACTCCGCTGAAAATTTACCTCGTGTCATATCCAGTCAGGAGCGGAGGGGTTGGGTAAAATTATAAATTGAATTTCTCTCAAGAAACTTAAAAAGATTTGGAATCCGAAAGATATTGTTATCAAAAAGAAATTCAAATATCAATAGATATCACTTCACATTTACGTCCATAATTGCGGGATATAGTATATAACTTCAAGCAAATATCAAATGAAAATTTTATGAAAGAACTCAGTTCATGGTGTTTAAAGATAGAAAATAAATTGAATTCCTTTTTCAAAGTTGGCAAATACTCTACTGCAATTGGCGTCATTTCTTTTATATCAGTTTTGCACAGTACACTGCTACGTCAGGTAGCGTACTATAGTGGTACATAGTTTGGTAACAATAGATACACTTGCTCATCCGTAACTTCGTTCCTAGACTAAAAAAGAATGCTTTCGATATTACGCCAAGCACATCTCTCTCTCTCTCTCTCTCTCTCTCTCTCTCTCTCTCTCTCTCTCTCTCTCTCTCTCTCTCGTCCGTAACCTGGTTTGCTAGTGGGGGCACAACTAAATCAGCATGTCTTCGACAGGAATAGCCAGACCGAGCCAATCCTGCTGCAGGTCTACAACTCCTAGACTGGTTGACACACTAAAGTTAAAGTCAGTCTGCCCGACTATCTATTCATAGTTAATGGAGAATCGTTGGTTTAATATTTTTCCCACGCGGTATGTGAAATACAAACAGTTTCCTTCAGGATTTGAACTCGTGTAAGCTAAGTCCACAACGTACGACGATAGCCGCAGCGCCACAAGCACCTCCGACGCACAATTAAACTTTGAAATGAACTTTAGAAAAGGTAATTGCAAAAACAGGGCTTATTTGAAATTATTCTTTTTTCATGTGGGCTTTAGGGGTTATTAACTGAGTTGCGTATGCGAGAAAGAGAACGAGAAAGAGAGAGAGAGAGAGAGAGAGAAAGAGGGAAGGAAATGTGTATATACCAGCGGTCACCAACCTGTTGTGTATGAACCCTAAGTGTATATGAGATTAAAAAAATGTTTAGAGTTCACGAAAAAAGGAGTTCTGACAGGATTCGTCGGTAAAACTGGATTAAAATTGAAAAATATTAAACAAAATATTTTGTTTTTAACAAAAATTTCACTTTATGAACAATGTCAAACCATTTCTGCTTTTGTCACAATAAAAAAGTAAATTAAGCAAGCGAGTCGTAAAATCCCCATATTTTTGTAAATTTGCCAATAAAATAAGATCCTTTTTGAGATTTTAAAAGATTCAACTTCAATCAATCTTTTTAGAAATGGTTGTGCTATATAATAATAGTAGCGATTAATATATTACTCATTTTCCGTTAATTATATTTTATTATTTAGTTTGATAAGGCTTTGAACTTCTCGGTGTCTCTGGTTCAGGTCTCGTAGTCAGACAGAACGCTCGCGTGTCCGCGTGAAAAGGATATGACAATCATCATCTGTCATAATTAACGAAAAATTTCTTAATTAATAATGATGGTTGAGCATGAGACGACGTCTCTACTGAGCAAAAAGAGAGTGACAGCGGATATAGGAGACAATTATTCATTGTCTTCTAACATCAAATTATATTAATTTTATTGTTTTAAAGTTTATGCTACACGTAAGAATATTAGTTTAAATATATACACACACACACACACACACACACACATATATATATATATATATATATATATATATATATAATTATTTGTCCCGAATGTAAAAAAGAAAAAAAAAAAGAAATAAAAAAGACTAAGTATTTTGTATTTGAAAATTTGTTTTCAATAATGATATGGAAAGTTCGCGTGTGGTAGTGGCTAATGTAATGGAATGTGATATCGTTGTAAACGAGTTCGAACTCCAGGAGTTCTATCGTTATTACTTTCACTTTCAAACTAATACCATTTGGGAAAGATATGAACTTCCTTATCTCTCCAGCAATGGGTTAAATAGATCTTTTATAAGGATGGCTTCAGCTTTAAATAATCCATGAAAGTTGATATGCCATTAAATAAACCAAACCAATAATGAAAACTTTATGTGTCAAAATTACATAGGAATTTTGTAGACGAATTGCTCGTTGATTTTTTAAAAAATCTACTAAAAATTTCTAATAGATCAGATTTCAATAAATTTTCCGGTGATTATTCATTTATGAATAAATTTATTTATGAAAATGCTAAAAGGATTTATTGAAATATCTTAAGTCCATGAACACCAGCACGTAGTTTAATTCTAAGAAATCTCTAAATTCAAACCTGTTAAAATCCGTTTAAAGATTGACCTTGTGTCACATCCTGCCAAAAAGGGGTTGGTAAATACATAAATGCATTTATGTGTTTGTGTTTCGAAACAATAACTTCATTGAACTGTTCAATAATTTTCAAGTTTTATTCCTAAAATAATTTACAACTACGAAAAAATGACCAGTCTACAAAACAAAGCTAATCAGCAGGTCGTCGACAAATATAGCTAAGAGAAAAACGACTGCAATTTGAACATCTGCAGAATCAGTTGCAAAAAATAATCAAGTGGAGACAGACAATTGCAATAACAGTTGCACTTGCAAGAATGTTGTTATGGCGTATCCAAAAATGGCTGCTGCCGATCCTTTTCAAAATTCCGAACCATAATATATGTTCATCTTTCTTGAAAGTCAGACACGTAATAAGAATTGTTTATCGGCCATATTGCGTGGGAAGAGAAAGAAAGAAAGAAAGAAAGAAAGAAAGAAAGAAAGATTACCTTTCTGTATCTAGCTTGTGGTGCAACGGTTACCGTCGTTGGATAAGGGCTCAGGCTAAATCCTAAACGTGGTTTGCATTTCGCATAGCACTAATACCCATGTGAAAGGTTGAATCTAACTATTTGCCTTTCAGCAAAGGACAAATAGTAAAACAAACTAGCTGTATGACAACCGATCTAGGAGAAGAAAAACTCTGAATTCAAAACAGTAGTAGACCTGAAGACGTATGCCAGCCTAAGACATGATATTTGAGAAGTGCTCATTTGACCACACCAGGTTACGAGACCAGAGTAAAAAAAATGAAAATGTGTAGATGGATCAATAGGTCCAATAGCTGGATTAAGTGCTTTAACAAAAGATGAAAATATATTGAAAAATCAATATCTTTTTTTTTTTTTAGTTTTCATTATTATGCTGCATACCAACCTATGTACACTAATAAAAAAAATTACCAATCTACGTATGTACCCTTAGAAGATACCTACGTACTCTAATAAAAAGATACCTACCTACGTATGTACCATAATAAAAATGATACCTACCTACGTACCCAAATAAAAAGGATTCCCACTAAAAACAAATAAAAAAGATACCTACCTGCGTTCGTACCCATATAAACAAAACATACTAATCTTGAACATCATATCAAAGACCAAAGTATAAATGACAATGTCGCAATATCTTTCTCGGTTCTCCGTCCAGCCTGCCAACTCCGATTCAGATTGGTAGTACCTGTTAGGGCCCCATTAATAACTAAACTGTATTTGATGGTGCTGGTTGTGTGGAGTACTCCTTTATTGCCATTACTCTCATGTTCCCTCTGACTCAGAGTGGTAGTACCTGTTAGGGTTCCATTGCTAACTGAACTGTTAATGATTATTCGTATTTGATTTGACCGAGGGTAAAGGGAAAAAATTTTTTTTGGAAACGTCGACGCAAAAAATGTAAATATGAACGTTCAATAAACGCGATTCCCTAACTTCAAGGTATAAAATAACTGTTGATAGGCTGACATGCCGTTAAAATCAATCAATCAACCATTTTCTATTTCTCGCCACATTGTCATGTTTCATTTCGATTTATTTTGATTTGTCGTAATTTTTATCGAATCTTCTATTGGCTGGAGATGAAATCTTAGTTAAAATAGATAAATGTGAACGAGATAAAGAATAAACGTTTGAAAAAGAAATAGCCTCAACTGATAGCCATGTTGTACTGAAATGAATGTTGATGAATAAAAAATCAATATATTGCTGGACAAAATGTCTTGAAATAATCCGATCTTTCTTAGATTATCCACTGGTTATCTTTTGATTATGTCATAGAAAAATTTGCTTCAGCTTTGTGCGTCCGCATTGAAAATAAAACAATGTTATATCAATTCATACACACACCCGTTTTAATATCTACATTAGATAAATCAATATAAGTCTCCTCCGACTTAACCCATTTTTTTTAATTCTAAATTTTAGTTTACTCTTTAAAATTCTTTTAATCTGAGAAATGAAACACAACAACTGAAGCTGTTGTCGCCTTTGTAAGAACACGTCAAATCGCATTATGAATAAGTAAGCTTGGCGACATTTAGTCGTGGGCGACCAGAAGGCTCCCTTTTCAATAGCTACTACACCGAGGTGTAGGGGAGGGCGCTACTCCTTTCCCTGGATTGCTCCACTTTACACTTGACCCGTACCTTATATTGCTGAGTGTTGAGTATGACGCGACCTGGGATTGAACCCAGGTCTCCCGGACCATTGGCGAACACTCTTGGAGATGAATTTCAGGTTATATAAACTGTCCATAAATTTATCTTTCCTATTTTTTATTGCAGCAATAAACACAGAAATACATAAACCCGAACTGTGAGGACTTATAAGTAAATAGTCGTCATGGAGAGGTTAACTATATGGGCCCTCTGGTGGTCATTGCTCGTGCAACAATGATAAATACAACACATTTGTTTTTCTCAAGATTTTTCGATGATGGAAAAATATCATAAGAAAAAAGTCATGGAAAAAATATTGTAAGTTTGCTTTCTGGCAAGGAAATTTTCAATTAGATATCTGCTTTATACGGTTAAAGGTAAAGATTTGGTTTAGCTAACTTGACGGACAAAAAGTTAGGGACCAGTTTGCCATTATATTTAGATTGCAAATCGAAATTATAATAAAAAAAACTAAAAGGTTTTGGAACTTTCATAAACGAATAGGCTAAAAATATGTTCATAGTTCCCAATATAGCAATTCTTGTGTCGAACAGATAAAATAAATTTGATGAATTATATAAGATGGTGAGTCATGCATTCAAGTTGATTGACGTCGAATATAAGTAAAGTAAGTAAAGTTGGTGACTTTAGACGAGGGTGACCCGAAGGCTCCCTTTCAAATAGCTACTACACCGAGGTGTAGGGGAGGGCACTACTCCATTCCCTTGATTGCTCCACTTTACCCTTGTTCCCCACTTTATAGTGCCGAGTGTTAAGCAAGGCGACATCAAGTACCATTTTTTGAGTCTTTGGTATGACTCGATCAAGGATTGAACCCCGGTCAACTTGAATCGGCGAACTTATGTTGATAAGAAAAGTTTTCTATAAAACAGTCAACTTAGAATTATTTTTTTTTTTTAAATATGCTGTTTACTCGATTTATTTAACGAGCGCTTTTGTTTGTTTTCGCTTTATTTCTTGTGTGTGTTTTTTTAGACTGTCTTCAGTCGAATTAAACTTTGGTAAAATATTTTTTATGGGCAGGATACCAACAACATAATTCTAAAAATTTATTCGGTCGAAACAGAAAATTATTTGAATAAAAATAAATTAATGAGATTGAAAAAGTTCTCATTTGTTTGCCTTTTTTTTCTAATTTTTTTTCTAAATGACCTATTTTTAATTATAATTTTAATTTTGATTTTTTGCAATTATGATTGAATAATTATATTCTCTAATCATAATTTTAATTTTGATTATTTTAAAGAATAAATTTTCGAATTAGAAGAGAGTTTAATTTTTAAAAATATTTAATACAATTCATTCCAGCGATTACGCTTCAAGATTTTATTAATTTTTTAAACAACGTTTGTAGATCTATTTTATCATGCACAATCCTAAATTATCACGTGGTCACGTTGCGATGCAACTCAATATTCAAACAATTTCGAATCATGTACGTTCTGAATCGTACATTTTATATCCTTCGGTTTGTTTTACAGTATCACATCCTGATGAATAAAAAAAGATTTAGTGACAACGGTTTTTACTGATAGATATATATTCGGGAGAGTCAAACGCTTTGCAATATTTCGTTAACGTGAGATACAATTTGGCGGCTTTGAATGCTTAGTGATTATTCTGCTGTATATTAAGGTTGAATAGGAATAGTTGAAATTATATGCAAACAAATGAGCGCAGGCTCATTTAAAAATGTTACTTACAAACTATTTCATTTACAAATTATTTATATATATATATATATATATATATATATATATATATATATATATATATAGTGATGTTTATAAGAAAGATTTGGCATTAAATAACCTACCAGGGTTGATATGGCATAAAACCCAACCAAACAACCTTATCACTAATAATTCTATTTTCTAAATAATTTCAAGCATTGCTATTTAAAAGAAATAATTCTATTTAATATTAATCTATTTTTGATGCATTTAAAGGGTTTCAAGATTTCGTCCAGGGTCGATAAGACTGGTTCCCTCTTGCTGTCGTTACAGCTCCTTGTAGTTTTCTCGACTGGGTTCGATTACTTTCCAGAGTTTTCCCAAGCTGACACTTTATGGCTATGTGTCCAGCCTTTCCACATTTATAGCAGACCACCGTTCCGCTGCTACTTTGGAAGGTCCTTCTATTCTCTTCCTTTGGTTTTTCTTCTGTGCTTAACTCAGCTTTAAATTTCATTCTGCTTCCTTGGCTACCCGTGTAGATTCTTTCCTTTGTTTTTCGGTGTGTGAGGGTGTATTCGTCTGCTAGTGCGGCCATTTCGTAGCTCACGTCAGTTTTCCTTTCATTTAGGTGAACCCTGACTTCTTCTGGCACACAGTTTAAAAATTCTTCAGTTAATATTAGCTGCCGGAGGTTTTCAACGTCTCCGTCTATCCTCTTAGAGTCACACCACTTATCCAGCGCATTCTCCTTTCCTCGCAGAAATTCCACATAAGACTGATTTTCCGTTTTTCTCTGTGTTCTAAATCTCTGTCTATAAGCTTCTGGAACCAACTCGAAGCTTTTTAGAACCGCTGCTTTCACCAAATCATAGTCGGCACAATTTTCTGTCGGTAGAGTTGCGTATGCTCTCTGGGCTTTTCCTGTCAGTACAGTCTGGAGTAACATTGACCAACATTCCCTTGGCCATCCGAGGTTGAGTGCCGTTCGCTCAAAATGTGCGAAGTATTCGTCAACGTTGGCTTCTTCAAATTTTGGGACTAGCCTCGCTTGCTTCGTAACTTCGAGACTGTCATGGCTTCCTTCGCGTCTGCTTCTTGCCAAGTCGACCGCTCGCAACCTCGTTTCTTGTTCAATTTTAGCTTTCTCCAGCTCCATCTTATTTCTCTCTAGTTCCATTCGGGCTTGTATTCGAACTTTCTCCAGTTCAGTTTGTTCTGGTGTCATTTTTATTATTTCCCTCGGTAGCTCTTCTAATGCTGTTTCTTCGAACACATTTTCGTCCACCATGTGCTCGGCTACTTTTCTCACGAGTTCATGTTTCTTCATAGTATTTTGAACATTTAACTCAAGCTTCTCGCCAATTTTCATTATCTCGCTTTTTCTTAGCCTCTCCAATTTTTCCATGGAGGGTTCTTTTAAGAAGTTTTCTATTATGTCCATTCTTTTTTTTTTTTTTTCAATTTTCCCAAACAGTTATATCAACGGGTAATTTGGACTGTTATGACAATATTCCTTTCACGGTCTCCCAGGGCAGATTTAGACGGCAGGAATTGTCATACGACTATAGGAAATGAATATTATTATTTATAATAATAACCCCGGACGAGCCCTCATTTTAGGTATGTGACGGAAATAATTGAAATATTGAAGATCCCCGGATGAGCAACCATTTAAAAGCGTATGGGAACTGGTGCATTTGAATATTGTTATCACCAACCGGGGAGTTTATTTTTTTGCCCTGTGAAGACGGGTGGTCTGGCACTTGATCCCTCGTAGAATAAGTCCTTGTTCAGAGTCCTTTCTCGAGCATATAGGAACTGGCATATTATGTGGGGGTTAATTTTGGGCTAGACTGACCGCCGCTAGCAAGGGGTTTCCAAATTTCACATTACACACACACCCACCAGGCCACTAGCTCTTCCTACCCCTAGGATAATGGAAGATATGAGCCTCTAGGTTTTGATACAATAATATTAACTATAGTAGTCGACAACTTCGGTTTCCCGTATAATATTTTTAAAGGAAAGAATAGGACAATTTAGGCGAGAATAACATAAGGCGAAAGAAGCTGAAAACAAACATGAAACAGACAACTTGACAGTAGACAACACAATGAACAAACTTCAACACGTGGGGACATTAAAATATAACAATCTTTTTAATATACACGCGGACACACATATTCAACGTGTCGGCTACATTAACAGCGGATAATACATAACTATAAATGTCTTTCTTCCTTTTCTTTCGTCTTTCTTTAAATTGAGAGAGAGAGAGAGAGAGAATATGTAATTGCAGTTTTAGGAAGCGTGGAGGGAGAAAGTCTTAAAGTTCACTTAGCTTTTTGACGGGTTCCTTATGAGAATATCTTCTTTAACGGGCGAGCGGGATTCAATGGAGCTCGGCTGGAGACGTCTGCTATTCTTGTCCAGAGCTCTATTTCGCTTCTTCACCTGGAGTTTGGCACAAGATTCGCTCCATCTGTTCACGACGACATCTCTCTTCAAAACTGATTTTCTTTTACCCTATTTCCGCTGACGGAAAGAAGGTGCCACTTCCGTTTTTGGGTTCCGGCCAATCATTTCGCTTCTATCTTCTTCCTTCCCCTGTCAGGCGATTCTTTATGACTACTATCTCTTTCACCCGGTCACAGAGTGAAAACATCTGTTGGCTTTCATTCTGACCTGGATTTATTACTTCGGTCGCGAGGGAATGACCTAGATTCCTATTCCTCTCTTAACGGTCATTCTTTGGCGGCCTGCTAATTCAAACACGGAGGGATAGTAGAAATTCCTTATTTCCCTCTTCTCAGTGGTAGACCACGTGACATTATGTCATTGATCGTTTCGTCTCTATGTTCATGTAACTTTCGTTGGCTATTTTGTTGCGTCTTATCTATTCTTGCTTTAATATAGTTGGTTCTTATGACGTTGTTTTGTGCTGCTATCGGAAGACATTACGATTCTCTTAAAGTTAACCTTTCTTTGCCATGTTCAAGTTTTCTCGTGTGAGATTTCCTTCGTTTGTCGCTTGAAATCTTCATAGATTTGTTTTTCTTCCCATTTTTGTTTTCTGGTTATTTTTGTTCTGTTGTGGATTGTGTTGTCGATATTGTTTCTGATGGCTATAATCAGTCTTCCACCGCGCGATTAGGTATGTAGTCTTCGAGTCGTTATATCGATGCATCAACATTGAATGCCAGCAAGTCCACTTCCTCCCTCTTTTCTTGATGCATGCAATCTCTGTTGTCTCTGAGAGGTTTGGCCTTTATTATTATTATTATTATTATTATTATTATTATTATTATTATTCGTCTAAATCTTGTCAAACTGAATACGTATTAGAAGGTTAAAGAAATTCTGAATTTTTTACTTTCATTTTATTTTTTTTATTCTTTATATCATCTTATAATTTTATACATACATACATACATATATATATATATATATATATATATATATATATATATATATATATATATATATATAATCAATAACATGAACATGTATTACACCCTGATCTTAGCTCGAAGGCTAAAGTTGTCAGAAATGTGATAGATTGATACTGTACCATATACATGTACAACACTCAGTTTCTAGGAAGAAATGCTAATCCAAACTTAAGTTAGCCCGTCAGAAATTACGGGAATTATCCTAAATCCATCAAAGTTTAATGAATGCAAGTATTTTACGGGACAGCCTATTTTTACGTTATCAAAAATTGTTCACATTTTCGCATTTAATATGATATGATGGAGATGCTTGAGAATAATAATGCAACCCAAATTCTTAATATATTTCCAAATGTGTGGCCAAAATATTAAATCTACATTACATTGTAACTTAGTTCCTGGGGCACAGTGCTAAATATATACGCCTGTTTCTCCCAGACCCATGACACCACACTATGTGTCTTCACTATCGTCCAAATGACCGCTTCTGGTCGAAAACTGGGTTCATGGAAAATTCCTTCATGGTCGACTTCCTTGGTTAAGGTCACAACTTTTGATCTGACGTCTAATCTGACACATTGTGTATTTTGATTTCAGATAAGGAAATCGATCAAGACAATTTGATCCGATAGAAGTTCAGTCGTTGACGGGAATAAGTAACAATTACATTTTTAAAAATCCAGTCTCCAAATAGAAAGAACTGAAGATAGAGATCTTCTAAAAATATTTTTATAAAGAAAGAATTATTATACAAATATTATGATATTGGTAAAAAATAAAAGTTCGTCCCCTGTTTACTATATGGAGTAACGTGGCATGTGTTATTAAGAGCTATAGTTGGTTGTATGAGTTAATTTAAACAACCAATAACAGTTCATGAAATTTTCTCTTCATCTCAGAGACAGAGAATCTGTACTTTTTTTGTTTCAATTCGTTTCGGAGCTTTGAGTTCAAGAGATAACATCAGACGCGGGTATCGTGGAGACAGTCTTCGATGCCAATTCTGATCTTCCGATTGACTGTTCTTCCAACAGACTGTTCTTCGAGCGCTGAAACACTCTGTTCTTATAAAAGTCTGCAATAATCCGAAAGGGGTCCGACGGGTTGGGGGGGGAGGATACATAAATTCACTGTTAACTTATTTTCCTTAATTTACTCCGACCTCTCAGAGACTTTACCTATGACTCACACTAATCAAAAGAGGAATATGAGGAATCTATCCTCCTAGCCTTTCAATGTTTTCCAAATAAGGAACCCTAGTTCCTCCTTTCTTGTTATTTAACCCGATGACTCCACCTTCTGGGTGTCATGATCCGTCTATTTTGACAAAATTATACTTTAAGATAATTATCATTATAGGCTGGGTGAATTATTCTATCTTAGTATTCATGGCCTGCATATTCATCAAAACTTTTCATTGTTTCTTAAAATGACATCCAATATTTTCTTTCTGGCCTTACTATAACAATTAGCGATACGTTCCTATCTTGACGTCACTATTTTCCAAAACATTCAATTTTTTTCCGAGGACATTGTTTTCGCAATGATATACGATAGTTTTGTTAGTCACAATTGGCAACCCACTTATTTACAAATTATTTTCTTCGGATTTTTCATTATTTTCCAAAACATTTTATCGTAAAATATTTTGCACATACATTTTACACACCTAAAGCTTTAGATAAATAATAGTATTTCCATTGTTCTTAATTTCAGTCACACCTCGGTTCTTAAATGAATCATTCAGTTTCCATTGTTTCTGATTTCGGTTATCCCTCATGCCAAAATTTTCGGCCGGTCTGACGTTTCTTCTAAACAATTTAAGTACAGAATTTTATTTGGTTGGTAACTCTCTCCTGACGGCTGATAACATAAATTTTCGAATTAACCCTTTTTCTTTCCGTGACATCTATTTCGTTACAACATTAAAAAGATGCCTTAAAACAATAATTTCCTAGGAAATTATTGTTTCAAAAGCAATACATTCCAAAATGTTTTTCTATAAAGAGTGTGTCGAGGGCGTTTGTTCAATTTTGCTTATATCAAAAGTTTTAAACGGCCGTACGTTATCAGTAACCACAAGTATATAACCGTATAGGTAAGCATTCTTCTGATCTTCTAACCCTGTTGGTGGAGTTAGAATACGCAGAGAGGTAAGACCCCCCCCCACAAAATGGGTGTTCTGGGTATAACACTAGACTGCATATGATGTTAAGGTTCCAGTTCTGAAGATCTGGAAAGTGGAGAGTACCCTTTAGGGTCTCATCTACAGATCAAACAGATCTGTTAAAAAATAATTCGTATTCGATAGTACCGTGTGCAAAAAAAAAAATCTTAAAAAACAAGTGCACAAAAAATGTAAATTTGAATGTACAATAAACGCAATTCTCTAACCTCTAGGTATGAAATAACTCGAGATGGGTTGATATGCCGTTCAAATCAATCAGTCAATCATGCACTGATGTTCATAGACTTCTTTGTGCTAAAACAATTAATTCCTGCAATAACTTGCATCTTACTTTCAAAATCTAATATCACAAATATTTTCATCGTGAAAGACCCTCTAGATTGAAAATATTATGATGCATTTCATTTCTCTCTTGGTAAGAATTCACAACCTCCCAAGGTTCGCAACGTTTATATTAGCATAAAAATAGTTTTGAAGAGTAAAAATCAAATAGTCCACTCCAAATATAATTTTATACTTTTTTAAAGACGACTCTAACAACTATCATTTTATTTAAGATTTGGAAAAAAGCGGCAGAGCTTCAGCTGAACAAACAGACAGATATTTAGTGAATTATTAATGTTGTCAATTGGTACATTAAGAATTATTATAAGTGGAAAACATTTACATAGTGTTTCATGGTGATTTTTTTATGTTAAGACACATGAGACAAAAAAGACCCTTTAATCAAATATTTTTAATGTCAATAAGATAAGAAAATCCCAGCGGGCATAAATAGGAAATGAAAAACTGGATCAAAATAGAGAAAACATTTTAATTACTGAATGATGAACTTCTATTATAGAAATTTAAAAAAAAACTTATCAATTCGTAATTTTTCGTACAGTTGCTGAATATAAAAGAATAGTATATAATTTCAAACGAATATCAGTTTAGATTTTTATAAAAGGGTTTCCAACCTAATCATAATTTTCTTTATTTAAAGAAAATTTTAATTTCAGTAAAAAAAAAAATTGTCAAATGTTCAAAAGAAGTAATTTCTTATGTGTTCGTTGTAGGTATAATTTTCAAGGACTACATACGGCCACTTACCTCTCATCTCACAAACCACCCAAGTAAGACGAGTAAGACATGTGGGGCACTGCTGGGGAAATAAGGACAAATTCATAAAAAAAGTTCTTTTATTGACTCCTACGTACCGAGCCCAGTCGGCTGGGGCTGTAGAATACATCGACAGCGTCTCAGCAGAGGGGTAAGACCCTCTCAAACGAGTGTCCTGTATATGACACTTAACAATCTGATGGTGAGACACCTGTCTTAGGGCTTTAGAGAATGTGGAGTACTCTTTCATTGCCATTACTCTTGGGTCTGTTCTGACTCGGAGTAGTAGAACCTGATAGAGTACTATCTATTTGTCAAATAGAACTGCTTTACATTTAAACTGTATGCAAACAAATAACAGATGTTAAATTGAATTGTTGGAAATAGAACTCTGAACATTTAACTATGTCTAAAAAAATGACTGCCTAATTGAATTGTTAGTGATACATAGTCATACTTGGAATCATTTGACTGTGTGCAACTGAATGATTAGTGTTCAAAAGCAATCCTTGTAATCACTCCACTGTCTGCAAACAAATGATTAATATCGAATAGAATTATTAGTGCTAAATAGATACAAGTGAAACCATTTAACTGTGTAGAAACAGTAGCAATACTAGTGTACAAACAAATTTGTTGTCACTCATCTAAAAATGAAATTACCAACAAACTATTCACTTACAATATGTATATCCATTTAAATGTGTTCAAACAAATGACTGATGTTAAATTTTTAATGTTACAGAACAAAACTTGAAACCATTTAACTTGTGTGCAAAAAAATTATTATGAGCAAATCGAATGATTCCTTTTAGATAGAAATACTTGAAACTTTTTAACTGTGTGCAAAAATAATGTGCTCAGGCTCGTTAAAAATGTTATAAATAAAATGTGCTTACAAATCATATATATATATATATATATATATATATATAAAGAGGATTTGGCGTTAAATAACCTACGAGGGTTGATATGCCATAAAACCCAACCAAACCAAACTAAATACAGACGCATCCGTATTGACCGTCCAGCAAGAAATAACATTTATTAACTTGGGGTTTACACTGGATGCAGTCAAGAGAACCTGCCAGGAGTAATGGATAATAGGGACAGATGGCGAGAGAGAAAGTCAAGGAACACTGTGCTATGACCATGACTTGATGATGATGATGATGATGATGATGATGATGATGATGATGATGATGATGATGATATATCCTCCTCTGCACCAGTGTGTCACGGCACATAGTTTGAAGAGTCCAGTTGGCTGTTGCTGTAGAATACCACGACTGCATCTCTGTCGAGAAGTAAACAAATGTCCTAGATATGACACTAAACCATTTGAAGCCCAAACCCTGGAGCTTAGAGAAATACTCCATTGCATCTAGGTCCATTCTGAGCCTATCTATATGTCAAATAAAACTGTGCGAACAAAAGACTTGCGTTAAATCGAATTGTTGAAAATAGAACCGTTTATCCATTTAACTGATAATTGATGTTTATTCGAATTGTTTGTGATACAAAGCAATTCTTGGAACAATCTGTGTGCTAACAAATGAGAAATGTTCAATAAAATTATTAGAGTTGACTGGCAGTACTTGAAACTCTTTAACTGTGTATCTAAATTGAATTATTATTGTTACATAGCGATGATTGATTTAACCGCGTGCAAATAAAACTTTGTTAGATTGCAATATTTGAAACCATTTCAGTGAGTACAAACAAAGGATCAATACTAAATTGAAAAGATTTATTTAGATATATGAAACTATTTAACTGTATGCAAACAATCGTAATAATTGTACGCAAACAAATTAGCTCTGACTCATTTTAAAATAAGATTACCAACAAATTATTGATTCACTAATCATATATATAACCATTTAACTGTGTGCAAACGAATGCGCAATGGCTTGTTTAAAAGAGTTATCAACAAACTATGCATTTACAAATCATATGTATAAGAGAGGATTTGGCATTAAATAACCTATAATGGTTGAAAGCTATAAAACCCAATCAACCACCAACCACATGGTTTGAGAATCTTTATCTAAAAACTGAAAAAACACGCATGTAATTTGGTGTAAAAAGACTTATCTTCTTCATTTATGTGGCCTCTACTAATTTGTCCTTATCTTGACCAATTCAACCATAACTTACCAACCCGAATTCAAAAGTCCAATGTCCTGGTCGCCGGGCTTGATAGCGACGAAGAAAAGAGAAAAGTTAGAAAGTAGGTATAATTGGCAAGTCAGCTTTTGTCGTAGGACGTTGAGAGTCTACACTGGTATATCTTCTGGGGTAAACAGAGGTGGTATTGGTATTTTGTGCAAGGCCATGTGAAAGAAAAAGAAGAAAACAACAATCACAGCGATAAGATTTATTTCATCACATGTTGTATGTAATGGAGGTGGAAGTATTTGTGGTTTGAAGTTAACATTGGTACAAGCTCGTATTTCCAGATCACATAGTGAAGATAGAACTCATACACAATGATTCGAGGGACCGACACGTTAACGACCCTACTACCTCGAAGGTTTTTTGTTCTCTTTATCTATATATATATATATATACATATATATATATATATATATATATATATATATATAATGAGTGTTAAAGTGTGATATGTATACATACATATAATGTATCGAGAGAGAGAGAGAGCGAGAGAGAGAGAAAGAGAGAGAGAAAGAAAAAAAGAAAGAGAAACTAGATGATTGAAATTCTAACCTCGAGGGGTTTTGCTCAATGTATGCAAATATATATATGTGTGTGTATGTGTGTTTGTGTGTGTGCATGTGTGTGTTTGCATGAGTGTATGTGTGTGTTTGTATGTGTGCATGTGTGTTTGTGTGTGTGTGTGTGTGTGTGTGTGTCTGTGTGTGTGTGTGTCTGTGTGTGTGTGTCTGTCTGTCTGTTTGTGTATGCGTTTGTGTGTGTGTGTGTGTGTGTGTGTGTGTGTGTTTCTGTGTGTGCGTATGTGTTTCTGTGTGTGTGTGTGTGTGTGTGTGTGTGTGAAGGAAACAAACAAAGTGAAATAAAGTGAAAGAGACAGAGAAGTCAAATGACTGAAACTTAAATCGGGCGATGCCATAGTCTTCGTTTAGAGTTCGTCTCCAAAATCAAATTCCCTTTGGAGATGAAATGTAAAACCACATAGCTATGAATTATTTCCCCTTTCTGCTGAGTTTTATTTGTCACTTAACTTTATTTCTTTATCAGGTTCTAGTTGCATATGACCTTGCTTATCGCCGTCTTCATTTCCTTCAACAATCTTTAGATGATGTATACGTTTTGTGTGTGTGTGTGTGTGTGTGTGTGTGTGTGTGTGTGCGCGCGCATGCGCTTTCCTTTTCTTTCACTCTTTTCCTTGTTTATCATTTTCTTCTGTTTTTCTTTCGTGATTCTTTTTTTAAAAAATTTATTATTTTTCATCAATTTTTTCATTTTACTTAATCTAAGTTTTTTTTTTATTAAAGGCTTTTTTTATCTTTAATTTATTTGTGTGTTTTTGCTATTCAGTTTAATTTTTTTTCATTTTTCTTATCAATTCTTTCATGATTATATATTCCTTTCTTCTTCTTCTTCTTCTTCTTCTTCTTCTTCTTCTTGACGTCACTTTTGTTGGCGATATTTATTTTTCTTTCTTTCTATTTCGACTTTTGTTTTATTTCTCATCCCTCGCCCCACCCTGTCAGCGGGGCTTAAAGTACGCTGGCTTTACTCCCCTTGCAAAGGAGTAAGACACTCCTTCAAAAATAAACAGTTCCTTGGTATGACACTAAACTGCATCTGATGGTAAAACTTCCGTTATGAGGAGTATGGAATACCTCTTCATTGCCATTACTCCTAGTTCCACTTCGAATCGAAGAGGAAGTACCTACAATGATTCCATCAACAGATCCGTTTGAAAATTATTTGTATTTGATTGGAATAGTTGAAACCATGACTATGCGCAAACAAATTATTATAGATAAATAAAAAGTACAATGAAACATTGAGAATATAGTTATAATATTGTGACGGTGCTATTAAAATATTTATCCCAGAACGGGAGTTTATTTTTCGCACATGTGAAGTCGAGGCAGTCTGGCACTTGATCCCTCGCAAAATAAGTTCCAGTTAAGATTCCTTCTTCGAGCACATTGGGAACTGGCAGATAATGTGGGGGTTAATTTGGGGCTAGACTGACCGCCTCCAGCAAGGGGTTTCCATTTTTCACGGACACACACCCACCAGACCACTTCGTCTTCCTTATCCCAAGGATAATGTAAGATATGGGTCTCTAGGTTTAGATATAATATTATTATTTATCGTAGTCGACAATTCCAATTTCCTGTGTAATATTTTTAAAGGCGAATAGAACATTTAGCGAGAATAAATTGAAGCGAATGAAGCTGAAAAGGAATATGCAAAAGACGGCAACTCGACAGGCAAACAACACAACAAATAAGTTTCGACACGAGGAGACATTTAAAATATAACAAGGTTTTTAATACATGTGGATACAAACACATATTTAACGTGCCGGCTATATTACCAGCAGACAATATCAAAATACAAATGTCTTTCTTCCTTATTCTTTTCTTTCTTCCTTCTTTAAATTGAGAGAGAGAGTATGTAATTGCAATACTTAGGGAGGGTGGAGGGAGAAAACGGTTTTAAGGTTTACTTAGCTTTTCGACGGGTTCCTTCTGAGAGTATTTTCTCTTTTACGGGCTTGCGGGATTTTATACAGCTTGGCTTGAAGGCATCTGTTATCTTCTGGTCCAAGATTCTTCCGCTTTTCCCCGGAATTTCGGTGACAGTTTCAATACATCTTATCACGCCAACTGCTGTCCTGAAACCCGGCTCTGCTTCTTCGCCCGGAGTTTGGCATCAGATCACGCGTCCTCTCACGGCGACCTCTGTCCTCAAAACTGCTTCTTTATTCCTATTTCCGCTGACGAAAAAAAGCTACTTCCGTTTTTAGGGTTCTGGCCAATCATTCGGCCTCTTTCTCCTTCCTCACCCCGTCAGGCGATTCATTCGGACTACTACCTCTATCCACCTTCTCTATCCACCCGGATGAGGTTACGGAGTACAGATAGCTTGACCTACATTCTAATTTCCTATTTTTAACGGTCAACCTTTGGGGCCTGTCAATTCAAACATGGAGGGGTAGGGGAAATTTCTTATTTTTCTCCTCTCAGTGGGAGACCACGTGACAATATTAAACACGCTTCATCATTGAGTTGAGACGCTGCTAAAGAAACAAACCAAACCAACCATTTCTCACATCTTTTTATTAATTGATTTATTTTGTAAGGAAAATGGATTTTCCTGTTAAAGAGATATTTTTCTTCTTTTTTTTTTGATCATCGGAATCGAATAATTATTCTTACCTATTAAGCCATTTTTCTGTTGATAGTTTCTTCCATAACTGGGGCTGGGGCTGTAGAATACACCGACTGCACCTCTGCAGAGGGGTAAGACCTCCTCAATGAGTGTCCTGATATGACACTAAACAATCTGATGGTGAGGTTCTAGTGATGCTGGAGCTTTGGGGAATGCGGAGCACCCCTTGATTGCCATTGCTCCCAGGTCCACTCTGGCCCGGAATGGTAGTACCTGATAGGATACTACCATTCCGAGCCAGAGGTTAAACAGGTTAATTTGAACTAAGTGTATACTTATGCTAAACTGAATTGTTTGAATTAGAACAGATTGACTAAACTGGATAGCTTGAAATAGAAATGTTTTTGACAATTTAACTGTACTTACATTTAAACTGCGTGCTTAGGCTAAACTGAATTGTTTGACATTGAAACTGTACTTACACTAAACTGAATCATTTGATATAGAACTGTTTTGGCATTTAACTGTGTGTAAACAAAACCTGTACTTATACTAAACTGAATCAGCTGAATTGAAACTGTTTGAATAAACTGAATAGCTTGAAATTTAAATGTTTTTAACAATTAACCTGTGTACTCAAGCTAAACTGAATTGTTTGAAATAGAACGGATTATTTGTATAAAAATGGATTTGGTGTTAAATAACCTACAAAGGTTGATATGCCATAAAATCCAACCAACCAACCAACCAACCATCTTCCATAACTTTATAAATTTTGAACTCAGTCGAAAGCAGATAGAAAGAAAAATATATCGTCGAAGGACTTGAGATTTTTCTTAAATTCCTTATAATTTCACGAATAAAACCAGTTATCAACATTTGGTTTGGTTTCTTTGTTTAATGGCATATCAACCTTTGTGCTAAAGTTATCCTTCTAGAAGAACAGCAGTGATACTATTTGACTCACACCTGGAGGAGAAGAAGAGATTCAAATCTTTACCAATTGTATTCGTCCGAAAGTGAATAACGCGACAAGAGTTCGAACTCATTTACTTCGAGACCGCAGGCCTGCCATTACACCTCACAGACTTCTCTTAGCTTTTCTTCAAGCCGGGTATGATACTAAACTGCATCGGAGGAGGAAGATCCACTTCTGGAGGTCCAGGAAATGCAGAGTATCTCTCCATTGATATTTCTCCCTGTTCTATCTATTGGTTAAAAAGATCTGTGTAAAAGTTTTTTGAATTTGATCGGACTGTGTGGAAAAAATACTCTGGAAAAAAAAAAAACACTACATACAAATGTGAAAATGAACGTACAAAAAACGCGATTCCCTAACCTCTCAGCATAAAATACCCGTTGACGAATTGACATGTTAAAGTCATTCAATCAATGACATGAGTGTTTAAGCATTTACGCAGGAAGTATTGTTAATTGATTTAATGATTTGCATAAATTCTGTCAACTTCCATATTGTATGCATCTTTTGATGACGTCCTTTCCTTTTTGGAAAAAAAATTAACAAAAAATGCAAACATTTTTACACGTGTAACCTGAGATCGAAATGACTTAGTAACGTTGTCAAACTAACATCTTTTCTGTCTTTACTTTCATTTCTTTCTCCTCTCCGAAAATTCTTTGTTCAATTTTCACTGGGGTCCCTTACACGATGGGCAAAATGAACTTCAGTGACTTTTAAAGAATTATATTTTTTCTTTATGCTTTATAGTGAGAAAAATGAATATCTAGGAATAAAATATCATTATAATAATCAAATAAGAGAAAACAGTTCCAACACTGATTGAGTCTGTGTGTTTTAAGCACCGTCAACAGGGCCGAATCAACGTTGAAAGTTCCGGCACGTGATGAGTTTGAAGACTTTGGCTTCATATAATATACTACTAGGTGGAACGATAAAATTGTCGCCCTAGAAAAGACGACGTGATTCCATTTCCGTTTAATGAAAACCGGTTTTCTTTTTTTTTTTTTTTTTTTTTTTTTTTTGTTGTTGCAGACCATCTACTAGTTGGCCAGTTGTGTACAAATCCCAGGAGCGATATCATGTCTGAAAGTGACACAATGTTCAACGAGCGAGATTGAAGATGCGCCGCCGTACAACTGATGCTCTCTACCGATCCAAGTTATGACAACAGGACCATTGCCAGCACCCTCAAAATGCACATCTGGATTGCCACGAATAACAGGGACGTGCCCAGGGTGATGAAAACAAAGTTTCTGGCTACAGTTATGGTCTTTGGTGTGGTTTCAAGTGAGGGCTACATCATGCCACCTCACATCTTCGAAGTCGGCTTGAAAGTCAACACCAAAGAGTACTTGGATGTGCTGAAGAGTGTGGTGATCCCCTGGTGCAATCAGGTGGCCGGTGGCAGACCCTGGGTGTGGCAGCAGGACTCGGCGCCGGCCCACAAGTCCAAAGAAACCCAGGCTTGGCTTCAGAAGGAGTGCTACGACTTTGTACCCTTCTCTCACTGCCACCCTCCTCCCCCGACTTGAACCCGCTGGACTACTTCGTTTGGTCATACGTCAAGAACATCACCAACATGACCTCCCACAACAACAAAGCCAGCCTGATCGCCGCCATCCGCCGAATATTCGCCGAGCTCCCGCCGGCGCAGGTAGAAAAGGCATGCTTCCAGTTCCGGATCCGTATCGAGGTGGTGATTGAGGCTGAAGGCGGCTACATTGAATAGATGTCGGCTCTACGACATAATCAAGTTACCTGAATTGATTTTTTCAATAACGTTCCACCCTGTAGATATATATTTACGGATGTCAGCCAGCAGATAACCACGAGAGCGTTAACAGAGGACCCTGGAAAGAACATCTGAAAAAAAATCAGGCGGAACTTTGCCTGGAACTGGTGGAACATGGTAGAAGCCAAAGCTGACAGGGTCTCCTGTTATCCAAGTTGTTGGATATTTTCATGGCGTACTTGATTAGATTCGGTATAAGTTGAAAAGTGATCAGTCTCATCTTAGTCCGTTGAGTGAGAAGATCTAGTGTTGAAAGACCCGAATTCACTGATGAAAGTAAGAACATCACAGATGATACATCCCAGCGTATCTGTGAACTGTGTCTTTTAACAGCATAAGTTACTCAGCAGCACACACGTCTTTATATGAAATTTAGATTTTAGAATAAAAAAAAAATCAAATCTTCGGTCACGATAGATTTTTCCTACTTCGTGTTATTTCTGTCAGTAAGCCTAGGTTCTTTTATACCCAGCATATGCGTGCGTGTGGGGGTATGTATTTGCACATTCTCTTTGCCACAAACAGGGTATGACACAAGGTTCGAATTTAGTTTTCCTTATCCTAAAGTGATAGCCTAAATAAAACTAAAGAATCCAGTCTGCCCTTCTATACACACATACCTGGGATGGAGAACAGATGAATTCTTGTGGGGGTATTAGAATGAAATAAAATGCAGTTTTGTCCAGGATTTGAACTCGAATCAGCGATTCCATTTTCCATGACGATAACTGTTATGCAAAACACACCTCTTCTGTGTATGTGTGTGTGTGTGTGAAAGAGAGAGAGAGGAAGAGAGAGAGAGAGAGAGAAAGAGAGGATGTTTCTAACAATGAATCAATATGTCTCTCCCTTTATCGTATTCTGTCATTTTTGTCCTACATCCTGTTTCCTTCTTCTTTTTTTTCGCAGTCTCTTTATTTTTGTATCTCTTTGCTTTTTTGTAGGCATCAATTTGTGAGTTTTGTTTTCCATCTCCGCATTTTTTCTGCATATATTTTATACTAATAAACATTTTTTATTCCTTTTTCTTTTTAGCTCTCTGCATATGTAAAAGTATCATTACCTTACACGCACACATACATACATACATACACTACAGTGACCTTAAACTTTCTCAGCAACAATATTACTCTGTAATATAATGACACTTTTTATTAATCTCCTGACTTTTTGGAACACAAAACCGAGACAGTTTGCACGCATGCGTAAATATAATCCAATTGCATTTATTTAAAAACAGATGACACTGTTTTACCAGTTACTTAGCTCTGTAGTGCAAAAACCGGATGTGACGTCAACAAATAGTTTATCATTTGTTTAAGTCACAACCTTCATTAATAATCTTTAAGAATTTAACCGTTAACATTGTTGATTTTTATAAATGATTCACCGTATGATAGAAAAGAAAGGCCTAAGATTTCACCATTTTCAAAGGTAGCAGATATTACAATAGATACACATATATACACACTGTGAGTGTTTATTTGAATATTTATTACGAATACTTTTCCAAAAACAAATCCAATGATGCATTTGAATTTCTATGAGATGATTTTCTAGAATATAAAATATTCTAACATAAAATAACGTTAACATATTTGTATCTTTTAATATTGTATTTATAAGATAATTTCTATTCTATTAATTTTATGATTTTTTTTTTTAAATTCCGTTGTTATGGCAAGAGAACATTACCGTAAATAGCGTCACATCTGGTTATATCATTATAGTAATTTCTGGTGATCAAGAAAGCGTCACACACACACACACACGCGCGTGCGCACATTTGAAAGTGGCAGCAAAAATTCATGATGGCAGCCCTTAATATTGATAATTGATTGATTTTAACGACATGCCAACCCGTCAAGGGTTATTTTATGCCTAAAGTTTAGGGAATCGTTCGTACGTACATTTTTGTGTATTTGTGATTTTTGTATTGTTTTATCTTTTTATTGTTTGCATATCTAATACGAATAATCTTTAAACAGATCAATTTTATCCATTGATAGGACCCTACCATGTACTATCACTCGAGTGGACTTGGGAGTAATGGCAATGACGGGGTACTTCACTCTCTTTAGATGTGGTGCTTCAATATTAGATCCAATTTAGTATCATATCCTAAACACCCCTCTGGGGAGGAAGAGTTTATCTCTCTGGAGAAGAGACATTCAGCCTATTTCAAGCTTCTCTGAATGAGTAAACTTAATATTGAGAATCTGTTATAACAGGATATACCAAGCAACTGTATTAGAATTAAAAAAGGCTCAGTGTGTTCTTTATAACACTCGGCATTTTCTTACAAGGTGAATTCAGCCTGACGTTCAATCAGAATATATATCAGCCGCACAACTTGTTATCAATAAAGAAAAATAATATATTCAGTTGTTATTTAAACACGTGAAATTACCGCTCTAAATATATGTAAATATGTGATTTAGTTCCTTTTCTAAAAATAAAAAAATAATTTCACAGAATTTCAAATGTGTCCAATTTTTTTTTTTTTTCAAGTAATATAGACTTTATGAATTAGTCTTGATAGGATTGTGTGCAAAAAAAAAAAAAGAAAAAATTAAAAAGACTTGACAAAAAATGTGAATACGAACATGATTCCCTTAACTCAAGGCATAAAATAGTTCTAGACGGGTTGGCAGGCTGTTAAAATCAGATGATAAATCACTTTCTCTAATTTTCTATATTTCAGTCATCTTTTTCTGCAATACTCCGTGTTCTTTCTTTTTCAATTCCCCTTTCCTTTTAATTCATTCTCTTTTCAATTTTCTTTTGTGTTTTTAATTTGTTTTTCACGGGGTTTCTGATGATCATTTCAAAACATTTACGTCAACCGATGTTCTTGTAATTTTTCAACGTTACTGATGTCCTCGTTTATTGACCTTTATTGATTATTTATTTTAATGAATTCATTTTACAGAGTCTTGTTCGGGTTAAATTTGAAATCAATGTATTCTGACATCAATTACTAAATTGTAAAAACACACCATGGAATTTCTGCAAGGATGAAATAATTAAAAAAGGAAACGATGCTAGAAGCGAGAAAGCAACATAGGCTGAATTTTAGAAAAGGTTATTTGTAGACGCTGCTTTTTCCACTGTTCTTGAAAGCAACCCAGACTATCTCATCGCCTTCTTGTTTTACTACCAACCCAACCCGATTCCTTTTTTTTTTTTTTTTTTTTTTTTCGAAAGATATGCAAAGATTAACTTTATTCTGATAAATCAAGAGAAAACCGCAGATAAAAGATCTCTGGAAAGATTCAGAGAGGAAGTTGAGAAAGAAGAAAACATGAACGAAGAAGAAGGCAAAGCTCATGGATATATCCCAACTTACCAATATATATATATATATGTGTGTGTGTGTGTGTGTGTGTGTGTGGTAACACAGTGATCAACATGCTAATGGAATACTGAGAATGCTCTTGAAATACAAATGTGTGCCAAATTTTACCTCCTCCAATAAAACCTTTACGCATACAAAATGTTCTCAAATATTTACAGATTTAATCAGTACATAATGCTTTTTTTTTTCTTTTTGTTTTAGATACATCACAGGTTTAGACAATCCTGATAAAAGGATTTACGATTGAACAACGAAAATGTATGCCAAAAAGGGTCTGGATTATTTTTTAATGAATTATCCGAAACATTAATTGTTATTGAGAAACAAAGTGGATGTCTCTTAGGATATATGCATTATACGCTTAACAAACTTTTAAGTAAATACAATAATTTTGTAATGTTGTGTATCATTTGGGCCGGCGTATCAGACACATTATTTACAAAGATATTTGGAGTGATTTCAGTTCCACTGTTACTTATCAAAGTTTCATAGCCCTCCAATTTTCGATTACTAATCTTAATACAAGTTCATTAACCGAACTCAAATGATATTTTTATAGTTTTTATTTACTAATCGGAGCGTCTCATATACCAGAAAATATGGTTAAATAGGATGTAAAATATCGTGTTTCAAATATTTCATATATATATATATAGTGTTTAAAAATTGTTAATATTTCTATGGAAATTATGTTATGATTTTAAAGTCAGGAAATGTTCACCATGTCAACATATAATTGCATTCTTCCCTTATGGCTCTCGGTAATATCAGTTCTGCTTTTCTAATAAAGATACTCCTGTAGAAATATTAACATTTTTTAATCACTTTAGGTAGATTCCAAGAATTTATTAAAAGGGGTGACAAAGATGAAAAAAGTATTTGAAATTATTCCATAATGGCACTCCCATAAGGGTATTAACATTTTTTGTTCCCTCAGTTAATATATATATATATATATATATATATATATATATATATGTGTGTGTGTGTGTGTGTGTGTGTGCAAATAGATAGCTAGATAGCTAGCTTGCTAGATAGATAGATAGATAAATAGATTTGAGATTTTAAAAAGTTAACACCCTTATATATATATGTACATATATATATATATATATATATATATATATATATATATATATTTATATATATATTTCAACCCCTGGCAAAAATATGCAAGCACCACTCTTAAAAATGTTTTTTTCCGTTATTTTCAATGCATGAAAAACTAAGCTCAAATCTGA
>OY757943.1:32030107-32057607 GCA_963585895.1 Sepioteuthis lessoniana
TTGGTAAACAGTTTGGGAGACTAGGTTCTTTAGCCTTAGTTAAGTAACCAGTCTAGAAAAGGAAAACTTTAAATTCAAAAACAGCTTTACTCGGCTTAAAAATTCACCTTGTGTCATATCCTGCAAATGATGGAGGGGTTAGGTAAATACGTGAAAATCATTGTGTTGCAAGAATTTGTGACTCTCCTGCAAGTGATTGACTTGTGAATATAGTTAATGACTACGAGTTGGCTGTTCTGAGTTGTTGTTGATTTGAACGAGCTTATTACTGGTCTTTCTGTATGGCTAATATATATTCTGTCTTGCAACATCCAGAAAATATACTTCTTACTTTCAATTCCACAATACCTTAATTCATAAGCCGTAGTTCTTGAAGAATTTTGTGAAAACCTTTTAAATTTTATCTTTATGGCAGTTTTATCTCTCTGCAACCAATCTAGAAGAAGGAAAACTCTAAATTCAAAAATCTAGTTAAAAGCTGACCTGTGTCTCATTCTGTCCGTAATGGAGTAAATACTTTTGTGATGTCTATCTTTCTGGCCCAAATTATAATTCTCATAGTAATGCCTTCATCTTGGTTTTCATTGCAGTCACAAAATCACTGTTTGTCGTTGCCGGCAATCTTGAAAACGTCTAACTAAACCTTCTGTTCAGTCTACTTAAGTATGTTGTTCCCATTTTCACCATATTTAAAATATCAGTCAATTCTCCCTTGTAATGTTTGTTTATACCACTAAACCAGCTTATGTTGCATTACCCGAATTTATAATTTAACTCCCAAACTCCACGGAACTAACAACACTTTCACCAAAGCTTTTATCTTCTCGGCCATTGTACGATTGACGCCTTAAACCTAATGTCGCTTGTCTGCTTCTTTGAAATAAATGTCTTTACGCGCTATCATAGTGTAATCAGACGGAGGGATTTTGTCATTCTATCGATTTTCAATTTGTTTTTCTATTGACCAGAAAGACCTTTGTTCTATGAGGACAATTAACTTTTATGCGTGCGCGCGTGAATGTGTGTGTGTGTGTGTGTGTGTGTGTGTGTGTGTGTGTGTGTGTGTGTGCTTTGTTTTAGTTTCTTAACATGTGTCAGAATTTGGCCAAAATGCGCGTTGCGCAAAATCAGAGTGCCATAAAATGTTTTGGACAATGGACATTAATTCGGACATAAGCATTTTGTGATGTACAAGTAGATTGATTGATTGATTGATTGATTGATTTTAGTAGTATGTCAACACGTCTAGGGTTATTTCATGCTTAGTGGTTGAGGAATCGAGTTAATTGTACGTTCACATTTACATTTTTGGTGTTGTTGTTTCTTAAGAGTTGTACACTGTCTTATCGAACTCGATTCATTTTTAAACAGATCTGTTCAACCTAAATGGGATCCTAACAAGAACTACTATTCCAGGGAGTAATGGCAAAGAAGTAGCAATCCACACTCCCCAGATCCCCAGTAAGTTAAGCCTCATCATCAGATGTATTATTGTCACACTCAGGACTCCATTTTTAGTGGGGGGACGGGTGTCTTGCCCCTCTGCTGAAGATTCCTCAGTGTATTCTAAGCTCCACCTTCAGAGCAGTTTATGTGTTGAATATGAAGGCTTATAATATGAAGGCTTATAATATGAAGGCTAATAATGTTTCTTTAAAATAAAACTCTTTGCATTGATTGGAGGTAAAAAGCTCGTTGAAAAATAAAGACACTTTTAGATACATAATTAGTGTTGTAAAAATGTAAAAACTGGGGTTATTATTTTTTTAATTTCAAACAAAAGGTTATCTATCTATCAATCTCTCTCTCTCTCTCTCTATATATATATATATATATATATATATATATATATATATATATATATATATATATATATATATATATATATATATATATATATATATATATATATTCTAAATTGGGAAGCATCATTTTAAAATTTAATGATTAAAATTGCCTAAATATATATATATATAATTTAAGTGCCTTTCGACTGACACTTCTTCAAAAGTCAATCGTCGGTATTTACTAATGAAGAGAGAGTGATTTAAAAAATGAATCTTAAAATTGAGTGGAGACAGAGAGGAAAAGATTTTTTCATTGTACTCCAGACTAAGTCAATGACTCCCCAAATAGTTCTAATTTGTGTGTGAGTTCATTCTAAACTAAGTTGGACGTTGTGTATTAATCACAACTTCTCTGGTGTTAAGATGGTGCATGGCCCGAACCCAATACAAAACTGAGAAGAAATCTTCAGAATAATTGATTCTACATGTATTCGGATTAAAAAAGTGTTCTCCATTGGCGCTTTCATTCGTCTGTGAATGGTATATATATATATATATATATATATATATAGGGTGGAGCACGAACGGTTGACAGTTTTTAAATTTAATATTAAAGCAATGTGTTAGCTCAGCAATAAAAAGTGTCAGGTGTTTCTGCTCCAACCCATTTCTCTCTCTCTCTCTCTCTCTCTCTCTATCAATATATATATGTAGATATTTTATTGTTACAGCATAATGTAATATATATATATATATATATATATATATATATCAAATTATGCTGTAACAATAAACTTTTAAAATAACTTATACGCGTTTATAATATCACTGTGTTACCGTACACAACTTGATGCCCACCAAATATAACGATTATTCTTTACATCAAGCTTTTTCTGCATCGTATATCGGAGTATCCAAATAATAATGATAATAATGCGCAACAGAATAGCAAGTGTAGACTATGAGGTGACAAAGATGAAATGATTAATCACATAATAAGCAAATGCAGCAAACTAACGTAAAAGGAGCATGAGACAAGACACAACTGAATGGGGAAAGCGATCCATTGGGAACTATGCAAGAAACTGAAATTTGAACATCCTGCGAAATGGTATATGCACAAACCAGAATCCCTCCTAGAGAATAAGACGCATAAAGTTCACAAGGATTTTAAGATCCAGCCAGAAAATCAGACAAGTTATAATTTTTAAAAGATAACTTGCTGTGTACTGGATTTTGCCCTCCCAGCGAACCACAAAGTGAAAATCAAAGAAGGCAAAAACAAAGACAAGTACTTAATCCTTGCCAGAGAACTAAGATAGCTGTGGAACATGAGGGTGAAATTGATGCCGATTGTAACTGACGTGCTTGGAACGGGCCCCAATGCTTGGAAAGGGGGCTGAAAGAGTTGGAAATCGGAGGACGAAGTGAGACCTTCCTAACTACAGCATTGTTGAGATCGGCTAGAATACTAAGAAATGCCCTAAAGGGAGACATAAGGAGACTTTCTGCCACTCAAACACCAGTAAAAGATCATCAGTTAACACCGTAGTAAAAAAAAAAACTCAAAGGAGTATAATAATAATAATTATAAGAAGTACAAAAACAAGAAAACTTCTCAAAAGCAAGATCTGCAGTAGAAATCTCATCTAAGAAATAGACACCTAAGTAGTGCTCCTTGTAAGATACTCTGCATCATTCTTAAAATGAACATCGAAGGAACTCAGAGAAATGGCCAAAACGAGAATAAAATTGAGGATGACGCAAAAACCCTAATACCAGACCAAAGAAGGAGGAAAAAATTCGTTAGTACTGGGGTTTGCGCAGATACAACAATTTGAGGACTCGAAAAATAAACTGAAAAGAATGAAGAAGGACTATTTACAGCGGCCTGTAAGGGCAATGGCAACAGAAGGTCAAATAGAAAAATAAAAAAAACTAGAAAACAAAAAAATAGAAAAAAAAACAACTTTATGGATACTTCAAGCAACAAACTGACGAGACTGTTCATGAGAAGACCTGGAAATGGCTAAGAAAGAAACAGAAATTGTATCACTTTTAATAGCAGCTCAAAATAATGTATATCAATTATATCAAAGTGGAAATTGATGATATGCAACAGAATGGCAAGTGCGGGTTTTGTGGTGATAGAGATAGGACTGTTAATCACATAATAAGCAAATACCTGAAGCAGAAAAATTGTTTCGTTGTGAAACAATTTTGCTTTTTTCCTTTTTTTTTTTTTCCTGTTTTCGCCATTACTGTATTGTAGACTGGAATGGAATGTACTTTTTAAAAAAATCTTTGTATTCATTTTTAACTTTATTGAAAATCACTGTGTTGCCGAAATTTGAGGCTATCTTTCAAGCGATTAACTTGTTAGTTTGATTTATGGTTTCGAGTCGACTGGTCGGAGTTGTTAATATATGCGAGTGTATTATTGGTCTTTCTGTATGGCGAATATGAATTTTATCTTGCAACATCTAGAAAATATTCTTCTTACTTTAAATTCCACAATACCTTAATGCATATGCCATAGTTCTGGAAAAATTTTATTAAATACTTTTTAATTTTATATTCTCCTTTGACTTTTAAGGACAAACCAACCATCGTCACGATAAAGACTCGTATTTCTTTTTTGCAAAAAGGTAAGCTATCTTCCATTAAAAGATCCGTATATTTTCACAAATTTTAACCCAGTCAAAGCTCCTCATTCTAGTGCTGAACTTCTTATTGACACGTTTTTGGTCAACATTGTGCCTTTCAGATATAATATGGACTTGTTTTGGTTTTCTTATCGACTTCACTATTGATAAATTTTGGGGCCAAGTCCTTAACTTAAAAGTGTCTTTGTTTTTGAACAAAGCAAAAACTCCCTTATACTGAACTGAACAGACATACTTTGATCCTCAATGCTTCTGAACCAGTCAATAAATAAAACAAAACAAAATAAAAACACTAGCTACAAGCCCCTAATCGGATCTTAAGAACAATAGAATTCTTAAGTTTTCTGCCTTCAGTATTTAGGTAAATATCATACAAAGTATTTATTCTGGTTTCAGCAATTTCTAATTCAGTTCGTAACTTAATAATACTTAGGGGGTCTTCGTTTACTCTCACCCAGATCTTTATAATCATAGAGTACTTTTCTTCATTCATCTATTTATTTGCAGTGAATTATAAATAGGATGTGACTCCAGAGCAAATGTAATGTCTAGGGAAGTGTTTCTGAAAAATAAGCTTAGACTGGATTCCGATTTCTTATTTAGGATTCTGTTAAGCAAAAAATTGAATGTAACATTGTGGCTTAGATGACCGTGGCTTCATCTATGTGAAACTCTGAGTAATATTAATTAATTCGGGACGTGTTAAAATCTTAGGTTTTAAACGAGCTCGGCTTCGACTTTTGAATTTACAACAGTAAGAGTGAAGAGCTTGTTACTGTCTATTCAATGAATATTTTACGTTTTTTTTTCTTTTTTAATAGAAATTAAATGTTGAATTTTTATCAAAAAAAAAGAAAAAAACGTAAAATGTTCATTAAAAAACCTTCGGAAATGAAATCAAATGCCGTTATTAAAAGTTTAACGTTGTAAGAACACGGTAATCGCCAGGGAGCAAAAATGACGAGAAGGAGGACTTATTCATATTCATATGAAAATCTTAAAAAATGCGCTAATCAAAAACCCATTTATCTAAATTCATCAGTGAAAGTATCTGTAATGAGTAAAGAACTTGCAAGTTACAAGTAAATATCTGCTCTGTTGGCTCTGCAGAGGGGAAAAAGATCTCCCCCCACAACACGCGAGGCTACCTGTTGGCCATAAGTGGCAACCCATAATGCTTGAGGATAGGATCCTAGTAGCTGAACAGTCCGTGATCTGGCAACTGAAGTAGTCACGTGACCTGCAACACTCCACTTTGGCCCTTCTTGGGCTAGAAGAGTGGTCGGAGCGAATAGTTCCGACCAATCAGCTAGTCATGTCAAGCCCTTGTACCAATATGATTGTTACAACTATATTCTTAAGATTACTCTTGTGGCATATAATTACCCAACCCTATTCTATCTTAAAGGTGCAAATAAGCCATAGCAGAAGATCAATTGTGTTGAGATAGAAATTCAGACTGTGTGCAAACAAAGTATATATATATATGTACATATATATATTCGGTCAAATACCACTGATTGTTTTCTTTTCAAGATCTTCAAGTAAAGACGTTCAAGTTTTCTTGTTATTTTTCTTATGTCTGAGTCAAGGTGGTGGAAAAAGTGCACCACAGTAGCCCAAGAGCTTTCGGCCATTTGGCTGCTTTTTCTCAGGGGTTCTGTTAGGTTATTCGTTGCTGTGAGTTTTATTTATATTTATTTAGAGTGTTTTGGGTTTTTTTTAATATAGGGTTAGCTCATTTTGTTTGGATGGGTGGTAGGGTTAGTTATTGAATATGTTTAATATGTTAATACTTGTGTTGAATGCTATTGTATTTATCGTAGGTTCTTTATTTTTTATGGTCATTGCTTCGAGGATTTGTAAGCGGTTTTTATTGTTATTTTTATATATGATTTTTTAGTATAAATTAGGATCTTTCAAATATCCGGGGATTCGAGTTTATTAATGTATTTGTTATACTTTGTCATTAGATGCTGTTTTATGGCGCTTATGTCAAAGAAGTTGTACGTAAAGCGATGATAGAATGTGGTTGTTGTATGACCAATGTAGGTATTAGGTGTTATGTTGCTTTTCGTGAGACACTCTTGAAATGGACATGTTAATTTATACAATACATTAGTTTTAGTAAGGAAAGTTTTGGGGGAATTTGTATTGTTTTTAATTATGAGGTTTAACGTTTTAAATTTAGTATAGGGGGTGTCCTCGTGGCGTAATGGTTAAAGCGATGGACTGCGGAATCGTAGTAAGCGAGTTCGTACTCCAGTCACGCTATTACGTTCACTTTCGGGCAAATACCCTTGGGAAAGTTATGAACCCCCTTATCCTCCCAGCTAGGGGTTAAATAGTACCACTACTTTTCTTCTCGGAGAATGGCTTTGGCATTAAATAACCTACAAAGGTTGATATGCTATTAAACAAAGAAACCAAACCAAATTTAGTATAATTGATAATGAGTTTGATTTCGGTGGATTTAATGTGTCTGTGTAAAATGTTGGTTATATATATATATATATATATAAATTTCTTTCTAAATTAACTAAAAATTGATAGAAAAATATAAATATCAAAATTTCTTATTCCCCACTTTACAACATTACCATCACTATTATTATATCTCCTTAAACTTGATAGATTGACTGATTGATGTAAACGGCATGTCAACCCGTCTAGTGTTATTTTATAACTAGAGGGTCAGGAATCACGTTGTGTAGCTGTTTCTTAACAGGTTTGTTTTTTGTTGTTTTTTTTTTGTTTTGGTGGGGGGGGTTCACATAGTCAAATACAAATAATTTTCAAGCAGATCAGTTTGCCTCAAATATGAAATACTAACAGGTACTACCACTCCGAGTCAAAGTGAGTATCGACTTTGGTTGCAATTATTATAAGAACTAGATTGGGCCTAATGCTTGCCTCGACCCAATCGTCACTACTGATAATATCAATCATGGGAATCTATCATTTCTGACACTAACATGTATTCAACTTTTTTGCTTCTAGTCTTTCATCTATACATTTATTTATTTACTTAAAGTGATAAACAGGGTTTGGTTTGGTTTTATGGTATTTCAACCCTTGTAGGTTATTTAATGTCAAATCCTCTTAAGACATATATATCAAATATTTATTATTTGTAAACACCACATTTTGTTGATAACGTTTTTAAAAGAGCCTGAGGTCATCTTTTGCAACAGTTAAATGGTTTCAACTATTGCTTTGTAACACTAACAATTTAACATCAGTCATTTGTTTGCACACATTTAAAAAGATATACATGATATGCATTAGATTAATTTGTCGGTAACTTCCCTTTTGAATGAGTCAGAACTAATTTGTTTGCACACTTGTATTACTATTCTTTCTATACACTTAAATGCTTTCAATTATTGTAATCGAACATTAACTATTCTATTCAACATTACTCATTCATTTTCACGCAGTTAAATTATTCCAAGTATTACAATGTATCACTAACAATTCAGTCATTTATTTACACACAATTAAATGATCAAACAGTTCTATTTATAACAATTCAATTTAACATAAGTCATTTGTTTGCCCTCAGTTTAAATGTCGGAAAGTTCTATTTGACCTATAGATAGGATCCTATCAGGTGCTACCACTTCAGACCAGATTGAACCCGGAAACGATAGCAATGAAGGAGTACACCGCATTCTCCCAAAGCTCCAACATTACTAGAACCTCGCCATCAGATTGTTTAATGTCATAAACAGGACACTCATTGGGGGTGAGTCTTACCACGCTATAGAGATGCAGTCGGTGTATTGTACAGCCCCATCCGACCGGGCTTGAGTTACAAGGAGTATGAGGAAGAGTACCCGTGGCATACTGCGACATCGTAGAAAGTGAGTTCGAACTCCAATCGTGCTATTACCTTCACTTTCGCGCAAACACTCTTGGAAAAACCATGAACCCCCTTATCCCACAGCTATCCTATTTACCCAACCCCCCTCCGCTCGGGCAGGATATGACCCAAGGTCAATTTTTAAGCGGAGTTTAACAGGTTTCAATTCAGAGTTTTCCTTCTCCTAGACTAGTTGCCTCACCAGTGTCTCCTACTATTTACCCATAGCTGGAGGGAGAATAATTGGATTCATACATTTCCCAAGGGTATTAGTGCTATGTGAAATGCAATCAGTCAGGTCCAGGATTTGAACTCGTGTCGCCGTGTCCATATCCTGTGACGATAACCATTACACCACAGCTATAGACTAAATAACACCACTACTGTTCACTACTAACGAATATCAGTTGAACCTTATCAAATTTATCATCTTCGTTATCATAATGATCCAATTTTTGTGGTTTTACGTTATCGTAACACAGAAAAATAGAACACTGTAGCGAAATTTTTGGCGGCACAATAGTTTCAAAATGCTGTTAGAGAAAAACTTAATAATACTTTGGTTCTTCGTTTGTACTCACCCTGATCTTTATAACTTTTAAAAGGGAATTACTGTCAGATGCTAATTATTGAGTACTTTACCTTCAGTCATCAGGTTATTTGTAATCAATTATAATATATATGGTTCTTCATTAAGTAGACCAGACAACTAAAAAAAGTTCAAAAATAGAAGTTCATGTTTTTTTCTCTTCGATAAAAATATCTTTTCTATGAAAAAAAACCCTGAAGTTTTGGTCTAATGCCATCACTGATATCAACATACACTATCATCATGATAAATTACGGAATAAGTATAAGAGAGAGAGGGGGGGTGTAAAAAAACAAAATTTTTATAAATGTTATTTCACTGAAGGTACCACAACTATTTTCACAACAGAAAACCATATCAATATACACAATCACCATGATAAATTACGGAATAATTGTAAGAGAGAGAGAGAGAGAGAGAGAGAGAGAGAGAGAGGGGTGTAAAAAACAAAATTTTTATAAATGTTATTTCACTGAAGGTACCACCACCATTTTCACAACAGAAAACCATCTGCTTCAGAAACAGGAAAAAGTTGATTTTTTTTCTTTTCGATAAAAAGATCTCTTCCATAAAAAAAATTGAAGTCTTGGTCTAATATTATCACTGACATCAATGTGATTAACATACACTGCTGCAACGATACGTGATGGAATAATTAAAAGAAAAACATGTATATTTGAAAAATTAACGTATCAATGAGAATATGATTGATCCGTGTAGGCAAAGAAAAAAAATTTTTCTTGATAATCCGTGAATGAAAACTTTTGCGAAAAGAATAATTGTTATTGTTTGGGCGAAGGTAAAGTTTTGTTATTGGCGAGGAAATGTTGTAACGTGCGTGTGTGTGTTTGGTTACTTCCTCGTTAAGTTTTTAAAGTAAATAAATGAGAAGGTGGAGGAGTAAGAATGACGAAGATGCCGTTAGTTTTTACATGAAGGTTTTTAATACGGTAGCATGGAATATAGAGTTTGCGTTTGTGCTACAAGCCTCGTCGAAAAGGAAAGGTGTAAAGAGACGAAATGGAGATATGATAGAGTTGAGAAAGCAGCGCGTGTCGTTGGACATGCGAGGGATTGTGTTCGCCGTAGTTTAGCGAAAGTCTTGTTTGCCGTTGGAGGAAATAAACTTTGGAGTCACCATGAGTTTTGTGTGTCTGGTGGTTTTGGGGAGAGGCGTGTGTGTCTCCATTAATGTTGGCCAGAGGTGAACTGAGAGCTAGGTGCCGGGAGCGGGATTAGGCATCGCATCGACATAGCCAATTTTGAGGGTGATATAAAGTTTTTCCTGTGTGTGGCGTATTGAATGTATCTAATTCATATTCAACTGGGATTCCTTGGTCTAAGAGAAATTAGACGCAAGGAATCCATAAATTAGATAGGTTCCCTCATGTGTCCATGCTGCTGCATCTATTGAAGAACCGCCAGTGAGACGTCAACACTGGACGGAGTTGTTCAGCCAAAGAGACTGTGTTTGGCAGCTTATCCAATTTCTGCTGCCCGGAATGGAGATCCGGGAAGAATAGGATAAGTCATCCTGATTGGGTGAAATTATGCGTCGAATTAAATTGCGCGCCAAACCAAAATACGAAAATTTCCTTCCTCGACAAAACTATTAAAACTATTTTCTTTAAATCACAGGGACCTATTTGACAATCTGATGATTAAATAATTCAATGCGTTACATAAAAATTAAAATGTAACGTTACATATAAATTAGAATGTAACGTTAACATAAAAATAATCAACAAAAATAATAAACAAAAATAACTAACAAAAATGTGCTTAAAAGAAGTAAGATTGTTTGTTTTTTGTTTGTTTTTTTTTTAGTTTATTCATTTGACTCTAAGAATTTTCATTTTCCTCGTGAAATTTGGTGGACCATTCAGTAAACACCGTGAGCCACAAACGACCAACGGGCAGTGGTTTACCTACGACTTCACTCGAGCTGAATGGCCATAAAAGTGTTTCCAAAATGTAAACTGAAACCAGGTTCGAAACGTTTTTACAGAGCTCATTTCATTATTTGATGAGAAGTAAATTAAAATAGGGAGACATTTTCTTCATTAGGGAAATCTTCATTACAAATACTGTGAAACAAATAAAACTATGTACACCATGTTTGTTTACTTTGTTCAGCAAACCTTTTTATGGGACAAATATCCGCTGTACTTATATCCTTCCCACCCAAAACATTTTATTTTCTATACGATATTATGCTTTTGTCAATTGTTAGTATTTGTTATTTACTAACCTTGGCTTAGTTTGGAACAAAGTCACAAAAATAGAATACCCAGAGAGAATCAAATTCACCACTCAGTATTAAGGATCTGCGAGACTGGCTTGTTCTTCATAACACCATAGTGAAACATTTAGAAGAATATAATGATTGGTTGGTTGAGCGATGGCTTGATTTTAACGGCATTTCAATCCACCTAGGGTTATTTCATGCCTAGAGGTTAGGGAAACACGTTAATTGTACGTTTATATTTACGTTTTTTGTGTAGTTATTTCTTAACGGATTTTTTGCCCACAGTCCTATTGAGCATGAATAATTTTAATAGAATTCTATTTGAGCCATAGATGGGACTCTAGTTGGTACTACTACTCCGTGTCAAAGAGGATCTGGGATTAATGGTAATGAAAGGTTACTCTCTAGATCTCTAAAACTCGAACCTTACCATTAGATGAAGGTTTGTGTCATAACCAGAACACCACTTTTGGTGGGCGTTCGCCTCCGTAAGGAATACAATCGATGTATTCTCAGAAACTGAATTTCATATACTACCGAATGGTATATGCACAAAACAGAAGCTGTCCTTGAAAATAAAACACATAAAATTCTCTGTGATTTCGATATATAGATGGATCACCCAATCCGCATCAGAAGACCAGACATAGTTTTCATCATATTTACCAACCCCTCCGCTCGGGCAGGATATGACACAAGGGCAATTTTTAAGCGGAGTTTAACAGGTTTGAATTCAGAGTTTTCCTTCTACTAGACTAGTTACCTCATCTGGCTGAAGAACCTAGTATGCTCTACTATTTACCCATAGCTGGGGGGAGAATAATTGGATTCATACCTTTCTCAAGGGTATTAGTGCTATGTGAAATGCTATCAGTTTCGTCCAGGATTTGAAGTCGTGTCGCCGTGTCCATTTCCTACGACGATAACCATTACACCACGGGAACCTCCAGACATAGTTTTAATTAGCGCGCAGAAAAGGATCTGTCATATCGTGGATTTTGCTGTTTCAATAAACTACAAAGTAAAAGCGAAAGAAGGTGAAAAGTTGGACAAATACTTGTAACTTGCCAAAAAGCTGAAAAGGCTGGGGAATATGGAGTTGACAGGAATACTAATTGAAATAGGAACGCTTGGAATGGTCCCCAGGGGTTTGTAAAAGAAACTGTAGGAATTAGAAATCAGAGAAAAAAATTGAGACCATCCAGACCACCGCAATGTCATGATTAGCTAGAATACTTAGAAGAGATCTGAAAATTTAAGATTTGCTATCATTTAACCTCAAAGAAAAACCGTTAGTTAGAGCTGGTATAAAAAAAATCGTATGGACTAAAATAATAATAATAAAAATAATAATGCAACATCTCACATGAGAAAACATGGAAGTGGCTAAGAAAGGGAAGTCTTAAGAGAGAAACGGAATCTCTCCTAATAGCAACACAAAACAACGCTATAAGGACCAATAATATCAAAGCAAGAATAGATAAGACGCAACAAAACAGCAAATGTAAGTTATGTGGTGATAGAGACGAAACGATCAATCACATGATAAGCGAATCCAGAAATCAGTACAGAAAAAGTATAAAACTAGATAAGACTGGCTGGCTAAAGTAATCCACTGGGAATTGTGCAAGAAATTTCAGTTTGACCATACGAACAAATGGTATATGCACAACCCAACATCAGTCATAGAGAATAACACACCCAAACTCCTCTGAGATTTTGACATACAAACGGATCACTTAATCTCGACCAGACGACTAGACCTTATAATATTCAACAAAGAAAAAAGAGAACTTACAAAATTGTGGACTTTGCTGTCCTGGTTGACCGCAGAGTAAAATTAAAAGAAAGAGAAAAAAAGAATTAATACCTCGACCTTACCAGAGAACTGAAAAAAACTGTGGAACATGAAAGTGACGTTTATAGCAATTATAATTCGTGCTCCTGGTACAGTCCCCAAAGGATTAACAAAGGGACTGGTGGACTTGGAAATAAAAAGACGAGTGGAGACATCCAAACTACTGCATTATTGTGATCGGCCAGAATACTGAGAAGAATCCTGGAGATTTGTGGAGACTTGTTGTCACTCAAACTCCAGTGAAAGACCATCAACTGACGCAGGTATGAAAAACTCTCAACGAAGGGAATTGAAAAAGCTGTGGAACATGAAAGTGACATTAATACCACTTGTAATTGGTGCTCTTGGTACAGTCACTAAAGGATTAATAAAATGACTGGAGGAAAAAACAGGACAAGTGGAGACCATCCAAAGTACTGCATTATTTAGATCGGTTAGAATACAGAGAAAGGTCCTAGAGACTTGTGGAGACTTGTTGTCACTCAAACTTTAGAGAGAAACCATCAGCTAACGATGGTGTGAAAAACTCTTAAAAGAGAACAAATAATAATAATAATAATAATAATAATAATAATAAGAAGAAGAAGAAGAAGAAGAAGAAGAAGAAGAAGAAGAAGAAGAAGAAGAAGAAGAAGAAGAAGAACCTGCCCAATTGTGGACTTTGCCGTCCGGGCAGACCAAAGAATAAAATTAAAACAAAGCGAAAAGAGAGATAAATATCTAGACCTTGCTCGAGAACTGAAAAAAACTGTGGAACATGAAGGTGACGGTGATACTAATTGTAATTGGTGCGTTTGGAACAATCCCCAAAGGAATGGTAAAGGAACTGGAAGACTTGAACACGTGGAGACCATCCAGACAATAGCATTATTAAGATCGACGAGATTCCTGGAGACTTGAAGAGATTTCTGTCATTAAAATTCCAGTGGAAAACGGTGGTGTGAAAAATTCTCAAAGGAGTAATAATAATAAACATTAGTATTAGCAATGAAATCTTCCAAAGAGACTCAATTTCTCCTCTTCTCTTTTATTGCACTAATATCTCTCTCCATTAAACTTAAAAACACAGACTATGGATATAAAACTACTACTCAAAAATAAACCACCAATTCTATATGGTCGATTTAAAGTTATATCCCCCCCCCTCAAAAAATAATGACGATTTACAAGGTTTACAAAGCATTATGAAAAGATTTAGTAATGGCATAGAGTTGCAATTTGGTTTGGACAAATGTGCGAAAATCACATTTAGAAAAGTCTCATCAGTAAAATCTGAAGACATTATTCTAGATATGAACACTGAAATTATACAGTTAAAACACCATAACAACAAATATTCAAGAATCATTCAAAGGAATGGCAACAATACAATGTCTTTTTTTAAGTTTTAAAAGATTTCTATTGGAGAATGAGAGCCATAGCAGGTAAAGAATTGTATGCAAAAATAAATTTATTGAAATTAACACCCTGGCAACACCAGTAATGACATACAGTTTTAATATGATAGACTGGATGTAGGCTGAAGTTTTCGAAAAAGATGGATTCTAAAGTTAGGAAACTAATTGCGGCCCGAGAATGCATCACCCAAGAGCAGATATAGAACGCCTCTAGATCAATAGGGAAGAGGGTGAAAGAGGTTTAATCCAACTAGAACTGACCAACAAAACAACCACTATAGGATTAGATAAATACGTAGACACTCTAACAGATTGGATGCTAGAGTTTAGTAAATACACACGAGAAGTAAAAGAAAAAATCTTCAAGTAGTAAATAAAGTAATAAATTTGCTAAACACACCGAAAGAAATAGTCAAAAACATTAATAAAAAAGCAAAAACAAAATGACTAAATCAATTAAAAAATGCCTAAGAACAAAATTCCCCACATAGACGAAGCGCTAAAAAAATTAGAAGAGCCGATATAGATAAAGTAAAAGTTAATCGATGGCTGAGAAGTACTGGATTGAAGGCGGAGACAGAGGGGTTAATGGTAGCAGCACAGGACCAGAGTCTACCAACTAGAAACTATCTGGTAACCATAAAAACGGATCAAACCCAATATGTAGACTGTGTGAACAAAAAACAGAATCAACTGACCACTTAATGTCCAATCTTAACACCCATAAAACAAAGAAAGTCATGATAAAATAGATAATAATGATTGGAAAATGTACGAATACGATGGAATACTGAAATCTGAAAAATTATATAAAAAATAACTAGAATCAATAAGAGAAGCAAAAGAAGCTGCTATTCTCTGGGATTTTGCTATTCAAACTGATAGAAAAATAAAGAGCAATTGACCAGTCATTGTGGTTAAGGACTATAAAAGAAAAATATGCCTTCTAATTGATATGTCAGTGCCAACAGATAATAACATATCCAATAATATAATAAAATAAGTAAATACAAAGACCTGGAAATAGATTTTGAAAAAATGGAGCACCTTAAAACTACAATTGTGTCAGTAATTGTGAAAACTCTGGGTAGGATCAAGAAAAGGACTGATAAGCACATTAAAAAATACCTTGTAATCCTAGCCAATATGTATCATCTCCTTAGGAGAGTACTATAAATGTAATTGGCTAAGTAATACTTGAAAGTATTGATGGAATATAGAATACATATAACCATTTCCTTTCCTCACCCTAAGTCTTGATTAAAAGCCCGGTGAAGGAGGGTAAGTGACCAAAAGTAAAGCTGAAGATTGAATGATAATATAATAATGATAATAACTGAACAATACACAAGGTTTCACATCCGAGAAATGAAATAGACAGATTGTATGTGTCAAGAAAGGAATCTCTACTAGAGGCAACACAAAACACCATCATAAAGAACAATTAAGCGTATTTTAAAACAAGAAAATAGAAAAGGGAACAACTGTCTGGATATCTCAAGCGACAAACGAGCGCTATTGGACTTGAGAAGACATTGACATGGCAAAGAAAAAAAATCTAAAGAAAGAAACTGAATTTCTACTAAAAGGAGCTCAAAACAACATCATAAAGAACAATTATGTTAAGAGGAAATTGATAAGACACAACAGAATAGCAAGTGTTGGTTATGTAAAGAAATAGATGAAACAGTTAATCACATTGTAAGCAAATGCATCCAGTTGACACAAAAGGAAGTACAAGACTAAGCATAACAGAGAGGCTCACATGATCCAGTAGAAATTATGCGAGAGACCGAAATTTGACCATACGTATACACACAAACCAGAATCTGTCCAAACGCAGAAAATTCTCTGGGATTTTAAGATACAAACGGATCACCCAATTCCAGCCCAAAAAACAGACCTAATGCTAATTTTTAAAAAAAGAATTTGTCGTCTAGTGGATTTTGTCGTTCTGACCGACCACAAAGTGAAAATAAAAGAAAATGAAAAAAGGGAGACAAATACTTGAACTAAAAAAAGGCTGAAGAATATGAAAGTAACGGCAATACCAATTGTAGTTGGTGTGCTTGGAATGATCCCCAAAAGTTTGGAAAATGGACTGGAACAATTGGAAATCAGAAGAAGAATCGAGATAATCCAGACTCCATCATTATTGAGAAAGGCCAGAATACTGAGTATAGTTCTGGATATTTGAGGAGACTTGCAGTCATTCAGACTCCAGTGAAAGTCCTCCAGCTAACGCTGGTTTGAAAAACTTACAAGAAGTAAAATGATAATGATAATGATAATAAATATAAGACTAGACTCGACTGAGTGGGAAAGGTGATCCACTGGGAATTGTGCAAGTAATCTAACTTTGACCATACAAACAAATGGTATATGCACAAACCAGAATCCGTCCTGGAGAATGAGTGGCACAAAATTCTCTGGGATTTTGAGATACGAACAGATCACCTAATCTCGGCCAGACAACCAGGCATCGTGATATGTCAACAAAAAACAGAGAACCAGCCGAATAGTGGATTTTGCCATCCCAGCAGACCGCAGACTGAAAATAAAAGAAAGCGAAAAAGAGATAAGTACTTAGACCTTGCCAGAGAACTAAAAAAAATAGAGAACCTGAAGATGATGGTGATGCCAATTGTAATTTGTGCGCTCGAAACAATCTCCAGAGGATTGGTAAAGGGACTGCAAGACTTAGAAATCAGTGAACGAGTGGAAACCATCCGGACAATAGCAGTAAGACCGGCTAGAATACCGAGAAGAGTCCTGGACACTTTATGAGACTTGCTGTCACTCAAACTCCAGTGAAAAACCATCTGCTAATGCTGGTGTTGAACACTCGCAAAGGAATAAAATAAAAATGAATATTTAATATTTCGACCATTCACAGACTTATAATGGAATAATGAGAGAAGGTTGAACATAGATATCTGCACTATGGACAACTTGAAAACCGAAAAGTCAAGGATTCGAAGAAAGAAAAAAAGAAAAATAAACTTTAAACTCATTCAGTTTTTTATCCAGTTTCCATGTTTACACTCATTTCTAGTAGAAATTTTATTTTCAGTTCTCATTTGTTCCATATTATTATTAAACGTGCCGTGTCAGTGTGTGTTTGTGCAAGAAGGGAGATATTGAAGAAAGAAAGGAAATATACAATAAAGCCAAAAGTAAGAGAAAAGGAATCGATTTACTTGAAGGGAAAAAGAAAGGCTCAAAACGAAGACAGTTGGAGGAAAACGATTAAATATTTCGACAACAAAAATAATTCATATTACCATCATGTGTAGCGCTCGTGGTGTAACGGTTATCGTTGTAAAAAGTGAAATCGGCGACCTGAGTTCAAAATCCTGAATACGGCTGTTTGCATTTTACATAGCGCTCATACCATTGGGAAAGGTATAAATCCAACTATTCTCCCTCCATATATGAGTAAATAGTAGGGCAAATTTTAACTTTAGTTTGGTAACCGGTCTTGAAGAAAGAAAACTCAGAATTCGAACGATTTGTAAATCTGCCGGGTTATTTCTGCCCATGAGAAGCGCCCCCACGACCAGACAAGGTTATGGGAACAGTGAGAGAACTCTAGATTCAATCATTAAACGTTTGAGCATGTTCCATATGATTTTTATTTGAGTACCTCGTGTGGAAATGAATGACTGCCTTTCGCTTGATTTGAACCAATGTTTCTTTACCGGGGTCTGTAACGTCTCCTGAGGGGAAGGAGTTATAAGGGAGCGGCAAATAAAAGATGACACAACAAATATTCACTTTTGAACATAATCTCCTTCCATGTCAATGCACTCAACACAACGCTTCTTCATGAAACACACAGATGAAACAGTATACAGAGCACTGCTTTAATAAAAATAATCTCAATACGATGAGTCGTTTTTACTGGTTCATAGCTACACACACGCACACAAACTGTATGATCAAAAAGTGTCGAGACAAATGATTTTTTTAATCTAAAATTTAAATGAAAATGTGTTACACAGCTGAGTAATCTATATAATAAAGCGATAATGTTTTACTGTGTGTATGTATCAATGCTAATCATCGATACTGTTTGATGAAAAATTTTCGACGAAACACAGGATTGTGCAAGTGCAGCATCCTCCATAAATTTACATTTCAAATAAAGACATGTGCATCGCTGAGCAATTTATATAATGAAATGACTGATGTCTACACGTTTAGATGACTCATTGCCATTTGAAACAAATTATGAAGCCAACCTTAATACTTTTGAATAGCAGTATTTAATAAAATACAGATTGTGTAAGAGAAGCCCCTTCCGTCCTGACCAAAAGTCCAACCTTTCAATTTTTAGTTTCTTAAATAGATGATTTATCAGAAAGGTACCATTTGATGGAGGACATTTAAAGAAATCCGATGATACAGCATAATTACATCTAAAGAGAAATTCCCTATGCGCTTTCCTCTCTTGCAATTCGTTTAATGTCAAAGGGACTATTTTGAAATTTCATTCATTGTTCATTTCTCTCTTGGTAAATTCAGCTTCAATCCCAATTTTTTAAACATTATATATATATACACAAGCATAATAAGAATTTTAATAATCTGATGCATAGCCTGAAGCAAGCAGCTAGAGGGATTGGTCACTACACAAAATAAAAACAGATTTCATGTGTTTTAATCAAGATGGTGCCATCTCCTTATTAAATGACAAGCCTCTGAAATTTGTAAAACAGTTTATATACCTTGGTAGTAATATCTCATCTACAGAAATTTTGGTCGATATACATAAAACAAAGCCTGCCATAAATTGGTTATCGATTTGGTTTGGTTTTATGGCACACCAACCATTGTGGGTTATTTAATGCCAAATCAATTTTTATACATATAAACAGTTCTATTTCAAACAATCTAGTTTGGCATAAGTTCACAATTTTGTTCTATTTCACCCATTAATAGGACCCTATCAGGTGCTACCATTCCGGGCCAAAGTGGAGCTGGGAGCGATGTCAATAAAGGGGTACACTGCATTCCCCAAAACTCCAGCATTACTGGAGCCTCACCATCAGATTGTTTAGTGTCAAATCCAGGACACTCGTTGGGGGAGTTTTACCCCTCTGCAGAGAAGTAATCGATGTATTCTGCAACCCCAGCCGACTGGGTCTATAGGTTATCGACCATATTGCAATCTGAATTCTCTGAAAGAATAAAATGAGAATACTTCCGAGCTCTTGCCGTGTCAATACTACTGTATGGTTGCACCAGTTATACTGTAAGGAAACAATTGGAGAAAAAGCTAAATGGTAACTACACAATGATGTTGCGAACTGTTATGAATAAATCCGGGAAGCAGTATCCTACAAAACAGCAGCTGTATGGATACTTACTTCCTATCTCACAAACCATCCGAGCAAGACGAACTTACTTGCATCATCACTGTGAGGGAAGTAAGGACAAAACTCATAAGCAACGTTCTCTTATGGAGTCCTACACATGGACACACCAGTGTAACAGACTAGCAAAAACTTACATTCTTCAGCTCGATGCAGATACTGGATGACGTCTACAGGATTTGCCAAATCCGATAGCCGATAGGGGCGGATAGTGAGAAAGAGTCAAATGAATCTATGATGTCGGCACGCATTGATGACGATATGGACGCATTTAAAAAATTTAGAAGCTTGGTAAGTGAGACTTTTATCTTTTAAAACCTGGTTTTAACCGAAACTCTTCTAAAACAAAAACAAAAACATGCTTCAGTGAAATTAGTCAACGAAGTTTTTAATTACTTTGAGCCTTTTTCTCAAAATTTAAAAACCTGTAAAATGAATCAAATCAACCAAATTTTTAAAGAGTTCCTTATCGTAGAACAATGGTTACCAAGCTAATGTCGCTGAAGATTACAATTACGAAGGGAGTGAGTTCGCTTCTCAACGGAGGTGCCTTATGCTAAGCGAAACTTAAACCAATACCAACAAAATCTCGAGAAGGTTGCTCAACTTGCATGTTATAATGATGAGTGATCAGGCTAACAAGCCATTGTTTGTGAGTTAGATTCTCACTGAATAGCACATAATTTCAAGTTTGGTAGACAATCCAAGCGCTACGTCAAGTGTCATTTTAAAAAGCTATGCTCGCAGACTATTGCTAGTGAGTTCAATTCTCACTGGGTACTCTATAATTCCGGCCTTGTACAAAATTCAGCTAAGCTTTGTAAACGATTTGAACGCCATTCGTGGTATGATGATTAACGAGCTCGGCTAATCAGCCATTACTGGTGAGTTCGATTCTCACTGTGTACTCCATACTTCTGGCTTTGTGCCAAAAATAAGCTAAGCTTAGTAAACAACCGGGTGCTTCGCGTGATGTCACAGTAGCGAGTTAGGCTGACAGACCGTTTCTTAAGAGTTCAATTCTCCCTTGATGTCTCATATTTCTGGCCTCATGCCAAACTTAGTTCAGTTTAGTTTTTGAAACAACCTGGCCGCTTAGCATGGTGTAAAATGGTTAACAAGCCCTATTCGCAGAATATTGTTTGTGAATTTGATTTTCTCTGAGAACTCCTGTTTCTAGCCTTTTACCAAACGAAGCTAAGTAAATAAGTTCATTTAAGTTCTTAGTACACTTCCAATCAAAACTTTTAAAAGCAGCTTGGTAAGAAATCTACAGCCAAGATTAACATTCCCAAAATATCGGTCGTTTTTGTTTTTTTTTGTTGTTGTTTTTGTTTATTTGTTTCTGCGGCGGGGTGGGGAACAAAATATTTATTGTCACTATCCTGAATGTAGCGCTATATTTACAAAAATATAATCGCCTCTAAAACGATATTTCTACAACTACTCTTACTACATTACAAAAATAAATAAATGAAATAGCAATTACTGCTTATCCACAGAACAAGTTACGATGACTATTACAACTACTACTCACTTGTAGAATTGGTTCCAATTCTACTACTGCTGTTAAGCGTAAGCACAACTATTAATACTACTATTACTGCTGCTAAGAATTGTTGCTATCCTTATTATTATTATTGTTGTTGTTGTTATTACTGCTTCAAAATCACGTTACTTTTTTCTATCACGACTGCATCGTGTTTATTCTTGCCACCACTACAAACTGTTGGTGTCGGTCCCTCTTAGAAGAGTTTGATGGAGTAAGGGTGCTTGGGCCGGACCCACGCCGTCTCCTCTTCTAAGTCATGTCAGGATTTAAAAAACGACTTAGTGGATGTTTCGCATGTGAAAGGTAAGGCACTAAATAGTTAATACTAATCATTGTTACATATTTTATTTATTTACGCAACACCTGCCATTATTTTTATTTTAAATCTCTTCTTTTTTTTAAGTGTCGTGGCTTATTTCGTCAAGACGTTGTCGGATTTTAAAAGAAAACGGAATTATTGTTCATTTGGAAAGAAGGGTCAAAATCATAATCTGTACTTTCTTTTATTTTTAAAGAACTTTCTTCGATCTCAATTCGAGATAAGTTTTATCGATTTTAACTAGAGGAAAGAATCTTTAAAATGCTTAGTTATTTTTATTTACCTATATTCTAATTATTGGTGCAATGATAGTTTATTTGGACTTGTTTTGCCTCTGGGAATAAAAACTTTGGTCCCTTGAGCTAGTTTGTTAAAATACTTTTAGGGTTCACCACAAACTAATGAATTTTCTTTCTAAAACTTTCAATATTCATGAACGTCTTTAAAACCATACGGGGAAAATTAATAAAGGATTCAGAAAATATTCCATTGTGGCCGATTCTTAATATATACTTTAAGATAAGCTTATCAATCACGTGACCAAACATACCTCCTGCCCCATGCACAATGCGGGGTTTTCTCTCATAAAGCAATTGATATGGTTGTATTGATTTCTTTTCTAAAAAAACAAATTAGATTTATTTACCTTGTTTTTATGCTGTATATTAATTTGCCTTTGGTGATTTTGAAAATGAAATATCAAATGTAAGAATAAACGAAGAAAAAACAATTTTGACTTTATTTTTGCCCTAAGTTTTCCTTTAAGATAAATATCGTACGATTTGGTACTGAAAAAGTTTTTGTTGTTGTTTTCTTTTACCTTTTTTTTTTTTTTTTTTCTAACACACTGCTTTTTTTCAGAGTGGGTCTGTTACTACTTACGATAGGGTCAATGTATGTACTCTAGATTTCAACTCCTATTTTTGAGTGTAATTTATACTTACTTTGACTTTTATTTATTACTCTTTGTAATTTGAGTATTAAGCTTTGATCGGGTATTGAGTTCAATGTTATTTAAAATCGTTTTAAGTTTTCATTCGTAGGGACTTACGGTCAAGTCACACTTAAAGCGCAACTTCTTGCGAGAACACCGAAGTTAAGCAGCAATCAAGCTGTTTGAGTATTTAGATGGGTGACCACATAGGAATAGCTGGTACTGTAAACAATCTTTGGCTTCTATGCCAAACTTTTAAGTTTTCGTTCAAAGGATTTTTTGTGATATTCAGGGAGAGGCATCTTCTTCTTCTTCTTGTATCTATGAACTTTTCTTAGTACGAAGATATATATGTGTAAAAAAAGGGAGTACCTCAGTCATGGTATGACCACGAACTTATCAAAAGATTGATTCTCATTGATACACATCTGATTTATCCAAACAGAACGATTTAAACAAAGTGTGAGTTTTATTTGACACTGAACTTTTTTTCTGTTGACTTTTCTTCTATAAATATAAACGAATCCAAATAAAAAGAAAAATGAATCTTAAACCAAAAAGATTTGCTCAATAAATCCCTTAAGTCTTAATCAAATTAAAAATATATTTCTCAATAAAATTTAACCCAAACTAGCCACTATAATTGTAACTTTGGATTTTTTTCCGCCAAAATTGTGACTTTTCTTCTCTGACCAGGATACAAACATATATTTCAAAATTTCATGACTCCATTTCTAGCAAAAGTAAGAAAATGTTCAGATCATTCTTTATTCTATGAAAATTTATTCAACTGCGAAATAAGAATGCATAACTTTTTGTCATTTCTTTTCAACACTTTCCTAATATATACAGGTATCTCTTATTTATAAAACTTAATTTCATGTCTTCACAATTCCAGATTGATTTCAATCTATAATACAATTATGTTCTTTAAGGGAAAACTTTTTTTTATTTCTCAAAATTTGTTTCATAAGTGTCTCGCAAAATGTAACAGTTTGCGAGCTAGGCAAGATGATTCTTGTTAGTGAGTTCGATTCTCACTAAGGGCCTATACATCAGGCCTAATTCCAAACTTGACAATTAGTTATTTATCAATAATGAATAGACGTTAGAATTTTTGGCTTCTGGTGTTTGAACAAATTTTGGTAGAAATATACTTGTAAAATTTTGTGCTTTAAAAGCTGATTTTCAAGACAGACAGGTAGTTCTACTGCATAAAAGATTAGTATAACGCAGCCTCTTGACTACAACTCATATATTTGGCCTTGTGACAGACGAAGCTTAATAAAGAGATATTGCTTGCTAGTTTTCTCTTTTCTCCTTTCCTATGCGTTAGTCTCTTCTTGTTTGTGCGAGGCAGTCCAAAAAAAAAATGCAACTTACTACTTTTTTTTTTTTTTTTGATTTTGGCACGAAGCCGAGATATTGAAGCAGTAAGTAAGGATTGAACATACAAGCTTGTTATCTACAACTCTTGTAAAGTGACAAGAGATGAAAGCCCCTACAATTTTATAAAACTATCACAGTCGATGCTTTTTATACACAAAAGTTTATAAATTTAAAAAAAAAGGTAAATTTCTGTTTAGCATTTCTCAATTTGATGCGAATGAAGATTAAAAAGAAATTCCTACAGAATGACACGTAAGCATTATTGTTTAACTGTGTGGCAATGTATATCAACAATAAATTCATATCGATTTGTTTACAATGCCCACATGTAACTTAGAAAGGTTTCCCTTTCTCTCTCGTAAAAAAATGTATTGGTAAATACAGGGTGTTTCAGAAAAATTGATATCATTTGAGATATACAGGTGTTTCCTGGACGAGACTGTTACACTTTTGAGTTAATGCCCTTGGGAAAAGGCATGAATCCATCTCTTCTTCCTCCTACTATGAGTAGATAGTATGGCAGAATGGATTCTTTTGCTTTTTTACCTTAACCAGTTTAGGAGAAGGAAAACTTAATTAAAACTCGCTATACTCCACTTAAAAATTGACCGTGTGTCACATCCTGCCCTTAGTGGGGGGGTAAATACATATGGCGACCAAATTTGCTCTTGTTTCTGAGGGAACTCCAGAAAATGTTTCTGGCAAGGGTTTGATTTACAATGAAAGTATAAAACAAAAGTAGATCCTTACTTTGTGTCCGTTTGGCTGCTAAACAGTTTAGTTTTTTTTGTTTAATGACATTCCAACCTTCATGGGTTATCTAATGCCAAAGCCATCCTTGAAGAAGAACAAGAGAGGTACTATTCAAGCAATAGTTAGGGAGATAAGAGAATTCATACCTTTCCCAAGGACATTAGTCTAAAAGTGAACGCAATAGCGCAACTGGAATTCGAACTTGCTTTCTACGATGTTGTTGTTCAGCACTTTAGCCACTTCGCCACGTGGACATCCTCAAAGCTAAAACCGAATCTTTTTCTTTTTGTTTAACTATATAAAATAAACATGAAAATTTCTTAGCAAAAAAATCAACTTTTCCAATGACATTTTCCCATTTATCGGAAAAATCAAGACTTAAAAAGTCGTGTATTTGTACTTATATAAGTAGAATATTTATTGCCACCAGTGAGATGGGGACATAAACGTTAACATCTAAACAACGTTGAATTATAAGTCCCTATAAAAATTGTTTGGCATATTTTTAGCTAATACTAATTACAATTAACTTTTACGAAATCAATATATTTCTAGTATAAAAAGCATAGTCTTGATATATCATAAATTTAAGATTCTGTGATATCTAGTATAAAATTTTCAAAGATTGATCAATTAGTCCGTACCCTGACATTTAATCATTGACTGAAATTTGATCTGAAATTTTCACTGGACAAAGTGTGAGCAATGAAATTAATAGACACCACTGAATCAAGAATGTCTACAAGAAAGGAAATTATACAGAGTTCGGAAGCAAAATTAGGAATATTCTAGAACATTAATATAAGACTTTATTATAAAACAAGATTAATTTTGAATTTAAAAAATAAACAAAATAAGAAGATAGACACAAAAGAGTAAATTTACTCAATATGGCCACTATTTTTTTCAATTAATGTATCAACATGCCTTCAAAATGATTTGCATGCCTTCAAAATAAATTCTTCATACATTTTATTCCAATCCTCTTCAATAGAAGTGTTAAGTGAAGCAATATTTGGATGGGAAGTGGTATTTGTTTCGTTTTCTAAAACGATATAACGTAATCAAGGGGTTTAAGGTCTGGGCTTAAATCTTGTTTAATTGTTATCCACACAGTTTTCTTGTTGACTTTCAATTCATTAACATGCTTTCCTATTGATGTTGTGGTTCCTTCTTAATCACTGTAGCGAGAGCAGTTAAAAAGCATTCTTTTCGTTTTTTTCTTCAGTCCTCCACTTCCTCTTTTCCTTAAAAAGCTCTTTTTTCGTAAAAAATTTTCTTTGCTTTGTATACGAAGACAAAGAAAGTTTGGCGTGATTTCGGCATAATGCAAATCATAGATTCTTTGCCGTTTCTTTTCTTACTCACTCATTTTGGGCTGAATTTTGAAAAAATTGTGCTTGAAAAATAGAGCTAAACATGAAAATTTTGATTTTTCGCGTTTTTTTTCAAAAATTGGACTGATCAGACTCCAAAAAAGTTTTGAAAATTATTCCCTATTTTGCTCCTGCGCCTTATATACATACATACACACATATATTTACATCTATACACATAAAAATACATACATATTCACGTATATGTTGATATACGGATATACATGTAAATATATAGAAAGACTAATATACTTACATACACATATTGAGTAATCATTAAAATTTTAATTTATCGCTTTTTATATTTATTTTTATTTATCTATTTATTTTTTAAATGGTGTATAAATTATTCTATATTTTGCTTCCGCACTCAATACTGAAAAATTACATTGTGTAAAATAAACTTTTTTCACCTTTCAGTTACCGATTTATTGACGTACCTGCACATTTTTCCATATTAGTAGCAATCGATGTGATTTCTTTTAGGTTAGAATATCGGGTTTATGGTATTTAGTGAAATAGAAAACTGCCTGAAATATTAGATGGATATTATTGCTTACAAATATTGTCTGTACTGTGATTTTTCCCAGCATTATGATTTATTCATTTTATCTAGCTTAACGGCATGTCAACTTGTCTGAGCTTATTTTATGCCGCAAGGTTAGGGAATTGCTAACATTGTCCGTTTATATTTACATTTTTGTATTGTCGTTTCTTTTTTTAAATTCTTTTTGTATGTGGTGCTGTTGAATAAGAAAAAATTTTAACGAGATTTATTTGACGCATAGTATTGTGACAAATACTCCCACTCCAAGGTCAGAGAGGACCTGAGAGTAATAACAGTGAAGAAGTACTCCACACTATTCAGATCTTCACATCACGTCATCAGATCTAGTTTAGTGCATACCAAAGACACCCCTTTTTGATGGGGAAGTGGATCTTTCTTCTCCGTAGGAGATACAGTCAGCATATTCCACGCTGACAGAGCATTCGGCATTATGATAGTGAAATTCTTTACAACCAAATGAGACGGAAGAAGATCATGGAAATCAAGATTTAAGAGATGACCTGCAAAGAATTTTCATTTCTTGAAAATACATCATTGTTTATCAAAGATAGTAATCACTTCAAAGATTTCACATTTCATAGAAATTATCTGTTTTAAACGAAATTGTAGAAAAATCTTCCAAAATGTTTGGAAAGGAATCGAAAAGTGTAGGCAGTCAAGACTAGCGCAAGTCGATATTATTTCAAGCTCAAAACTAGAATATAGGACAGCCTTGTCGGTGAGGCTTAGAATACGCTGACTGTATCGCCTGTAGAAGAGTAAACCACCTCACAAAAATGGGGTGTCTTGGGTATGACTCGAATTGCATCTGATTGTAAGGC
>OY757943.1:32065107-32077607 GCA_963585895.1 Sepioteuthis lessoniana
TACCCCTCTGCAGAGGTGCAGTCGGTGTATTCTACAGCCCAATTGGGCAAATCATTTTGCAATACCGGTTCTAATCAGATTTTTAATTTTTGGTAAAAGTAGATCGTAATGTGACATAAGTTCGAGCTTACTGGAGTGGTCCTCATCTGTAGATGTTGGTAAGGACAAAAATTGCCCAACTTCCTCGGTAGATCTTCCTTGAGACTTCTCGGGCATCAGAGATTGACCCTAGCACTATTCTATTATGTTTAATGGGGAGGTGCAACCTGAGAGTGACGACCTTCTGAAGTTGAGTGACATACTTGTATTTTCAGCCGAGGAACACCAGGTGGATGAAGGTCTACAGAACCTGGTCAGTAGTCACATCAGGTACTATTTACCAACCCCTCCGCTCGGGCAGGATATGACACAAGGTCAATTTTTAAGCGGAGTTTAACAGGTTTTGAATTCAGAGTTTTCCTTCTCCTAGACTAGTTGCCTCACCAAGGCTGAAGAACCTAGTCCGTCCTACTATTTACCCATAGCTGGAGGTTCATAAGGGGGTTCATACCTTCCCCAAGGGTATTTGCCCGAAAGTGAACGTAATAGCGCGACTGGAGTACGAACTCGCGTACTACGATTCCGTAGTTCATCGCTTTAACCATTACACCACGAGGTGACTGATTTTTTTATAAGGTGTTAAGAAATGACTAGGTTTATTTATTCGTAATATTGAACAACAGATCGATATATGAGCCATATACTTATTTTTTATCGGCTACAGATGACCTGGATTTCAGACTCAATCAATCAAATCTCTTCAATTAAGAGAGAAATAAAAGGGATTCTTCTACAAGTAATGAATCTAAGTAAAATACCTACTATCAAAACTACAGATCGACTATTATTTTCAGAAACTCATGTCGGTTAATTCGTGTATGTACGCATGTGTGTGTCAGTACATATCATTCAAATTGAGAGATTGATTGATCTTAACGGCATGTTAACCCGTGTAGGGTTATTTTACGCCGAGAAGTTTGATAATCAGGTCAATTATTAGTTCTTATTTACATTTTTGTGCAGTTGAGTCATAAGAGTTTTTTTGTTTTTTTTTTTTGTATACGGTCCAATTGAATACAAATAATTTTTAAACAGATCAATTTGATCCATAGATCCCTTACAAGAACTACCACTCCGGGTCAGGATGGATCTTGGAGTAATGGCAACGAAGGAGTACTCCACGCACCCCAGATCTCCTGAAGTGGAGCCTCGCCTCACCATCTGATATAGTTTAGTGTCATACCCAGCACACCGCTTTTTGGGATGTTCTTACCCCTTTGCAGGGGGTACAGGTAGAGTATTCTAAGCCCAGCCAACTGTGTGATATATCGTTCGGAGTATCCACGCATGCGTTTTGCCTCACTTCCTTCAGGAAAATTGTAAACAGTGGAATATTGTCGCATTCTCGATTCACAGTAACAGCTTGTAGTGATATTCTAGTAAAAAAAATGCTTTTGAGGGACAACTTTGTTGGCTGCGGTTTATTTTCGTTCGTGTTATTTGCGTAAGCGGGAGAATATCCCAATGGGGCTTTCCAACGGATAAATAATATCATTAAGCAACCATAAACACAGTTCTCATCGGGGGTTAGGTTATATAATCTTCTGGAGAAAAAATATAACAAGAAACACCTATAAACACATAAAATATAAATAGCTATTGTCAATATTTCTCTCTCTCTCTCTCTCTCTCTCTCTCTCTCTCTCTCTCTCTCTCTCTCTCTCTCCTTATTCACGCAGGTAACTACAAAGAAAACCGAGTTTTTTTTAACCAATTCTTGTATACTTAGTTACTAATATACTTGTATCATGATACATTAGCGGAATTAAGCTTTTATTGCAGAGTTACTCCTCATTATATTTGAATTTCAATATTATAAAATTATTTCCTGTGTGCCAATTGACACCCAATTTTTATTTCTTATCTAAAAATTAGTTTAATTGATTTTAACAGTGTATAAAACTATCTAGAGTTATATTAGGTCATGAAGTTAGGGAATTGCATTCAATATACGTTCATATTTACTTAAAGCGTAGTTTCTAAAAAATTTTTTTTGTTTTGGTTATTTGTTTTTTTTCCGGGAGGTGGGGTTTGTTTTTTTTTGCACATGGTCCAGTCAATTTCTTTTTTGACGAATACGAATAATTTTCATATAGATGTATTTGGCCTATTAATGTGACCCAAACAGGTACTACCACTCCGAGTCTGAGTGAACCTGGGAGTAATGGCAATATAGGTGTGACTCCACACTCTCCATTTTCTCCCCACCAGTAGATGCAGTTTTTACAGATTAGGTCACACTAATTCAACCAATAAACAAATATATACAGTAATTATTTGTGCTTATATATATTTTCATAGAAATATTTGAGAGATTATACATTCAGTTTTACTTAGTCTGCCAAAAGGCCATTGTTTTGGGGGCTGTTTACATAAGCGAATTGGTACCCATAACGTTATGGTAGACCAGTGTGTATGTGCGTGCGTGTTAATGAAAGAGAGAAAGAAAAAATAGACAGGTTGGAATTTGTATGAAGAAGTTTTCCATCATCCGGTTTCAAAGATTATTAAAACATTCTTCTTAAAGTACAGATTATGCGATAAGTAACTGAGGAAAATGTATTAAAATGCTAATAATACTTGTTTACATAATCCCATGCACTCACTTGTATGTCTATCTTGGCTGTGTGTCTTCATATCGCAATTTTAAATTTATAATATATACTGTTCCACTTTGGTTTACTGTTTTACTTTTTCATATGTTAAATAGGATCAACGGTATTAAGAGTCAAGGTTAGAAGAGATGCAAATATTAACTGTTTTTTTGTTGTTGTTTTTTAACCCTCACGGAGGGATCCTGCGCCCCTAACCCCAACGAATATAGAAATCTAACTGAAGTTGAAATTGAATTGCAGCATCGCAGTTTGCATAAAACTAACAGAAAAAATTTTGTCAACATTTAGTATGTTTAGAGGTTGGCAACGTAATTGTTGTGTGCATTCTGAATCTTGTTGTTCATACATATTGCATTTATACATATAAGACGCATATAAGATGCATTTATGCCTATGAGACGTATTTGTGCATATAAGACGCATATTTGTACATAAGATGCATAAAATATGTACATGTGCATATAAGATGCATTTGTGCATATCAGATACAGGCACAATCCGTCTAATGATTCATCTGTTTTTTTTTTTTCTTCGGAGTGTGCTGGTCATTTCTTTATTTTCCCCGTTTCTCTTATTGTTGCTTTTTATCGCTGTCTGTGGCATCACGAAAGTTTAGTAATAACGAACAGGGCATCTGGGCTGGATCACAAGAAGTAAACATTCACTTTTTACTCGGTAAACTGGCATTTGCGTTACATAAAAGGCAAGTGGATTGTGGCAATGTGCATTAATTAGAGATTGTTACGAAAACGCTCTAATCACAACCTCTCTCTTACAGTTAATCTTGTCAAAAGAATGATATATTCACTCGCTGTTATAAAAAGGTGCAGAAAAGTTCTCAGTTAAACCAAGAAGTGACTGTCGAATTTTGAAAATTCCTCTTTACTTGTCTTACTCGTTTGAGCTCAATTTCGTCTGAATTTCTGAGATGAGAAGTTATTAATTCGTCCTTATGATACCGCTAGCGGATTTCTTGCACTGAAACGTATTATATTGTATTAGCCGACCCAGGAATTGAACTCACTACTACAAGGTAACCAGATACTTTTAAACTAAGCCCTTATCCACTAGACTATTTTTGTTGTTGTTGTTGTTTTTCCGAGAATTGTTGAGGAAAAGTTAAAGAAATTCGAGAATCGATATACCAAATGTGTTGAACTGAGATATATGTAGAATATGTTCGTTTCATAGCTTTTGGTCCTTTCTAAGTCGATAGAGAACTTTTCAGTTAAGACACGTTTATCTTTTGTTTATAAGAAAAAATCACAAGCAATCAAAGTTAAAGAGACTACTTTTAGAATGAAGATGTTTCTGTGAGTGTAATTTGCATTAAGGACTTACGTAATTAAATTGATTTTCTTATGCAGTTTTGCAAAAGAATATGCAATAGAAAAAAGAAAACAATTCAAATTTGTATACGAAAGTATGAGGTGAAGGTTTCAGATTAATTTGTATCTCGATGAAGATTAGTGTATACTGTGTTGGCGGGTGAGTTAATATATATATATATATATATATATATATATATATATACGTATAGATACATATAAGTTGGCCGACCGTAGTCAAGGGCGATCCGAAGGTTCTCTTTTCAATAGCTTCTACAACGAGGTGTAGGAGAGGGTGCAATTCCTTTTCCTGGATTGCTCGACGTACCCTTGATCCATACCTTATAATGTTGAATATTAAGCAAGGAGGCATCAAATAATATTTTTGAGTCTTTGGTATGACTTGACCTGGGATTGAACCGTGGTCTTTCGGACCATAAACGAACACTCTACTCACTATGCTAAATATACACACCTGGGCAAAAATATAAGACCACCCTCAAAAATGAAGAAAAAGATATTGTCTACAATTTTTAAATTATGAAAATCAGATATATGAAAAATAAGGTTTAAAGACATTTAAATTTAAAATTAAAATTTCAATTCATTTTTATATGTATATTAGCATCTATGCTAAATTTTCAAATTTATTTTTGACATAAATATAAGACCACCAATAATTTTTTTTTAAAATGACTTAATTTAATTGAAAAATTTATTATATATAGTCTACGTTATATAAAAGTTATTACAACAATAATACTTAAAATGCAAAAACATAAATGGCTAAAGGAACTAAATAATCTGAATTTGAGAAAGGCGAGATTACAACACTGAAAAAATTTGGAAAATTTCAGAGAGAAATTTCGAAGGCCTTAGGACGCGGTAAAACCGTTATCTGCAATTTCTTGAAAAGTCCAAATAAGTATGGGACAAGAAAACCGACTGGCTGGCCAGAAAAAATTTTTCCGCAATTCAAGTAAAAAAGAAAACTTTGTCAACATCAAAAATATTAAAATCTCTGGTGGATGCTCCTTGCAGTACTAGAACAATTAGAAGGCATTTAAACAACGAAAAAATTAAGCATAAGAAAAGAATTTATCGTCCAAGGTTAGCTATGAAGCACAAAGATAAACGACTGGAATATGCTCGTCAATATCAAACTATGAGTGCTAAAGAATGGCGAAAAGTTCTTTTCTCGGATGAAAAGAAATTCAATTTAGATGGTCCAGATGGCTGTCAGAAGTATTGGAACGCAAAAAATTTCCCAGAAGAGAATTACTTAACAAGACATAGTGGAGAAAGATCTCTTATGATCTAGGGGTCCTTCTCATCTTCAATGGTCGCCAAAAAGCAGCAGATTATGTGAAGATGCTAAAGAAGGGCGTCGTCTATGTGGAGAAGAATGGATCTTTTAGCAAGATAATGCTGCTATTCACAATACATCAATAACAAAGAAGTACTTTGTTGAACAAAAAATAAAACTTCTTGACCATCCAGACCTCAATCCTTAACAAAAATTTGTAGGGATTGATTGTCACTAATGTTTATGAACGAGGTCGACAGTACTAAGCAATTTCTGAACTAAAAACACAATCTCAGACGCATAGGAAAATTACCATTGTTTCAACTTCAGAACTTGGTGATAGTAAGCCTTGCCGAATTTTTGAGGTTATCAAAGCTAACGGCAAATCTACAAAATATTAAATAAAAAATTTGCCTTTATATTCTATAGTTCTGCTCATTGGTCTTATATGTCATAACAAAATTTTAAAATTAAGCATAAATGCTAATAAAGATATATGAAAAATGAATTGAAATTTCTTCATATCTTAAATGTAATTGTCTTCATGCCTTATCTTTCATATATCTGATTTTCATAATTTAAAAATTGTAAACCATATCTTTTTCATCATTTTTGAGAGTGGTCTAATATTTTTGTCCAGGGCTGTATATATATATAAGTCGAAATGAAGAAAATAGGAACAATTCGGTCACAGCGTAAAATACAAAGCAGTGTTGACTTGTTGATAACGTAATTGTTTGATTTTCAAAAATGGACTTTGTCATAACATAACAAAAATGACACGTCGAAGTGAGATGCTTATTAGTCCAATACATCCAGTCATTAGGTCTTGGAAAACGATGATTGTATCCCCTGAAGAAAATCTAAGACCTCCCCCAAAAAGTAGAGACCTGGGTATGACACTGAACTGCATCGGATGATGAGGCTCCAGTTCTTGGAATATAGTGAGTGTGGAGTACCCTTTCATTTCCATTATATATATATATATATATACAAACGGTTCCATTGTTTGATTTTTAACAGTATGTTAATCCGTCTAGGGTTATTTTATCCCTAGAAATTAAGTAATAGTGAACGTTGTATGTCTATATTTACCCTTTTTATTCAAATGTTTTAATAAATGTGGTAACAAATCATTTGATTGGTTTGGTTGGTTGGTTGGGTTTTATGACATATTAACCCTTGTGGGTTATTCAATTCTAAGTCCTATATATATATTTATAATCATCCACAGACAGACTGTTTCGTTGTATCACACGTGTGTGTGTGTGTGTGTGTGTGTGTGTGTGTGTGTGTGTGTGTGTGTGTGTGTGTGTGTGTGTGTGTGTGTGTGTGTGTTAAATAAGTATGATTTGAAAACAAATAGTCTTTAAGCAACATTTCAAACAAACCAGAATTCATTTGTTTGCACACAGTTAAATGATTTCAAGTATTCCCATCCGGCACAAATAATTCTATTTAGTATTATTCCTTTGTTTATACTCAATTAAATGATATCAAGCATTGCTATGTAACACAATTAATTCAATTTAGCGTTAATCATTTGTTTACACACAATTAAATTAAACAGTTTTATTTGACCTTGAGATGGGACCATAACAGGTACTAACACTTTGGGTTAAAGTGGACCCGGGAGTAATGGCAATGAAGGGACACTTCACGTTCCCCAAAGCTCCAGGACTGGAGCCTCGTTATCACATGATTTAGTGCCATATTCAGGACAATTATCTGTAGGATATTACTACTCTGCAGAGATGCGATCGGTGTATTTTTAAGCCCAAGTCGACTGGACTTTGTGCTACATCTAAGGGAAGTAAATAACTATGCAAGTATTGAACAACTTTCGAAACAGCATATAACTTGTCAAGTGTAGATGTCATAGTTTACCTCACTTTTTCATGCCTTATTGCCACAATGTTAAAGTAATTTAGCAATAAAAGTCGTGGAAAAACAGAAACTAGTATCTCTCTCTCTCTCTCTCTCTCTCTCTCTCTCTCTCTCTCTCTCTCTCTCTCTCTGTGTTTTAAAACGTGAATTCCTTTCTTTCTTTTTCCTCTTAATTTTTTGATGGGTCTGTATGATTGTAGGGATAAGAAATTTTGGAATGTGTTAACGCCTAATTACTCTGGCAGCCTATTCTTGGATTCGAAACTAGATTGCTTGCATCATCCCTAAGTGCCTTAACCTTCAAGTACAACCAGCCCTTAGAATGCACTGATTGTATCTCCTGCAGAGGGCTAAGACTACCCCTAAAAAGAGAGTTTTTTGGGTATCTGATGGTAAGGCTCCAGTTCTGGAGCTCCGGGGAATGTGGAGTGCCCCTTCATTGATATTACTCACAGTTCCACTCTGATCCGGAGTGGCAGAACCTGTTAGAGTCCCATCTATGCGTCAAATAGATCTGTTTAAAAATTGTTCGTATTCGACAGAATCGTCTGCAAAAAAAACTCTTAAGAAACAATAACATAAAAAATGTAAATATGAATATACAATGAACACGATTCCGTAACTTCTATGCATAAAATAACCCTAGACAGGTTGACATGCAGTTTAAATCAATTGATTAATAAATCAAATATTCTGTGCTTGAGTTACTGAGGTGTACAGCTAGAATTTTAAATCATCCTACAATCTTCATTCATATTATATTACATATAAGGCAAATTGAAGTAAAGGCGAAAGTTGTTTCTGTTTATTTTCCGGTGTTTGTGAGATAGAGACTGTGGTAGTTGTGGCACGTTTGTCATCAACTGAAGATAAATAATTCTAATCGTCATTATCTTTTTGCAGCACTTATCCTGCAATAAAGATCTACTCCACTTTTCCTTTGCGAAAGATAGATTTATCTCTTTTTTTCTCAGTCCACCTCTGCTATGGGTAAATAGTAGGGCATACTGGGATCTTTAGCCTTGGTGTGGCAAGAAAAGGTAAATTCTGAATTCGAACCGGCTGTACTGCACTTAAAAATTACGTTATGGCGCATCTTACCGGTAACGGAGAAACTGTTTCTTTTTTTTTAGAAAAAATTGATATAATTTCATAATCTAATAATTTGATCAATTCTCGTTCAAATGATCTCAAATTTTAACAGCATGTTTAGAAAAAACATAAAATTCAATATTTAATGTCTAAACATATTTTCTTTTCCAGTGAATTGCCTTTCTATACCTAAAAAGACAAAATATATAATACATTGAATATTTTGGGTTGTTTCTACACATGCTATTGAAGTTTAAGATCATTTGAACGAAAATTGGTCAACTTATTAGATTATGAAATTATATTGATTTTTTTAACATCCTCTATTTGTAGTAAGTTTTAGGTTGCTCAATGCGTGCTGTAAACAGTTGTCACGTAAGTTGTGACAAAAAATAATAGAATTAATTTCCTCTCAAAACAAACATAAAAATGCAATAGATTCATCTTTTTATTTTCTATAAATCATTACGGTCCAATTTGTTAGAATTTTTATTTTATTTAGACAATTTTAACGCTAACAAAAAATCAGGCAATAAATCATCAATTTTAATGTATTACAGTAACATTTAAAATCATTAAAATATCATTGAAATGTCGCAATCGTTTTTACTGACCAGTGACGTTGATGGAGGAGTTTCCGTGTTGTAGTGGGTAACTGTGGCCTCGAAGAAAGCGTGTTCGAACTCCAGATGCGCTATTTTATTCACTTTTGGACTGATACTCTCAGGAAAGGCATAAACCCCCTTATCCCCTCGGTTCATGGGTCAAATAGTATCACTGCTGTTTTTCTATAAAAATGTCTTTGACGTTAAATAACTCATGAAGGTTGATATGCCATTAAACAAAGAAACTAAATTAAACCAGATATGTATTGCCAATTGAGACAAACAAATTCTGAAATAAAAATGTTTTTCATTTCAAATTTTGACGAAAGTAATTTCTCCTTAATGTCAAAATTTATCTTTATTTTAAAATTGATGAGCTACAAACCCGTTGAGTTCTGTTGTAACCACGGTCCATGATGATATCGATGCTTTTATTGAGGAGAGAGATTCGAATTACCATTTCATACTTATAGCCATTATACCGAAAATCATTCAACGGTTAGTTGCCTTATTTTCTAAGTTACTGTATTTTAAGTGTATTGCTCAAATTAAAATCTCGCTATGTCGTGCCATTTATGCTGTCTTACAGTTGGATACATATATTCTTGTTTTGGAACCTCTTTTTCGTAAACCAAATCACACACACCTTTGTAAGTTGGTTAGTAAAATGGTTTACAATCAATTGTGAATATTATGAGTTGTGCTTACCTTCTCTCACAAATAATATCCCGCCCTTCTTATTTTCTTGATATTTTTATAATATCGTATTCACTTCACTTCTCATGATTTCTCGGACTGGTCCACTTAGTAAATAGTGATAACTAATAAATACGTACAGTATCGCCCATAAATACATACACCCTCTATTATTTATAGATTAATTTTCTTCTAAATCAAAGATACCAGGATTTTATTTTTCTAGTGAAACTTTAAATAATCAAAACTGATATTATATATCACTTCTGACCAAACTCTACGACTCTGAAACTAACCAAAACTATATGAATATAAAGCCGACCAAAAATTAGCTCACCTTTCCTATATATTTTTCTATAATTATATTTTTCTATATATATTTTTCATTTATATAAATATAAAGCAGACCAAAAATTAGCACGCTTCTTCTATATATGTTTTGTAATTTTCTAAGTTTTTTAGTAACATGTTGATACATTTAAAAAAAAGATTAAATTTCAAATTTCAAAACAAATGGTGATAGTGCGCAATATTTTTAACTCTTTTGGTGCGAGAGAGTAAGTCGATTAAATATGCTTTAGTTGCATCTCACCTTCACCCATTTAGTCCACATTGCTTAGAATTTTGGATCTTGTGAGATATACCCTCCAAAAGTGCCTCGTGTTTAATATACTCCGGCCCTAAAATTTAAAAAAAGATGCTTTATTACTTCTAAACTTTAAGTCGTTTTTAGAAGTATCAGGGAATAAAAAATTCTCTTCTTAACTCACTTGTGCGATGTACTCACCAACGCCAAAAGTGTAGTGTCATTGTGAAACTCCGATAATTTTTTTTTATTTGCAAGCTTTTTAATTACATGGTCAAAAGTGGAATTCCTGTCATTAGATTTGTGGCCAGATGCGCCGCACCAAAGGGGTTTAAGTCAGTTACTACCATGCAATGTTTTAAAACACCAGTTTTTGCTGCCGTCGATTTTTCAAATGTTTTTCATAAATAGCGATGTGCTATCCACAAAAGTTCCCTGAAAAGACTGCCAAATTTTGTTAAAATAAAAGGTCATTCCAATGACCTTATCACTGGATTTGGGGTTCAAACAACCAGTATCAAGCTTTCTCACACATTAATCACATAAAAGGTCATATGTATTAAATTTACGATATGCAATTGTTTTAAAACGTTTATACAATAAAAGTGTAATAGATACACTGGTAGAGAATTAGAACCGAAGTTGTCTTTTTTAACTTTACAGTATAATGACATCATATATTGGACATCAAGTGTAAGAAGAGATGGTAGATAATTTCTCTTGATGCTATTAAAACAGCCATCAATAATTAATGGTAGGAATGTGCTAATAAGTTGAAAGTCGACACTGGGCCTTATTTGTTCAAATAAAAGGAACTTAAAAGACAAAAATAAATGTGTAATCTATTATGTTTCGTTGCAAACTATAGGAACAGCATGTGGGCGCGAATGAAAGTAGAAAGGGGAAATTTTCAACTTGAAGACGACCAAAATCAAGCAACAGATTTCAATGCAACACAAACGAAACATTACATCATAAGAAAATGAAAATATCCATTAAATGTGACTTGAAATGTGAGCCAAATTTTCTTCATTTATGGCAATCTTTCGTCGCGGCTTAAACAATTTTAGCTGTTGTACGACTGAACTCCACGCTGAGTAGATTATTTTAAAACAAGATTAGTCGGTCGCAGGTTTGGGTTGAAACTGCACAACCCACAACTCAGTTCCACCAATGGAAAAAAAACCCGGAGTCGGGGAATATACTTGCTGTTTCTATATTTTCTCCAATAACTCTTTCCGATCATTTGGTGCATGTGACACTTCACAAAAATAGAGTTGAGCTCAAATTCATTAGTATCGCAATCATGAATAACAAAGGAAATTTCTAATCCCATTCTGTCGAACTGTCAGATCCTAACTCTCATATCTATGTTCTATTCGAACACAATAGATGGAGATGCGACTTGACTATTTTCTGATTGCTTCCTTAAATGCCGGGGGCTTGTGCTTCCGGGGGGAAAGAACCTCTCACACCTCTCGCACTGACCTCCCAAAAACTAAACAGCAAAAGAAAATGATACTATTGTCTACTGACCTTTAACCCTACTAGTGCCGAAAACCTCTGTTTATGACAGACATTAAAACTGACTCTTTCATCTCCATCAAGAAATCTTTCTTTTTCTATTTTATCACCTATTAAAATCTTCCGATTTTCTTAACTTGTTTAGCTATCTGTTTGACATTTTTAGATACACTCATCCATAGTATATACATATAAACAACCTATGCAATCACATACACGCACGTACAGATATGCTCACCTTCACATGCATATACATACTTATACACTACGCCTATACATTCATATAAATATGCTCACACCTACATACTAATGTATTATTGCACCTATGTGCACCCAGAAGCAGAAGAGATGATAGCGTCACAAACAAAGGAATTATTGATTATGAAAATATAAAAAATATACCGGCACTATTTCAGTCTCTTCATCTCTCTCTCTCTCTCTCTCTCTCTCACACACACAAACTTTGAGTATACCACTACGTGAAAAGCGTCCTCAAAAATGTATATTATGGTTGTCTCTGAACTTAGTTTACAACTTTCAAACCCTCTGTACCATTTCAGAACAAAGTCATCATAACTAAAAGTATATATATATATATATATATATTGGTCTTGTGGGTAGAGTGTTCGCCAATGGCCTGAGAAACCGGGTTTCAATCCCAGGTCGAGTCATACCAAAGACTCTAAAAATGGAACGATGCCTCCTTGCTTAACACTCAGCATTATAAGGTACGTATTAAGGATAAAGTGGCGCAATCCAGGA